>CAUYUJ010020665.1:10000-45000 GCA_963575745.1 Prorocentrum cordatum | reverse complement strand
ATGCTATCTAGCTAACCTGCTCGGCACTGCGCGTGCGAAAAGTGCTGGGTCGAGAGCTCCAGGGCCCTATGCGAGAAGCGGGGGGCAAAGCTGGAGCCCAAATATAGTCGTTACTCAGCGAGATAGCGGAAGCGAAGCCGCAGCCAGACGTCATCAGCTACAGCGCTGGGTGCAGCGCGTGCCAGAACGTTGCGCAGGGGCCGCACTCTCTGTGGCTACTCAGCGAGATGGGGAAGGCGGAGCTAGAGCCCAATATCAGCTACAGCGCTGGAATCAGGGCGTGCGAGAAGGGCAAACTCTGACAGAAGGATCCGGCACTACTCTGCGGGAAGCGGGAGGCGAAGCTGGAGCCCGAGGTCGTCAGAACAGTGTTGGGAGCAGCACGTGCGAGAGGGGTGAGAGGTGGCAGCAGTCTCTGCCGCCGCTCAGCAAGAAGAAAGTGCGGGAGCGGACATCATCAGTTACAACGCTGGGATCCGTTCGTGTGCGAAGCAACGCAGTGGCAGCAGAAGCTGGCAATGCGAGAAGGGAAAGCAGTGGCAGCAGGATCTGGTACTGCGAGAACGCGACAAGGGCAGGAGCATACATCATCAGCCTCAACGCTGGGATCAGCTCGTGCGCGAAATGGCCAGGGGAGCAGCGTGCACAGCAGGGTTGCAAGAGCTGGGACGCACGTCATCAGTGACAACGCAGCGCGGCCAACCCATGTCGCCCAGGAGAGGCCTGGGGGATGGTGAGGCCCATCTTTCGTCGGTTGCGTTCTCTTGCTCATAGCGCAGCAGATCAGGGTAGCAGAATCCTCGTAGCAGAATGCTCCTCCTCCTCCTCCTCCTCTTCCTCCTCCTCCTCCTCCTCCTCCTCCTCTCCTCCTCCTCCTCCTCCTCCCCCTCCTCCTCCTCCTCCTCCTCCTCCTCCTCCTCCTCCTCCCTCCTCCTCCTCCTCCTCCTCGTCCTCGTCCTCTCCTCCTCCACCCCCTCCTCCCCCCCCTCCTCCTCCTCCTCCTCCTCCTCCTCCTCCTCCTCCTCCTCCTCCCTCCTCAACCTCGTCTCCTCCTCCTCCTCTCCTTTCCTCCTCCTCCTCCTCCTCCCCTCCTCCTCCTCCTCCTCCTCCTCCTCCTCCTCCTCCTCAACCTCGTCCTCCTCCTCCTCCTCCTCCTCCTCCTCCTCCTCCTCCTCCTCCTCCTCCTCTTCCTCCTCCTCCTCCTCCTCCTCCTCCTCCTCCTCCTCCTCCTCCTCCTCCTCCTCCGTCCCTGCCGTCGTCTCGTTCGCCCTGCGGGCCCGGCTCCACCTGGCCCCAAACTTGCTTCCAGAAGCCAGGCCAGGAAAGGCCGCCACTGCCACCCCGCCCCTCGCACAGAAGCCTGCCGCGCTTGTCGTGACGTCCCAAGCCGCACCTCGCCATCATTCCCTGTGTTTTTTTTTCGGTTTCGTGCATGGCTTTTTCGCCAAATGATCAAGGATGCTCCTCGATGGTTCTCGCCGAAAGACAAATTCACACGTCCAAGCGACGCCAAGGCACCCGACCCTCCTCCCCTGCCCGCCCTGAGCCGCGCGCTGACGCGGCCGATTCATGGGAAGCCGCGTGTTTCTGACAAGGCACGCACCGCACCCCAGAAAACTTGATGGCCTTCTGTGGGTTCACATCCACAGGGCCGCCGTGAGCCAAATGACAGCAGAAACGACCATACCTGAACCCGTACCTGAACCCTGAACGCCCTTCCTGGAAGAAAGGAACACGAATAAACATACACGCCTGTCGGAAGAAGTAGGTAGAAACATGAAGTAGGAAAGCGGATCAAGTATCGGGCGTTGGAATTGGGTTTAGTGGAACCTGGATTAATGATCTGCACCGTTTAAATGAGAAGGTGCCTGGCAGAAAACCAAACAGTGAGAGCCCGAGGCGACGGGGCGACGCAACGAGCACAAGCACTGTTCGGGCTCACTAAAAGAAACAGCGGAGGCAGCGGACGCGCGCGCCTTTTGGCAACATCAGGCGCACGCCGTCCTCCTCCTCTCGGTGCTAGACCTCGGCAGAGGTCCAGCTGCGCCGCCGGCTGGCGACCCCTCGGCCCGAACCGCGATGCGGTCAAGGCCGAAAAAAGAAAAAAAGGACCTACGAAGGGCCAGGGAGGGCCTGGGAGGGAAGGGCCCGAGAAGGAAACTTGAGCCCCAAAGGGGCCGCGGAGGGGGAAGGGCGGAGAGCAGGAGAGACCCGCCCCCCTCACCAGGCACTTACTCCCTGAAACCCTACGTTTTACGCATGCTCAAACTCTCACGTTTAAGTGAGAAGGTGCCCGGCAGAAAACCAAGCAGTGAGAGCCCGAGGCGACGGGGCGACGCAACGAGCACAAGCACCGTTCGGGCTCACAAAAAGAAACAGCGGAAGCAGCGGACGCGCGCGCCCTTTGGCAACATCAGGCGCACGCCGTCCTCCTTCTCTCGGTGCTAGGCCTCGGCAGAGGCCCAGCTGCGCCGCCGGCTGGCGGCCCCTCGGCCACCCGGCTACTTGCCCCCTCGGCGGCCGCGACTTGCGGGGGATGCCGAATGGGGCTCGCAGCTGGGCGCATCTGCTGCGCAGCGCGTGGCCACCTTCGCTACTCCTCGTGGGCCGGCGCTGGCGACCGTCAGCCAACCTCCCACACCTCTCCTCGGGGACCGCGCTGGCGGGGCGCCCCGGCCCTCGCGCTCCTCACTCCTCGGGGACCGCACTGGCGGGGCGCCCCGTCCCTCCTCCACCTCTCCTCCTCCAACTCTCCCGGGGGCCGCGCTGGCAGGGCACCGCGGGGTCTATCTCCTCACCTCCGCCGATCCTGGGGGTCACCACTGCCCCCAGGCCGCTGCCCCAGGACTGCGCGCAATCCAGCATCGGCCCCTCCAGTGGTGGCACGCCTCGGCGCAAAACTCAAACTCCTGCTGCCTACCCTCAGGCAACTGACTTTTCCTTCACATCAGCGGCCGATCCATCTCCCGCCACCGCAACCTTGCACCCCGCGTGCAGGGTTGCAACGGACTCCGCCATCGCCTCCGACACCCCGGCGGCGCCCTCATTCGCCCCCCACAAGTACTGGCGGAAAGCTCCGCTATTCCACCGCCCCCAACGCTTCACCAGCTCCGTGTCCTGGAAGCAGTGGCACAGTGCCGTCGCTCCGCCAATTCGGAGCGAATGGCTCTTGAACCTGTCGGGTGGGTAGCCTTCCAGCGCCGCCGCCTTCTGAAGCAAGCCCTGGACACGCTCCCGCGTGATCGGGTTGCCGCCCTCCCACCTCGCAAGCGGTAAGTGCGCCTCTTTACCTGTAATGCGGCTCGGGAACCAACGGTTGCAGCACTCCGCCGCCCACGCTGGGCAGATGCCGAACGGGTCGTTCGAGCGGTTGTGGTTCCTCGCCTGCCCTGCTCCCTTCTGGTCTGCCTTCGACGCCTTGAACCGCAGCACCACCTCGTCCGCCGCAGCGAAGTGGCTCACCTGCTCGCCCTTGCACTTCGGGGCAATGTCCAGCCCGGTGAAGCAGTGCCCCGAGTGGGCATACTCCCCGATTCGCATCATGAAAAAGAAAGCGAAGATAACGCAGAAGTACAAGGCCGCGTCGTCCGCACAGGCGTCCGGCTTCAGCATGTCTCGGATCCTCCTCAGCATCTTGGTCGTGACTGGGTGCTTCCTCTTTCCGGGCCCTTGCCAGTTCTCGATCCCATTTAAGGCCATCCACAGCCGCGGCTTCCCCGCCAAGGGGTCGGGCTCTCCCAGCATCACGTGTTGTGAGCGGATCCCCAGCAACTTAGACCGTATCGCACCGTGCGACCGCTTCAGGCTGTTGTACAGGTGCACCATGAACAGCAGCAGCTCCTCCTCGTCTTGGTAACGCTCTTTGCGAGTCTCGCAATGTAGCATGGGCGACCTCCTGCGGATCCGGCAGAAAGTCGCCCACTGCCTCCACGCGACGCCGTAGGTCGCCTTCGCCCCCTTGGCCACCGAAGCCACCACGGCTGCGTCTACCAACTTTTGGAGCTCAGGCGCGTAACCAGCATCAGCACGCCCGCCGGCACGCCTGGAGTCCTCCCTGGCGATCCGCCTGAGCTGCCGCTCTAGCCCTTCACTGCCCTGGCCGCTGCCCGCTGCCACCGCAAGGTGCCGGCTCACCGCCTCCGGGTCGATGTCCTCGGGCGGCCTAGCCTCCTGTGCCTCACGCAACACCACCTCCTCACACTCCCGTTCCTCTCCTCCCCCTCGCCGGGGGGCCGCGCGGCGCGGCGTGCGAGGACGCCTGCCCGGTTGGCCCTCCGGGGGGCCGCGCCGCCGCCCTTGGCGGCGTCCTCTCCTCCTCCTCCTCCTCCCCACGGCGCTCCTCTGGGCTCCTGTCGGGGGCCCGCGCGCGCGCGTCCGACCCGCCTGGGCCGCGGCCGCGGCCGCGCCCCCTGCCTTGGCTGCCCTCTGTGCTGCCAACGACCGGTCCCGCGCCATCGAAAAGGGGTAGGTCCGGTTGCACATCGGGCAGCCCATGTCCCGGCCCTCGCCCTGCGCGCCGCAGTACTCACACCACGCATAGCGGGCGTCTGGGCCGCCACCTGGGAAAGGCACTGGCCGAAGCTCGTCGACCTCCTCCTCCTCTGCCCCCTCAGAATCCTCCCCCGAATGCGATTCGGGTGAGTTGAGGCCCCTCACGTCCTCGGCAGCTCGCGCGGGCCCGCCTGGCCTGAGCGGGCCCTCCTCCGCCCAGTGACCAGGGGGCTGCGGCAGCCTCGCTGGCCCGCCGAACCCGCTCGACCCCCCCGAGGGGGGTGCCCAACTCCCCGGTTGGGGTAGCGGCTCGCGGCCGGCCCGGCCCTCTGGCTGCGGGAGTGGCTCTCGGCCAGGCCGAGGGTGGGCGGCTGGCGTCTCCGCCCTGACGGCCCCTTCCTCAGGGCGGCCCTCCTCCTCGGGGGCGGACCAGAGCCCTGTCCTCTGGAACTCCACCCGCCGGGCGAGAGCACGGTAGGTCTGACCGACCGCCCGCGTGACCTCCGTCGGGGGCCCCTCCTCCGACCCCTCCTCCTGTTTGACCTCCGCTGGTGCAGGTGGGGTCCTCGCCCTAAGGCGGATATGCTCTGCCTGTCCCTCGCCTGGGTGCCTGGCTGCGTTCTTGAGCCGATCCGCCTCCGCCTTCCTCTGCCGGGCGGCCGCTCGCTCCGCACGCGCCCGCCGGGCGAGCTCCCCCGGCGACGGGGGGGGGCACTCCTCGCTCTGGCCCCCGCGACTGCCGCTCTCCTCACCACGCTCCTCCACGGCTCCTAGCTCGAGCCCCGGGGGGGGGGCGGCCAGCGCGGCGGCGGCTAGCACCCGGGCGGCGGCCTCTGCGCCCTCTTGCTTGCGCTCTTGCTTGCGCTTCTTGCCAGCCGCCGCGGTCGCCGGCGGCCTTCCCCCTTCGAGGGGTGCTTGGCCGTGGGGCATCTTCTCGCAGTGCCTGAAATTATTCGCGCCTCCTTCTGCCCAGTCCGCTCCCTCCGACCGCCCCGCGCACTTGTTGCAGCAGAACCCTGGCCGCCACAGTGCTCCGCCATCGACCGCGGTCGCAGGTTGGGAGTGCTCCGGGTAGGGGCACCCTGGGAGCAAGCACGGGCGCAAAGCCTCCCTCGCCTCTGGGGGGGGTGGGGCCTGGTCCGCACCGCTGGCGCCACCTCCCAATCCGTCGGCGCCCTCACGTCGCCCTGTGGGCGTCCAGTCGCCCCAGCTCTCATCCTCAGATCCTCCCGCGTGTCGGCTCCTGCTGAGCAGTGGGTCTACTCCAGCTCCCGCCAGCCTGCCCAGCGCCCCTTCGGCGGGTGGCCCCTCGGGCCGCAGACTCTCCTGGGCCGCGCTTGGCGGTGCTTTCACCACCGCAGGCCGCCGCTCCTCCCAGATGGGAGGGGGGCGGCCGCCCGGCGCCGCCTTGGGCGGGGGGTGCCTCGATGCCTCCTCGCCTGCTGCCTGGGCTCCAGGACCACCGCTGCCGCTCGCCTCCTCGCTCGCCGGTGGGCGATAGCCCGCCTGCGCCGCCTTGGGCGGGGGGTGCTTCGATGCCTCCTCGGCCGCTGCCTGAGCTCCAGGACCACCGCTGCCACCCGCCTCCTCGCTCGCCGGTGGGCGATAGCCCGCCTCCCTCTGCCTCCTCTGGAGGTCCTCATGTTGGGCCTGACAGTAAGGCCCATGGGCTTCGCCATCCGCGTTACGGCACGTCCGACAGCAGCACCAGCCCCAGCCGTGATCCAAGCGAGCGCAGCTCCTCCCGCGCTCGTTCCAGCACTGCGGCCCTCCATCCGGGTCACGCCCCACTCGCAGACGAAGCGTGTCTGGGTAATGGTCGTCAAGCAAGCTCTGCGCCCGCCCTCCCGGCAGCGTGCCGCCGTGCCGCTCGCCCCTCCTCGCAGCCTCCTGCCAGCGCCTCTCGTCAGCCTGGGGCCAGCTCGTGAGCTCCCGTCTTCTCTCCTCGTCCTCTGGCCGGCGGCAAATGCCCGCCGCCCCCCCTCCTGACTCGGCGGCTACCTCCGCTTGCCTGAGTGCAGCTGTTAACGCCGCCGCGGCTGCGCGCGGGGGGCATGCGCGCAGGACTCCTCTCAGCGAGTCCCCGTGGCTCACCTGCCCGCACAAAGGGGGGCCAGTCAGCACTGGCTCCTCCACGCAAGTGCCAAACCTCCTGCGCCTGGAGCGGCCGGACCCCCGGCGGGGGGCCTTCGCGTCGTAGACCAAGGCGGGTTCCAGCACCCCACTCTCCTCCACCCGAGGGGTCGGAGAGGGCCCCGAGCTGCCGTGCGCGGGGCGCCTGCCGACCTGCCCCCGCGGGTGCCAATGGCCAATGATCCGCGGGAGGTGGGGGGGCGACCTCGCCGCCCAATGGTCCACCACCAGTCGCCCATCCTCGGGCGCCAGCCACTCCTCCTCCTCGATTCGGCGGGCGTTCAGCATCCCTCCCGCCATCGGCAGCGGTGGTGGGGGCTTGGCATCGTGGCTTCCCAACCAACCCGCAGGCACGGGCGCTCCGCCCTTCGACGCCAGTACCCACACCTTCCGCTGGGCCACCGGGTCGCCGAACTCGCTGCGCACACGCCCATCTTCGGCATCACTCCACCAGATGTTCCGAAAGAACTTCAGCACATCCGCCACGGTGGGGCCGGGCGGTACGTCGACCAGAGCCCACTGTGCGGCCAGCCGATGCAGCGCCTGGGTTAAGTCCTGCAGGTGGGGGCCCACCCGCGAGGGGCCGAGGGAGGTCACCACCAAGGTCAGGTCGCTCTCACTCCCTGCCCCGCCTGCCTGACAGCTGGGCTATCCCCTCAACAGCTTCGCCTCGCCACACGCTCCCAGCGCGCCAGCGGCCCTGGCGCACGGGGCCATCGTGCTCCTCACCTCCACCACGCGCCAGGCGGTCTGCAGGAGCGGGCGCGGGACCTCCCCCGGCGACCGGCGGGCCATGGGCTGCATGGCCACCTGCCAGTCCTCGGGGTCCACGAGCGCGACGGCGTGGACGCGCCTCTCGTAGCCCTGAGACAATACCTCCGCCCACGTGCCCGCCAGGTCGATCGACTCGAAACCCTCCTCATCCATGCGACGCCTGACCTCGCCCTCGTCGGCCCTGGTGATCATGTCCGCCATCTCGTTGCTGCACATCCTGATGCATGGTGCCGCGAGGGCGCGGCAGTGGTTCTTGGCCTCTACGTAGTTGAGCAGTCTCACCAGGTGCCTCGCCATCCGATTCTCCGGGCGGCGAGTCTCCACCCACCTCTGGACCGTCTGGTTTCCCCCGCGTAAATGATCAGCCGCTCTCGCCAGGCTTGCCCGCGGGCGACTGCGAAACCTACGATGCAGAACAGCTCCCCAAGCGCTATGATAACCCATTCCTCGGGCAAACCGGCGGCCGTCTTCAACGCCTCCATGTAGCCCGCCAACTCCTGCCTCGCATAGACCTTGGCCGCCCAGTCGATCTGCCCCGCCACCTCCAAGGTCGAGTCGCCCCCGACCCACGCCACTTGCCCCATGGTGCCTGGGATGGCCAAACTTTCCCGCGGCCCAAGCACGCGCGCGAAAGAGGTGAGGAAAGTGGCGCCCCACGTCTCCGGCCGCGCGACCATCGCCCGTAGCGCGTCACAGCTGTCCCAGAACTCCTGCCAAGCAACCTCCTGCTCCTCCTTCCCTCCTTTCGGCGTCGCCCGTGCGGTGGGCCCGTGGGGCTGGCACATCAAGGCGTCCAGCGCCCCCAGCTCCGTGCCCAGCGCCTGGTTGACCGCCGAAGTGCATCCCCAACCCGCGGAGCCGCTGCACCGTCTTCAGCTGCGCCACCCGCTGTCCCGGCTCGAGCTCCGCCTCCTGAAGGAGGTAGCTCATCCTCTGGATCTTGGCATTCTGGGAGCGTCGCACGGTCCACCACGCGGCCCTCAGGAGTCCTCCAGCTGGAAGAGCAGGCCCCAGATGAGCTTCTCGGTACTGAACTCGCCTTCCTCCGCTAGCTTTTCCAGGTTGATCGAGCTGTCGCCTAGGAGCAGCTTCGACATGGCGTCGAATGTCCAAGCAGAAAGCCATGCACGGCCTCGCGCCCAGGGCGGGCTCCACCAGAACCCCGTCGTCGACCAGGACCTCGGACGAGTACGCGACTTCATCGTGGAGCTCCTCTGCCGGTGGACGATGGGCTTGGTGGGCGCCCTGCGCGCCGCGCCCCCGCGCTGCCCACTCGCCAGGTGCGCCCGCCCACCCTGACTCTCCATGTGGACCCCTCGGGGGCACATGCAAAGTAACCTACCACGTTCGGTTTTTACCTACATGGAAGGTCTTGTAAGTTGAGTTTTCGTCAATATAGAAGGTAACCTTCTATGTTGCGTTTTCTGCAACATGGTAAGTTAGGTTGGTCATGTTCATAGCACCGGTAATAGTTAGAATATATTCAATTTGGGTATCAAATGCATTCATGTGTTGTTGCGTTTCACCACGCGCGTTGTTTGTTGTCGTTTTGGTTGGAGGGGGCGGGCCGAGGGGTCAGGCGGATGGGGCCGAAGGCCGAAGAAGATAAGTGAACCGGGCCCTGAGAGGCCTTGGGGCCCGAATGGTTCCGAAAACGCAACCGATTTCGGCACGCCCCTCGCACGGATCGCGGGCCCGGCGGTGGATGGGGCCGAAAGCCTAAGATGATAAGTGAACCCTTGGGCCCTGAGAGACACTGGGCCCCCAGAGCCCACCAAAGTCCGAGACATTTCGTCTCGCCCCTCGCGCGGATCGCAGGGTCAGGCGGATGGGGCCGAAGGCTTGAGAAGATAAGTGAACCCTTGGGCCCTGAGAGGCCCTGGGGCCCCAGAGCCCCCCAAAGTCAGAGAGACTTCGGCGCGCCCCTCGCGCGGGTCGCGGGGTCGGGCGGACGCGGCCGAAGGCCTAAGAAGATAAGTAAACCTTTGGGCCCTGAGAGGCCCTCAAACCCCAGAGCCCCCGGCGCCGCGACAGACGTCGGCGCGCCCCTCGCGCGGATCTCGGGGTCAGCGGTGGATGGTGCCGAAGGCCTAAGAAGATAAGTGAACCCTTGGGCCCCGAGAGACCCCGGGACCGCAGAGCCCACCAAAGTCCGAGACATTTCGGCTCACCCCTCGCGCGGATCGCAGGGCCAGGCGGACGGGGCCGAAGGCTTGAGAAGGTAAGTGATCGCACTGTGCCTTGAGAGGCGTCGGATCACAGAGCCCCACACGGCCCAGAGGACTTGGGCACGCCCTCACGCAGGAAGAATGAGAAACACGAGCTTGCGTTCCGAGCGAAGTGGCAATGTTGACAATCGCAGATGCCTTTGGCACAAACGCGTTACTCAATCGTGGGCAGGAGGCTGATAAGACTTCCGATTCCTCGTGCACCCCTCTCGTTAGAGTAAACGGGCGCCAGGGCGGGCGGATTTTTTCGGACTTTCGGGAGTCTTGAGCTTCGGGGGCCCAAGGGGAGGAGGGAGGAGGGACCGGGGTTAAGGATAGAGGAATGCACTCTTTACATTTCTCTTGCAGCGAGGCTCGAAAATCACAAGCTCCTGCGAACGCGGCGACGCGCCTTCAACCTGGCCCTGCGTGTGAGAGCCGTGCCCTGAGAACTCGCGAGGCCAAACAGCCGCCTTCTCAAAACAGTACTGCTGCTCGTGGCTGGATGAAATTTCCCAGCAATCCTTGAAATCAATCCAACAAAACTCTCGTGTTTGTACACCCACACCCAGGTCGTGCGAGGATTGATCCTAGTAAGGTGGGCTTTTCGAATGCCCTCCTCCCAATAATGATGCTTTGGTTTCACCTGGCATCGAAGTCGATGACTACGGGCATTCACTTCAGCCAAAATGGCCCACGACCGTAAACATTGGAGACCATTGTGCAACATTTGTGGCTTGATCAGTACTTAGGGTATGCTCTGCATCATGAATCACACTCTGAACGCCAGCCCAGCCCACAAAACAGTTTGTGAGAACCTTGTCTTGCTCTGAAGTGAAGCCTGGCCGAGATTCGATGTGCCATGTCAAAAACTTGCAAACCACTGCTGAGTTGTGAGCCTTACCTTTAAAATCTGGCCATTGGCCGTTCTGAGATTGAACCGATAGCCGACGAAGGGGAAATGCACGCTCTGAGTGTTTCACGCCATTTCTCTGAGCCCAATCAACGAAATCGTAATACATCAGGCGCTCCCACGATCCAAATTGACCTTCAGACGCAACTTCGGCGGCGCGGACCAGGCCGTTCCCGGCAAGCCAGCCAGCGAGGCCGAGGTGATCACAATGAAGAAAATCAACGGACAGCATGTCTAAAGTAAAGCCTCTGATCTTGGTCAGTGGCGGTGGCGTCGAGGCTGCGAAGGAAGCCAAATATTGAGCGTAGGTCCTGCGCTCTCTTCTGTGCCAGGCGCCGCGCCTGAAATCTCCAAAATACAACGGCCCACTGCGTTTTGATGCAGTGCACACATAGCAACACGAGTTCACCCCATACCAGAAAGGCAGCTCGAATGCTTCTTTAGCGTATTTCTGATCAGCAAGAAAATTAATCAAGAAACCCCGCAAACCAACATCGTCGCTAACAAATGCAAGCCACTGACCCGCGCACCGCTCCCTGTATGTACCATGCCCTGCAAACGATGTGTTATTGTGATCACGATATGGCCCACGGCCGTCCGCAATGCAACCCATAGACCATTGAACGACATCATGCAGGGACCTGAGCGAGTCACCTCGAAGCCACTTCAACACAACGCATGCAACGAGAAGGACAGCATCGAATTGATCCCAGGACACAGCAGATGATAAAGATTGCACCAGCGAAGTCAAAGGCGATAAGCCTCTCTTGCAGCACACGTCGTCGCCATGAAGCGTGAGGGGGCAGCACCGCTGTGGACGTCTCAAGATGTAGTCTTTCTCAGGATGATCGTGGAACCAAGCCTCCCGAGAACCAACTTCAGCCCAATATTGAACCCTCATCTCCTCGGCCCCGGAAGCTTTTGTAAATTCGCTTCGGTTCTCTGCATGCAGTCGAGCAAAGAGCTCGTGCGGAAGTAAGATCCCAACATCCTTGATGTCTGTGCCATACCCCCTTTCTTCATAAAAGGCGTCGAAAACGTGTGCGGATCTAAATCACAAGTGGTGTTGCAGTACCACCTGAAATGTCTAGTCAAGTCTCTCTCAGGATTCTGGGTCGTCAGAGAACCGAGGTGCTGGGTTGCCTGCGACATGCGACCCTCCTTGCAGGCCGCAGCAGCCCCCGCGATGACATCCGCGCAGAATCTCTCCTCGCGCGGCGAGGCCAGCCGGGGGGGCGGGCGCAGCAGGGGACACGAAATCAGAACATGCGCACCATTGCGACGAACGTCATCGCATTGCAACGCTAAATGCCAGCGAGGAGCAACACATTCAAACGTGAACACGTTGTGCCATCACAAAAATGGAGGAGGCTGAGGATGAGAAATGCGAGGCGGAGGCATTGGAACAGGAGCAGGGAGGCAGGGCGTGGAAAGGGGGCATTGGAGGAGGAAATGGGATAGGTGGCGGAGAGGGGTCCCTGCGAAGAGTGCTAGGAAGAGCGATTGTAGGGGAATGAGGGCCTCCCGAAACTCTCTCGCTTCGACGTGGGACCCAAGGTTCCAGGAACCATCTCATTTGATTTATGCGTCTTAACCCTGTTCCGAACCTTGAAGATTCCTGAGAAGACCCCTCGGATTTTTTATCTCTGAGACCCCTGAGTATTTCAACTCTTACATTGTCTGATGGGCGGGCGGCGGGTCTCCGCACAAGCGACTTTTCGAATCAGAAGTTGATGAAGCGCTCCCTGCGGATCATCATCTCCTGAGCGCAGCGGCAGGAGAGGGTGGAAGGGCACACAGCGCCAGAGAGATAGGCCGAGGATGGTCGAGGACTCGAGGAGCGATCTGACCGACAGCGTATTTCAGAGGTTCGATTTGAAGTTCGATTCGGTTCGATCGAAGTTCGAATCGAAGTTCGAAGTTCGAGGATTTCGAAGTTCGGAGTTCGAGGGTTTCGACGATTTCGAAGTTCGATTTCGACTCGAACGATCGGAGGATTTCGGAGTTCGATTCGATCCGACCCGAGGTTTACTCGAAGTTGTATCTATGCTACCATGACGTCTGATTTCAGAGTTCGAGGGGGTTTGATTTCGAAGTTTGGAGTTGCAATTTTCGACTCGACCCTGCCCCCAGTGACTGGCCCCCTCGACCCTGCCCCAAATGAATTTGGACCTCGACCCTGCTCTGAGCATCATATCTCGGACCACCTGGCACGAATCGGAAAAGGTGCAATCATCCACGGGAATGTTTTTACCTTGCGCGATGGCGCAAGCTCTCATATTCTGCTGACGTGACGCACGTGCGCTACTCTCACAACACCCTGCGCGAGCACCAGAGGACCGCAGCACAGGAAGCCCGAGCAGAAGTTGGATGATGAGGCACTGAAGAGTGGTGGAGGAGTGGTGGAGGAGGAGGGGTGGAGGAGGCAGCGCCTAGCAGCAGGCGCGCCGGCGACGCCTAGGCCTACGCCGAGCCCTTCGCACCATCTGGGTCGTACAAGTCCCGGACACCGTTCCACTCCTTTGAATCTGAGCGCAAACGGATGATGGCAGCCTTGGGGGTCTTCAGGTCGATCTTGGCTTCCTCGTTGTTGGCCTGGGCGTTCTCCAGCAGCGTCCTTAAGCTGTTGAGCGAATCGATGTGACTGTTGAACTTCGCCTCGTACTCCTCCTTTTGCTGCTTTGGAACTTTCACGTTGTTGCGGATCTCCTGCAATATCTTCTTGGCGTCCTTGATCTCCTTGGGAAGGCTGCTCAGCCACGTCTGGGCGGCGATCTCGGGATTCGATGCCTTCGCGAGCCTCTCTTGCTTCTTTTTCTCTTTCAGCTCGGCCTTGCGAGCGGCATCCCCAGGATCTTCGTCGAGATCACCAGCGCCAGCACTGGGGCCTTGCACGTTGCTGCCGTCGCCGATGCAAGCCAGGGCGTCCGTCGGGATCTCTGAAGCATCAGCTGTGAGCCTCTTCGTCGAATTAGCCATCTCTGCCCTCTTGCTCGTAAAGGTGTCTGCGACGATGACGAACTGCTCCAAGTAGGCGAGGTCCTCAGGCGACGCATCCTCAGCGCCAGGGTAAATGCGATGCTGCTCAGTGCCTCGCAATGCCCTCTTGAGAGCAGCCGCGACCTCCGGTGGCATCTGCTTGTCGATCTCGAAGCCCCAGGTCCAGTTGCCCTTCGACTCGGTCTCGGCCATCGCGGTGCTCTTTCGCTCCTCCTCAAGCACCACCTTACCCCAAGACATGCCTTGGGCCACCCAAATGTCGAACCACTTCTGCGGATCCGCCATGACTTGCCCCCTGAGGCTATCCGGGAGCTTCTCCGAACGACTCGTGCCTCCTTTCTTGCCTGGCGCCTGGCTCCTCGTGAAGGCCGCCCAGCGAGCGCGCCGCTCCCTCGCGTTCATCTTGTTGGCGTCCTCCACCGCGGTCTTGGCCTTGACAATTGCTGCTTTCGCAACTGCCTGAACTTGCGCTGGCTGCGGGGGGCAAGGCGGCGTCGCCATCGCTGCGGCCGCCTTCTTGGGCGGCGGGGTACCCATCACCTTCTTAGGCGTCGGGCCTGGAGAGCCGACCTCGCTCGCTGGCTGCGAGGGGGGCGCCTTGCCTGGCGGCTTCGGCGTGCTCGTCTTCACTGCCGCGCGCCAAGAAACATCATCTGCGCTGACGCCTTGCCCTTGCCCCTGCCCCTGCTCTTGCCCCGACCAGAGCCAGCAGTCCTCGCCCTCGCCCTTGGCGGCTCCTCGACAGCGCTGGCCGCCTCAGCTGCCCTCTTCGGCGGTGGAGCAGCCAAGAACTCCCCAAGCCCAGGCAGACCTTCGTGTTTCACAGCTTGTTCGCCCTCGCCCGATGCTGCTGCCGTGGAATTAATCGCGTCGGCTCAATGTCGAAAGAACGTTTGAGCCAAAACGGCTGCGGGGGAGGATGAGGGAAGGGAGGGGGCGGATGGCAATGATAACTACATCACCCTGCAGGCCCACAAGGAACACAAACAACGGATCAGGCGTTCGAGAACCCTGCAGGGGGATACCTCTGGCAAAAACGAGACCACCATTTGGGGGCGCCTCGGGGCTCGCCCACGCCATTTGCACTCCCATCGCAGAACATGGCCGAGGGCAGGCAGGCCCATGAGGCCCGCTGGAAAATAGTCATGAGGCGACGTGAGCTCGAAGATAAACCGCCGGGGCCTCAAAGGGGGCCACTTGGGGACCATGAGACCTCAACCTAAACTAAAGGCGATCGACTTCATCGGATCATCGGCGCTGCTCTGCTCTGCTCTCTCCTCCTCGTCCCCCTCCTCCCCCTCCTCCTCCTCCTCCTCCTCCTCCTCTTCCTCCCCCTCCTCCTCCTCCTCCCGTTCCTCCGCCTGCTCCTCCTCCTCTTCCTCCTCCTCCTCCTCCCTCTCCTCCTCCCTTTCCTCCTCATCTCCCTCCCCCTCCTCCTCCTCCTCCTTCTCCTCCTCCTCCCCCTCCTCCTCCTCCTCCTGTCTTCCCCCTCAGTGCCCCCTGCCCAGCAGCTCGGGCCGCGGGGTCCTTGCGCAGCCGTGTCGTTGCGCGCTGATCGGCGTCTCCCCCAGCTCGGCGGCATACCCCTCGGCGGGGCGCAAGGCGGGAGGGGCGAGGGGACTAAGGCCAATGAGGAGCAAGGCGAGGATGGGTGTAAGAGGGAGGAGACGACGGCTTGAGAATCGTTTGCCCCCCTTGGGAGGAGGGGGGGGGCTCCGGGAGCAGCGTGTCAAAGTTTGAACTTTGCTGACGTGGAACGGGGCCCACTTGCACAGACTGCGTTGGGGAACGATCGAGACTGACAATGCGCGGGCGTAGCGAGAGATTTCGAGGCAGTCGGCATCCGAATGATTTGATTGTGCCCCCCCTGAAACTCGGGGGGCCCAAGTGGCCCCGACGCCCCTCTCCTTGCACGCGCGCGCGCTCACGCGAAACCCATTGCGCATGAGACATTGCGTGTGATTTTACATGAACGTGTAGCAGTGCAATTAATGCGTCACGTTGCGTCGCATGCATAGGATGATTGGACATCTTCGGGAAGCGAGGAGAGCCATGCATATTTTCGCTTCATCACGGGACGCGTGCAATGTGCATTTTGCCTTCTATGAGCTCCGCAATGTTCTTGCGATGTCCCGCCAAATCCAGAACAGGCAAGGCGCGCCAACTTTGAGACCTCTACTTGACACACACACACACGCACATGCACGTGCACACAGCGCATGCACACGTGCCGGATTCACCAGCAGTAAATAGATGAGCCCTATTTCGGCATTGGGCAAGGCGCGGCAAATGCGGAGCACAAGGAGGAGCGAGAGGAGGACAGGAGAAGGAAGAGCTGAGGAGGAGGGCATTAGGTGGACGCGGAGGATAAGGCGGAGGAGGGAGACGGCGAGGAGGAATGCAAGAGGGAGGGGATGAGGGTTTGAGAATCATTGCCCCCCCCCACCCCCCTTTGAGGAGTGAAGGAGCCCCAGTAGCCGTTTATCACATCCTGAAATTTCCCGACTTGGAACGGGGCCAATTCGCATAGCATGCGTTGGGGAACGATCGAAATGGACAATGCGCGGGCGTAGCGGCAGATTTCTCAAGGCAGTCAACATCGGCACAATTTGATCGTGTCCCCCTGAAACTCCAGAAGCCCGACTGACCTCGACCCGCCCTACGGTTGT
Organism: Prorocentrum cordatum; assembly: GCA_963575745.1. Lineage (NCBI taxonomy): Eukaryota > Dinophyceae > Prorocentrales > Prorocentraceae > Prorocentrum > Prorocentrum cordatum. The sequence goes on along the minus strand of CAUYUJ010020665.1, from coordinate 28,813 downwards.
TCACGCTGACTCACGCAAACTCACGCTAACTCACGCTAACGCACGCTGACTCACGCTAGGTTTCGATCGCGGGCCGGAGGCCAGCGGACGGGGCGGGCGAGGGGGGCGGCGGGCGGTCTGGGGAGGGGAGGGCGAGGGCGACAGGGGAGGGCGCGGGGGCAGGGAGTGCGAGGAGGGGCAGGGCGAGGAGCAGGGATGGGCCCGCACTGGATTGGGGCCTGCCTTGGAGACCTTGGGACACCGAGAGGCCTTGGGACCCCAGACAGCCCGAACGACTTCTGCGCGCCCCTCCCGCGGATCGCAGGGCCAGGCGGACGGGGCCGAAGGCTTAGGAAGATAAGTGAGATCTCTGGGCCCTGAGAAGCCCTGGGGCCCCAGAACCCCCGGCAGCCCGAACGATTTCTGCGCGCGCCTCGCGCGGATCGCAGGGTCAGGCGGATGGGGCCGAAGGCCTAAGAAGATAAGTGAAGTCCTTGGGCCCTGAGAGGCCTTGGGGCCCCAGAACCCCTGGAGGCCTGAGAAAATAAGTGAACCTTCTGGGCCCTGAGAGGCCCTGGGACCCCAGATCCCCTGGCAGCCCGAAAGATTTCTGCGCGCCCTCTTGAGCGGATCGCAGAGTCAGGCGGATGGGGCCGAAGGCCTAAGAAGATAAGTGAAATCTTTGGGCCCTGAGAGGCCTCGGGGCCCAGAGCCTCCAGCAACCCGTTATGAGTTCTAGATGGGCCCAGCACGAGGTGGAGTCGAGCGGTCGGGATGTCTCAGGGCGCGCCTCACTGGCCTCGCGTCGGTTTCTGAGCATCGCGACTCTACTAGCCATGCAGCACGAGCTGCAGCAGAGAGAATCAGAACGAGGAGGAATTATTTATCTGTGAGATATTGTCTTGAGAGGTGGAGGCGGAGGGGAGCTGAGGCGCTGGCGGCGAGATCACCCAAGGCGGGATGGTTAAGGCATTAGCACCTTCAACACCTCAGGGAACAGGGCAGCATCGAACTCCTCGGTCGCCAGCACCGCCTCGTCGTCCGAAGAATCGATGCTCTCAGCGTGCAATGACCGACGCGAGATGAAGCATCCGAACACTTTGTCGGCAAATCTCGCGGCGTATTCTTGGGTTGTCTTGGGGCCTTTGCTTCCGCAGACGCCTTTCTTTCCATTGTACACTTCATATATAACTGTTTCCGAATTGGTTGCGTTGAACTTTTTCGGCCGCTGTCTGCGGAGCCCCCCCCTCGCCCAACCAGAGTTGCCGAGCAACGCGCTCGGCTTCAACGCGCAGGCGCCGAAAGCCCCCATCATAGTCGAGAACTCAACCCAATCGATAACTTTAGCAACCCATTGCATAGCGGGATGATGTGCCATCAGCGATTTCAGAGGTTGTTCTAATCCCCGCCAGGCGTGTTTCGCATGGCAAAGTGCCATGAGCACAGCACTCCTAGCAATTTGAATGTTCCCCTGTCTCACTGATTCACTGTCGCCCCTCCCCAGGGGGCGCCTGCGGGTTCTCTTGGCCGAGCTCGAGGCCAACCAATCCAAGAGCTGCATGCAGTGGCGAACCGTGCGAGCCCATCGCAAGCTAGTTTCATCATGCAGACCAGTGCGAACAGGAAGCCCTCAGGAGAACAAAGGTCGTTGTTAATCGGGTCGCATTCGATATCATAGCCCACAGCAGGAAGCCCTGAACTCACAAACTTCGAACATATATTTCCAACACCACTGAAATATTCGACGCAATCAATGGTCTGGGTCGGGCATTCAGGCATACGGGCGACAGCAAACATGATCGGATATATCAATTTAGACATTCCAATCGTTTTCATCATTTTGTATGTGCGCAAGCTGACCCCAATGCCTTCCGCAGTGCACGACTGAGATAACGATTGTGGCATGTATGGATGTAGAGCGTCATCTGGAAACTTCTGTGAGATCCTGCGCCTCTTGGGAACCATTCCCAGGAATTCTCTCGAGAAAACAAACGGCTGGGACAGAATAGAGCAAGTGTGGCCACATGTTTGTTTCCCAGGCTCAAGTTTCCGGATGCCCTCAGTCCATCAGGTAAAACAGATATCCCCGATGGCCCTCGCAAGTTCATCTTACTGTTTTCATGGGGGGTCGGAGCTGGGGTTGGGGGAGGGGGCCCCATTTGCCTGCCATGCTGCAGTGGCCTGCCGTGTTGGTCAGCCCCGAGGTTCCAACGAGAATTTGGTATGCACCATTCTAGGAAGCGAAACACATTAGGGGGGCGCTTTCAAAAACCCTCGAGAACATCCTGTTTTTTTGGGGCACTGATGTTGTTGGCTCTCCTTTGGCCCCGGCAGGCCGCCCTGGAATCGCTCGGCTTTGGGGCCCCAGTTCCTCAGGACACCATCGCCCCGCCAGAACCTGCCCCTTCAGACAGCGCGCATGCAAGGCAAGGCGGGGGGGGGGGCGGCGGGCGAGCCACCCGCTGTCGATGACCCCGCCGTCGGTCCGCGGGCGGCCAGCCAGAAGAGCAGCTCGACCCCAGAGGGCTGGGCGGTCTGCTGCTGCTGCTGCTGCTCTTTTTCTTCCCCCCCCCTCCTCCTCATCCTGCCCCTCCTCCTCCTCCTCGCCCTCTCCCCCTCGACCTGCTCGCCCACCTTCTCTCCTCCCCCTCCTCCTCCTCCTCGCCCTCCTCCTCCTGATCTTCCCTCCTCTACCTATTCTCCTCATCTACCTTCTCGTCCTCCTCCCTCTTCCCCCCCCTCTTTCGTCCTTCACGGCAGTGACGCAGATGGGAGTTTCTTGGCTTAGGCTCAGTCGTGGTTGAGTTTGGCTTAGGCTCAGTCTTGGCTAACATTTGAGCTTAGGCTCAGTCGTGGGTGGAGTTTGGCTTAGGCTCAGTCGTGGCTAACGTTTGAGCTTAGGCTCAGTCGTGGTTTGAGTTTGGCGTAGGCTCAGTCGTAGGGGTTGGGATTGAGTAGGAGGGGTTGGGATTGAGTTGGAGGGGGTCGGGCAGAGGAGGGGCGAGTGGAGTGGAGGGGGATTGGGCGACGCTTGTTCTCCACATATTCTCTGAAAGGCGCCTGCTGCCACCCGGGCCTCGACGAAGTTGCGAAATGCCGAGGGCCCAGGATCCCAGACAACAGGCCGCTCGCGGCCTCCAGACCCCTGGAGGACCCCAGCTGGCTCTCGAGCCAGCTTCGGAAAGCACCTGGAGCATCCAGGCCCCAGGCCGACCCTGAGCACCCAAGAGGCCCAAGAGCGTCCTCACGACAGGAGGCTCGCCTTCTTCTCCTTGGCAGCGTCCTTCGCCTCCGCCACAGAGGTGAAGCTCTGCTTGTTGATGCTGTCAGCGATCTCATACGCCATCAGTTTGCACTCCTCGAGCGCGCAGTCGATGACGCTTGGGGGCAACTGGCACAGGGCCGCCCTCTTGGCGTTACGATACATGAAAGCCACCTGGTAGAAGTGAGTCCGGCGCTCTGATTTCAGCAAAGTCTTCGCTTCACTCTGGATGAACTCCTGATCACCTCGGGGCATCTCTGGGCACTTCGCCTTACGTGCGTTCGCTTTCACAACCTTGATTGGGGTTGTTTTGTTCTTTTTCATCGGATTTCTCTGCTTCTGGGTCGTCGGCGCCCCGATATCCTCCAACGCGGCATGGGCAGCGCCAGAGCCAACCGGGAAGCCTTCATCGAGGTTGGCCTTGCCCTCATTCTCGGACTCGGAGTCCCGGGGGGTGGGGGCCCAACAAACGTGCACCCCTTCAAAGGAGGCGCCCCTAGGAGGAGGAGGAGAAGGAGGAGGGGGAGGAGGAGGAAGGAAGGAAAACATCGGAAGAGAAGGAGGAGGGCGAGGAGGAGGAAGACGGGGTCGGAGGAGGAGGAAGAGGAGAAGGAGGAGAGAGGAGGATGAGAAGGAGGAGAAGGAGAGGGGGGGACCTCCCCCTTCGCCTCCTCCTCCTCCTCCTCTTTCTCCTGCTGCTGCTGAAGCTTTTCCTCCTCCTCCTCCTCCTCCCCCTCCCCCTCCTCCTCCTCCTCCTCTCCTTCCCCTTCCTCCTCCTCCTGCTCCTCCTCCTGGCGTCACTTCCACTCCTTACGAGGTCCCCATATGGTCCTGCACCTCGAAGGTCTTGCCGGCCATCTCGTCCAGCGCCTCGAGTGCAGCAGCCTGCTTGGCCACCAGGTGGTCGTGGTACCTGGAGCTGCTCTCGATCAACTCGCCGTCGATCTCGAAGTCCGACTGCAGCAAGATGTCGTACTTGCCACCAGGCCTGATGACCCCCTTGGGCTCACCGCGTCGTACTTGCCCATCGGGCGCGCTGATCCCCTCAGCCTTCTCATCGCGTCGTACTTGCCAGTCGGGCTTGCTGATCCCCAGGGCCTTCTCATTGCGTCGTACTTGCCACTCGGGCGTGCTGATCCCCTGGGCCTTCTCGGCGCGTCGTACTTGCCACTCGGGCGCGTGCTCGAAATCGCCGCCGCCCAACTCAGCAAGCTCCTCTGCGCTCAGCGGCTCGCCATCGATGCCCTCGATGTCATCGATCGGCATGCCGTGGCTGCCGACCTCGCCGTCCGCGATCTGGAAATCGTCCTCGTCGACCTCGCTGCTCGCGATCTCGGGGAAGTCGCTCTCGTCGACATCGCCGTTCGCGATCGCGGGGAAGTCGCCCTCGTCGACCTCGTTGCCTGCCGGGTAGTCGCCCTCGTCGACCTCGCTGTCCGCCATCGGGTAGTCGCCCTTGCCGACCTCACCGTCCGTGATTGGGTAGTCGCCCTGATCGTCGACCTCGCTGCCCGAGATCGGGTAGTCGCCCTCGTCGACCTCTCTGCCCGCGATCGGGTAGTCGTCCTGATCGTCGACCTCGCTGCCCGCGATCGGGAAGTCGCCCTCGTCGACCTCGCAGTCCGCGATCGGGTAGTCGCCATCGAGATTCTCGAAGTCAAGAAGGCGCATGGCGTCGCCGAGCGAGCGCTCCGTGCCAGTGCCAGCCTGGCCGTCTCCCTCGGAGTCCGAGCCGATCACCTGCGCTTCGATCGATTCCTTGTGGAGTCTGAAAAAAAACCCTCCTCCTCCTCCTCCTCTTCCTCGTCCTCCTCCTCCTGCTCCTGCACTTCCTCCTCCTCCTTCCCCCTCCACATCCTTCCCCATCTCCCTCCCCCTCATCCTCCCCTTCTGCTCCCATCCTCCTCCTCCTTCCCCTCCTCCTCCTCCTTCTTCTGCTCCTCCTGCTCCTCCTCGTGCTCCTCCTCATCTCCCTCCTCCTCCTCCTCCTCCTCTTCCTCCTTCTCCTCTTGTGACCCCCTGTCAGTGTTTTGGGTGCCCCTCCAAGCAGCGGCTGCTTAATTCACCACCTGAGGAGACTGAGGAGGAGGGGGGGGAGGAGGAGGGGGAGGAAGCGAAGGATGTTATTTGCAAGTGCAACAGTCCTGGGAGCCCTTTCTCACAGGTGTCGCCAACGTCGGCGTGGATGGACTTGCGCCGGCCTGGCTCAAGACGAACTTGAGGCGCTGCATGGACACGCGCTTGCTCCGACCTGGGCTTCGGCTGAAGCACGACCAAACGTACCCCCACAACATGTGGAGCTTCTCGGCCTCCTCTCTGCACCGCATGGCGCTCACCTTCTCGCTACCACTTAGCCTGAAGCTCGTCAAGGCATCGGCAGAGCGAAGGCCATCCTTGAGCCACGCCGCCGGCGGCGGCGGCCCTGGCATCGAGGCCGGCAACTCCTTCAGGCACTCGAAGTTGCGACGGTTCGCGAAGCACGACATGCCCACTTTCTCAAGTGATGGACACTGGGTGTCCTTCTCAAGCTCTGACAACTCTGTGCCTGGCTCCCAGGATGGTTCGCGCGTCAACGCGGCCGCGTAGGCTCCGATGCGCGCCTTGGCCGAAACGCATTGTGCGTCGGCCTCATCGCCAAAATAATTGGCGAAGATGCGATGGGCCATCGCTACGCCCTCCGCGGGCGCCTCGGCGCTCTCCTCGCCCAGGGAGGAGCGTGCAGCCAAAATGGCTGCGGTGGCCAACATCAAAGGTCAGCAAGACCATCGACGAGTAAAACTCTCTGGAGCGGTGGACCCCAAGAAAACCAGGTCGGACATTGAGGGGGAGGAGGAGGAGGAAGAGGAGGAGGAGGAGACGGGAGGTGCAGAAGGAGATGGAGGACGAGGAGGAGAAGGGATCTTCTTTTCGTGGATCTTCTTCTCCCTCATGTTCGTCGACCCCCTCCTCCTCCTCCTCCTCCATCTCGTCCATCCATTCTTCCCTCCCTCCCTCCCTCCCTCCTCCCCCTCCTCCTCCTTCTTCCTCTTGGTCTTCAGCAGGCCCTCGAATTCCTTAGTGGGTCCCCCAGCTATCGTCGACATCGCTCGACTCTTCGTCATCGGAGAGTGGGCGATTGCAAGCGAATATCCACCAACAACTCCTTGGGAGATCATGCGCAGCCCCGCTTCCCCAGGGAAAGGCGGAGGGGGGGGGGGGGGGGGGATATTATCTCTGGCAAAAAAATGAGGAACGAAACTCCCGCTTTCGCATTTCCGACGGGGGGCCGAGATTCCTGGCGGGGGGAGAGGGGGGGAGTCAAGACGCCCCCTTCATTGAATTGCTGACAAGAAAGCTCCTCCATGGAAACGCGATGCGGCACGCGGCGTCAAGGCGACCGACCACAGAACTTTGGAAGATGAGGGTTGCGAGGAAATCCCGAGCTCCACCGCGCCACCACTTCCTGCAACTGCAACCCAGCTGGCTAACAGAGCAAGCCACCATTGCGTGATGGGCCCTATCTTCTTGAGAAAGGACCGATGGCTGAAAGCTGATGTCATCATGGCACATTATGGAAGCACAAAGAAGGCTATACGAAAAGGGCCGAACGGCTGAGGAACGACGGCGGCGGTACTTGGCAAAAAATCCGCCGCCAACGAGGTCAGCAAGAGCGTTGCGTCTGCCCCTCGTCCGCACGCCCCTGTGGGTTCCGCTATATTTTGGTTGAGGGTGGATGTGCGGACTGGGAAAACGAGGGCGCTAGTTTGGGGGTGCGTTATTTCTATGGTTGAGAAGACGCTTTGTCATCGACGTTGCAATTTGCATGGCAAGAATGAACGCGGCCCTAAAACATACCAACTTAGGGTAAATAAAGTTTCTCGTTCTGCGTCGTTCGTTTCGTGTTGTGTACATGCGCCGGCACTAGTCGAGATTAAGCCATTCTCAACAGACAAGGCGACCTTTCATGTTAGGTGTTTGCGGACATGAAAGGTATCCTTGTAAGTTGGGTGTTCCTTAACATACATTATGTAGTAAGTTGGCTTGTTCTTAACATGCAAGGTAACTTTCCATGCGCCCCATGGGGGCACGCATGGAGAGTCAGGGCAACCAAACACCATCGTAAGGTAGAGCACCGTCGTCGGCTCGGCCCCGGCCAACCCCTGGAGGCTCACCGCCATGATGCGGAGGCCGGGCAACTCGACCCACAACAGTTTGAATGCCGCCTGGAAGTCCCGCTTCGCCAAGTAGACCCGCGCCTTCGGACGCCGACACCTCCACCGCAGCATTGCCCTCGCGATCTCGCGGTGAGTAGGCAACGTCGCCGGGGAGTGATTCAATTCAGCTTGTCGCACCCCGCGTTGGCGCCCCTCATGTCGTTGATGAAACGACCCTCGTCAGCGATAGTGCGGTCGGGCCGCGTCTTCGGGGCCCGCCCCTGGGGCGACTCCACGATCCCCTCCAGCCCTGGGTGGCTGGACGGGGCGGCCCAGGCTCGCCCCTTCACGATGTCGTCCCAGATCTTCCGCCTGGCCTCCTGCTGGCGCTGCGCCGCCGACCGGCGAGGCCTGGCCCTGACCCCCGCGATCTCACCATCGTGCCTGACCTCCACCCCGTTCGTCGCGACCCGCCTCAGGTACTCCAGGAGCTCTGGCTCCACCTTCCCCTCGAGGTAGCTGTCGTGCACGCCCTTGAGGTGGCCCCCCTGGTCCGACTTCCAGGCAGCTCGTAGGGCTGTGGACGCCTCCTGCCATCCCCCGCGCGCGCCCAGCAGCTCCGCACCCCGTGAGATCATGCGCCCGAACGCCTCGTCGCTGCACCCTGGCTCTGCACGAGCCGCCGCCCAGAAATTCGCGGCGCCACTATCCGTCTCTGGGGCCGCTCCTCCGACTCGATCGCGTAGATCGCCCAGCTGCGGGTTGGCGCCGGCGATCTCCCTGGTCTCCTCCTCTTGCCCCTCGTCACCCTCGGAAATGTGCCCAGCCAACGTCGCCGAAAAAATTGTTGACGGTGGGGGGCCTCTCCCCCCCTGCTTCTTGGCCAGCGTGGCGCCCGGCTCCAGGGCCTCGGTAATCGTGGCCTGGGTGATGGCGCGCAGCAGCTTCTCTGGGTAGTGGCCCGCGTCTGACGTGCGCTTGTGCTTCGTGGCGGTGTCGACTCCTTTCAGCTCGACATGCGCACGCTGGCGCGTGCACCGGCAGGCCACTTCCTGCAGGTGACGTACGCACGTGACCAACCACGATCGCTTCCTATACCGTTCGTCTCCTCCCACGCCGTCCCGAGGCCCCAGGCCGTACTCGCACTGGCCCACTGGCACCACCAGGACATCCTTCTGGCGCAGGATTTGGCGCCACCTGTCCAAGTCGTATGCTTTGGGATACCGGCCGTCTGGGGCAGGGTGCTCCGCCGTCGGCAGAGCACCGGCGTCGGCGATGGTCTCAAACGAGCGTCCAGCGAAATTGGCCATGGCCGTCCCCTCGACCTCCCACAGCGGCCCGTCAGGACGCTCAGCAGGAACGTCGAACGTGCGTGCGCCGCCGTTGCGCAGCATCCACGGGGAGAGGGCGCGGCACTCGAACCCGAGCCACCAGAGCAAGTATAAACGCTGCCTGGCCTCCTCCAGCAACGCCTCCTGCACCTCCTTGCGCCTGGCGTCGTGCCGCTCCTGCAAGCCCTTGCCGCGCTCCGGGTCTGAGCACAGCTCGACCGCTGGACCGACTTCGACCCCCGCCTCCCTGAGCGAGTCCGACCACCCTTGGGCCCCTGCCCAGACCTCCTTCGCCGTCAAGGTGCGCCCCTTCCAGCAAGGCCGCATTCCTCCTATCGCCTGGCCGTGGCGTTCGCACCGCTTCCAGGCTGGATTGCTCCAAACCCGAGAGCCCTCCACCTCGGGTCCGCCCCAATGATGTTCTGCCCCCCGGCCTTCCGCTCACGCCCAGCCTCTCTTGCCGCTCGGCACCGCGGGCACCTCTTCGCCGCATCTCCTGGCACCTTCGCGTCTTCGTGCGTCGCGTCATCCAGGTAGACGCCCCAGCCCGCCGCCAACACCTCATGTGGCGGGTGCCCGCCCGTGAAGTCCCCACGAAGCGCGTCGGCATCCACCTGGGGAGATACCAGTACCTACAAGTGGCCCTTGTAGAGCAGCATCCACACATCCCGCCCGCCGACCTTCGGGTCGCACTTCACCCCCACGATGACTTCGAGCCGTGCTCGGCCCCAGGGGTCGACTCGGACCACATGGATTGCCGTCACTCGCAGCGCGGTTGGCGGGAAAGCCGCCAAGGTCCTGTAGTCCTTGTCGTGGCTCAGGTGGAGGGTATCGCGGCAGAACATCTTCACGTCCGACTCGGTAATGGGGATGTAAGCGTCAGGTGGCCCCATGACAGTCTCAGCCTGCTTGGCCTCCCCCCACATGGCGACACGCCACTGCTGCGCCAACTCCATCACCACTGCCACTGACGGGTCACCCCCACCCTTTGAGTACAGGTGCGCCGCGGCCGTGTTGATGAAGACGCACTGCCTCTCCTCCGCCCCCCCGGCCTGGCAATCAGGTAGGTGCTCCGCCAGCTCCTCGGTGACGGCCAGCTGGCCCCTGTAGTCGAGGATGTCCCAGATGCGCCCCTTGACGTGGGCCCGACCACGCCCAGGTTCCTCTGCTGGTCCCCACACCACTTTACCCACATGCACTTCTGGACCCTCAAGTTCTCCCCCGACTCGCCTCACTCGTGGCTCCAGATACGGTCGGGCCTGGCACGCCAACTCCTCATCACCCAGCTCCACCGCGCCCTGCAGGATCTCCTCGATCGGGGTGACCTGCCCCCCGAGGTGCCCATCAAGCAAGCGGCCATGACAAGAAGAACGGAGACGGCTCGGCGCGCCAGCGACCAACTTCGCTTCCGGCGAGCTCCTGACCTGGTCCGCCATCGCCAAGTGAGCCTTCGCCACCTCCGGCACGTCCTCTGGGAGTTCGGGTGGGAGAACGACCGCCTCTTGGCCCCCATAGTCCCGCATCCAGCTCTTGTCGGAGCCCTGCGCCAGCTCCTGTAGCTCTCGCTCCTGGGTGGTGTACTCCATGTCCGCGTGCTCCCCAGGCGGCTTGGCAACCTCCTCCGTCACCGCGGGGCGGCCAGCCTCCGACGCTCCTCGTCGCCGGCCACCTCGCTGCGCTGCCTGGTCCTTTCCCTCCTGCACCTTCGCGGCTTGCTCCTTCTGCGCGTCCGCTCGGAGCTGCTTAATCTTGGCGAGCCGATCCTCGATCCTTATCTTCGGTCCCGTCTTAAGCCCTCCCCGCTTGACGTACTGCGCCTTCGCCGTCCAGTGCGCCCTGTCGGCGCTCTTGATCCCCTCCGCGTGGGACCGCTGACAGGTGGTGGCAGTCTTCGAGCACCCATCGTGGCACGCTGCGCCCCAACACTTGGGCTATCCCTTGGAGTCGTTCGGCCCGTGTTTGACCGATTCCGCGACCCCGGGCCCAGTCAGAGCCGAGAGGACTTCAGGCGGGAGCTTGACCTTGCTCGCTCCAGCTTTCAGGGCGCCTCCCCCTCCTCCTCCTCCTCCGCCTGTCAGGGCGCCAACCTTCTCTCCCCCGCCGCCGCCTGACGGGGGCTGCGACAGACCCCCTGCGGGGCGACGCTCCTCAACCTCCTCCACTCCTCCTGCTGCCAGGGGGCGCGGCTGGGCACGGTGCACGTTCTCCCAGTAGGCGTTGTCCGCGGTCTTGACCAGGCGTTCGAAGATGACCGTCTTGAAGTATCCGTCGGGATCCTCCACCTCGAACGTCGCGGGAAGTGTCAGCAGTGGTGGTCCCTCTGGCGTCGGCGTCCGAGCGGCGAAGATGAAGTCCTCCTTCCTCATCAGCTCCTTGTTGCAGTAGCGCTGCACCTCCTTCACCTTCCATCGAAGCTCCGCCCACCACCGCCCGTTCAGCTCCTCACAGGCACCCTGGACGAAACGAGCGGTGTACTTCCGCGGCTTCGCCTCGCGATGTCTGATCAGGTAGTCCAGGGCCTCGCTCCTCTCGTCCCAGTGCTCGGCCCCATGCGCCAAACAAACAGCCCATATGCCGTTGCGAGCCTGGCGTGCCCGCTTCAGCATGTCCACGGGCTGCTTCGGACGTGGCTCGATCTTGTACTCTGTCGTGGGTATGTAGTCGTCGAACAGCTCCTCTGGGCAGGTCACCCAGTCCGCCACGCTGAGCGCGTGAGCGGCCAGCATCTCGACCGCCTTGCCTCCCCACGACCCCAACGCGATGCCGAAGGCGATCCGGTAGTTGATCAGGGTGGGCCAGCGATGGTGCTTGAACAACGCCGAGGAGTGCTCCGCCATGCGCAGGAGCGCCTTGACGAGCGCCCGGCCCAGGTCGTCAGGGCAGATGGCCACCCGGAACCTCCCGCACCCACGCGCCGCCAGCACCAGCAGCTCGTGGTCCTTCGTGATCGACTGGAGGGCGCCCATCTTCCCCGCCGCCGCGTCTTCCGCCCGCTTGTTTGTTAAGTCGGGGTTGTACGCGATATCAGCCATGACCCTAACCATACCCTCGTTGTCCTTCTCCGGATCGCCGAGCGCTCCCGCCGACCTCCGAACCTTCTCCGACGGGCCGTCATCCTCCTCGTCGAAACTCACTCGCGATCTCCTCGCAGGAACTCCAAAGGTCGGGCCAGCCCTGTGTTCGAGCAGGTCCATGGGTGGCGGTGTGGGGTCCTGCCCTGGCCGACCCGTCGGCGGACCTCGGCCCAGCTCTGCCCGCGCACCCCGCAGGTCGACACCTTGAGCGCCCAGGTCGGTTGCCCGCCGCTTGGGCTCCCACCCTCGAGCGGGACCCCCTTCCTCCCTGGCTGGTCGGCCCGACTCGAGCGTCCTTCCCAGGCCGGGGGGCGCCTCCACCGCCGCTGGGCGTGCCGTGGGGGGTGTGGGCGGCCGCGCAGGGCCAGGGGCTGGCCGTGCCAGCCCCTCCCGCCGTGCTCCTCTCGCCACCTCCTCCTCATGCGCTTGGCTCAGGCCGCGCCTCTCCCTCGGCACCTCCGCCAGCTGCCGCGGGTTCTCCACCTCGTCGTCCGACATGAAGGAGCCGCGGTCCCTCTCCAAGGCTTCGAGTGACACCGCGATCGCGTCGCGCGCATCTCCCTGATCATCAAAACCTTCGGAGTGCTGGCACCTCTCGGCCACGTCCAACGGGCGATCCTCTCCGCTCGCCCGTGCCTTCAGGAACTCCAATGCCAAGGCCGCCTCGCCTCGGCGGCGCCAGCGCCCCCGAGCCGCCCTGTTCAGGAGGCCTCCCAACTCTCCTCGGGTTAGCGCGTCTCTCCACGGTGGCGGCGTCGGGCACGTCGGGGAGGTCGGGGGCGGGAAACTCCGAGCGCGTGCTTCATCTCGCCATCCTGCCTGCGCCGCGCGCCAGCGCCAGCGCCACCAGGCTGGCTGTCTTGCCGTGCTCATCCATTCCGTCGGGTATCTGGTTCACCGTCCGCACAATAATGGCGGGCGCTCCTGCGGCGGCAGCCTCGGCCTGCACGCGGTTGTCGATCGCCAGCCCCAGGTTGGACGGGGCGGTGGCCTGGGCCTCGAGTCCTGGGATGCGATGCGTAGTCCAACCGTCCTCCTCGGCCGTCAGCTGGCACCCGGAGCAGTAATACTTCTTCGCCATCTCCGTGCCCCCGGGGCCCCGCACCATGGCCGTTAGCCACGCTCCACTTGCCGACGCCAAGATAGGATGGCCCGCCCAGCCGACGGCGTAGGCGATCTAGACCGGTACCCATGGGGCTGCTCGGACGCAATCCCCGCCACCACAGGCGCCGGCCCCTCGGCAGTGGCGACGAGACGAGCGGGCTCCCGTCGCCAAGTCGCGCTCCAAAACCGTCAGCACCCCGCGATTCAGAACCCGACCCAACGCGTGGCAGCCAAGGCGCGCGCACTTCTTCACTCCTCTCATGCGCTCGTAGGCGTTCGTGTGCTGCCAGCACAAAGTGACCACCTTCTCCGCCCCCTTGACGTTCGACTTCTCGCCGTCCTCCATGACCAGGCGGACAGGGGCGCCTCGGGCTCGGTCTGGACCCTTCTCCTTGCGCAGCTGGAATATCGTGTCTCCCTCCTGGTGCAGCACCTCGTGGGCCATGCAGCGCTGGTGCTCCGGCTCCGACTCCGTCTCTGAGTTCGGGTCCTTTAGCAGGGCGGCTGGGGTGTCTGCCTTGCTTCGCCTGCCACGCTGGCAGCCCCTCTGGCCGCAGCGCTTGAGGGGCCCGCAGAGCCTGGCACGCCCCTTCAATCCCACGGCTGCACAGCCCCGTCCGCATGACGCAGCTGCGGCTCCCACTGCTCGCCCGGCCCAACAAGGCTTCGGCGCCGCCTCCACCAGCGCCTCCAAGTTGGCGTCCGTCTCCGCCGTCACGTACCCGTACGCGGGGGCATGCACAGCGTAGTTGCCGTCGTCCGTGCAGGGTGTGTCTCTGCACAGGTGCACCACCTTGTCCTGGGAGTCCTCCAGCAGGTCGCGCAGTCGCCGCGACGTGGTCGCGAGCACCTCGCGGTGCGGCCACGCTACTCCTGCCTTCTTGTACTTAATCCCAGTGTTCAAAGGCGGCCTCTCCAGCCTCGCAGCCGCATCGCCCACCTTGATGATCAGGCGATGTGGCACCTTGTCGGGCCCCTTCGCGCGGAGCTGGGCGTAGAACTCGTTCTCCACGGCGATGGCGGTTGCTGGTCCTCTCAGCTCTGGGGCCACTCCTTCCTCGGCGCCCGACCCAGGCAGCGGAGTGGTGAGCAGATCAGCACGTCGACTGCCGAGGCGATGGAGTGAAGACCGTACCCCAAGCCGATGACGAGCGCCACGATCAACCCTGCGAACGTGGTCCAGCACAGCAAGGGCCAACCAGTGCCGAATGCCGCGTAGCCCACCGTGTTGAGCCCGCTCCCGACTAGGCCGCCCCCGCCCCACATCAGATCAGACCACTGTATCTCCGTCGGCGGCAAATCTGTGATCCAGCCCCCGAGCCAGCTCACTCCGAACTTGACTCCCCCGAAGCTGAACCAGCCTCGCCTCTCCTCCTCCTCTTCCTGGTCACCAGCGCCCCCAGGACTCCGCCGCATCGGGGGGTCCCGCCGGCGGTCCGCGAACCAGCTCCACATCTCGCTTCCGCGCCGCCGCGAGCTCTCCTCACCTCCTCCGCCTGTCGATGACGGCGGTGCCTCCAGGGGCGGCTGGGCCGATGCCGATGCCATAGGGGGCTGCTGGCGCCCCTTGCCTCCCGAGGGCGGGCAATCCTCGCCCCTTCCCGGCGGCGGGCGCAGGCCCAGCTGGGGGGGCGGCCTGGCGTTGCGGCACATCTGTGGCCGCCGCCGTGCCGCGGCGCCGCTGGTCCTCCTCCAGCGCCCGCAGCAGAAGCGCGTACGCCCCTCCGTTGGCCAGCTCGGCCTCCGCGGGCAGCGCCATGTCCGCGAACGCCGCGGGGGGCAAGGCCGGCGATGCCGGCTGCGCCCGCCACATGCGGCCGATCTCGGCGGCTGCCACGGCCCCGATGAGCATGGGCAGCAGCGCCATCATGTAGAAGCGGCTGCGCCGCCTCCGCCTGCCAGCGGCTCTCTGCACCGGGCTGGCGCCGCGCCACTCCTAGCACCTCACCTCCGCATGGCTCTCGGCCCCTGTGCGGCCACTGGTCCGCTGGGCGGGTCGCGCTCCCCCGCGCGAGTCGCCCCTTCAAGGGCCCGAGAAGGAAACTTGAGCCCCAAAGGGGCCGCGGAGGGGAAAGGGACGGAAAGCAGGAGAGACCCTTCCCCCTCACCAGGCACTTACTGAAACCCGACGTTTTACGCATGCTCAAACTCTCACGGGGGCGCCCCCCCGTCCCATTTCCACTAACCGGAACTGCCGTCACCCGAAAAAAACGCCAGTTATGGCAAACCTGGTTGAGTGACTCTGGCCAATTCGAAGGCTCCTGGGCACTACCACTAACCGGGTCCCTTTACCCGGGGTCCTGGCCATACCCGCAAGTAGATTGGGTTTAGGACCTCCCAAGGAATAACCAAACCACAGGAAAAAAATATCCCGGCAAAGCAACCTAACAGCCATGTGTAGGAGCCGGCCGGGGCAGCCGGCCGCCTTCCCCTCCTGCTCGTCCTCCTCCTCCTCCTCCTGCTCGTCCTCGTGCTCCTCCTGCTCGTCCTCTTTCTCCTGCTCCTCCTCCTCCTCCTCCTCCTCCTCCTCCTCCTCCTCCTCCTCCTCCTCATTTTTCTCCTGCTCCTCCTCCTCCTCCTCCTCCTCTTCCTCCTGCTCTCCTCGTTCTCGTCCTCCTCGTCTTGCTCGTCCTCCTCCTCCTGGTGCTCTCTCCTCCTCCTCCTCTTCCTCCTCCTCCTCCTCCTCCTCCCCTCCTGCTCGTCCTCCTCCTCCTCCTCCTGCTCGTCCTCGTGCTCCTCCTGCTCGTCCTCTTTCTCCTGCTCCTCCTCCTCCTCCTCCTCCTCCTCCTCCTCCTCCTCATTTTTCTCCTGCTCCTCCTCCTCCTCCTCCTCCTCCTCCTCATCCTCCTCCTCCTCCTCCTCCTCTTCCTCCTGCTCGTCCTCGTTCTCGTCCTCCTCGTCTTGCTCGTCCTCCTCCTCCTGGTGCTCTCTCCTCCTCCTCCTCCTCCTCCTCCTCCTCCTCCTCCTCCTCCTCCTGGTGGTCCTCGTTCTCCTTCTCCTGGTGCTCTCCCCCCCCTCCTCCTCCTCGTCCTCCTCCTCCTCCTCCTCCTCGTCCTCCTCCTCCTCTTCCTCCTCCTCCTCCTCCTCCTCCTCCTTCTCCTCCTCCTCCTCCTCCTCCTCCTGGTAGTCCTCCCCCTCCCCTCCTCCTCCTCCTCCTCCTCCTCTTCCTGGTCGCCCTCGTTCTCGTCCTCCTCGTCTTGCTCGTCCTCCTCCTCCTGGTGTTCTCTCCTCCTCCTCCTCCTCCTCCTGCTCTCCCCTTCCTCCCCACCTTCTGTGGTCCTCGTTTCTCCTCCCCCTGGGTTGCTCTCCCCCCTACCCCCCTCCCCTCCTCCTCCTCCTCCTCGTCCTCCTCCTCCTCCTCCTCCTCCTCCTCATCCTCCCTCCTCCTCCTCCTCCTCCTCCTACTCCTCCTCCTCCTCTTCATCCTCCTCCCTCCTCCTCCTCCTCCTCCTCCTCCTCCTCCTCCTCCTCCTCCTCCTCATCCTCCTCATCCTCCTCCTCCTGGTAGTCCTCCCCCTCCCCTCCTCCTCCTCCTCCTCCTCTTCCTGGTCGTCCTCCTCCTCCTGGTCGTCCTCCTCCTCCTGCTCGTCCTCCTCCTCCTGCTCGTCCTCCTCCTCCTCCTGCTCGTCCTTCTTCTCCTGCTCCTCCTGCTCCTCGTCCTGCTCCTGCTCGTCCTCGTCCTCCTGGTCTTGCTCGTCCTCCTCCTCGTCGTGCTCTTGCCCCTGCTGAAAGTGTGGTCCAGGAATGGGAGTTCTGGGAAGTCGAAGAGCACGAAGTTGCCTACAGTTGGCTACGGGCATCCAAAATCTGGCCCGGGAATGTAGTTCTGGGAACTCGAAGACCACGAAGTGGCCTACAGTTGGCTCCGGGCATCCAAAATGTGGCCCGGGAATGGAGTTCTGGGAACTCGAAGAGCACGAAGTGGCCTACAGTTGGCTCCGGGCATTCAAAATGTGGCCCGGGAATGGAGTTCTGGGGACTCGAAGACCACGAAGTGGCCTACAGTTGGCTCCGGGCATTCAAAATGTGGCCCGGGAATGGAGTTCTGGGAAGTCGAAGAGCACGAAGTGGCCTACAGTTGGCTCCGGGCATTCAGAATGTGGCCCGGGAATGGAGTTCTGGGAGGTCGAAGAGCACGAAGTGTGTGACTGTTGGCTTAAAATGAGTTCTGCGGCACCCTGTCCGGCACCCGCCCAGACCCCCCTGTGGAGTCATCTGCTGCTCTCTTTTCAGACCACTAGAAACCTATCAGTCTTCGCTGTTAGGAAAAAAAAAATTCCCAAGGAACAACCAAACCACAGGAAAAAAAAAAAAAAAAAAAAAAAAAAAAAAAAAAAAAAAAAAAAAAAAAAAAAAAAAAAAACGTGTCGGTTCTTGGAGCGCGCTTGAAGTAGATTGGGATCTGGGAATCCAAAAACACCAACTTTCAACGACCAGCGTGTAAACCGTTGGCGCTCCGCACGGCCTGCTTGGATCTGAGCTGGACCCCTCTCCCGGCGCGCGAAGCCCGCCAGAGGGCGGCGCCGGAGGCGCCGCGGGGGGGACCCCGCGCCGATCCGAGAGACCCGCGCGGAGCGCTGGAAGTTTATGTGTACACCCTGCGAAATGCTTAAGAAATCATGGGTTAAGAAATTCATAGTCTCAGAACTTGAATAAAAACCCAACATTTCCATTCAAATCTTGGGATTTACATTGAAACATTAAGAATAATCGAGACTCTGGCCGAAAACTTAGGTTTTCTTAAGCATCGCCTAGGGTGTATGCAGCTCTTTCTGCCTCGGATATCGGAGACGCGCAAGCATGGCTTACTGGCGGTGCGCACAAGGAGGTGGATGGAGGGGGGGAGGCTTCTTGGAAGGAGGCTGCCTCTTAGAAAGCGCCGGCCTTCCATCTGTAGATGAGGCCCGCGCCTTCTAAGAAGCAGGGGTGCTTCTAAGAAGCCCTCCCCCCTCCCCCCACCCCCCTCTGCGCGTGGCTGAGCTGAGCCCTCCTTGCATTTGGCGCGCGGTCGCCAAATCCGTGGATCGGGGGAGGTTGAAGGGGCCTTTTTCCCCATATTTCCCATATTACAAGATCCCCCATATTTTCCCATATTTTCCAGGAAGTGGGCGATGAAATTGTGTCTGTGTGTTTTTGTTCCCTCCTGAGAGGTGCCCTCGCCCACAGTGCGGCCGGTGCCGCCTCGCTCGGAGGCGGAGCTCCGCGACTTCCCAGGGAGACGGGCCCCGTCGCCGATCCCCGCCCCCCGGATCCACCGTGTGCTCTGCGATCGCCTGAGGACGCCTGAGCCCGCATCTGACCCCTGAGCACCTCTCCTCCTGGAAGGGGGAACTGGGGCACGCAAATAAATAGAGACAAATAAACAGAGTCCCCAAGTGATCAAGGCTAAAGTAGGTTGGAGCATCATAAGCCTGAGCCCGCATCTGACCCCTGAGCATGTCTCCTCCTTGAAGGGGCCCAGGGGCACACCAATAAATACACACAAATCACAGGATTCCGCAGATGTTCCCACATTTCCTGGGTGTCTGTCTTTCCCCCCCGCCCACTCCACATATGTTTTCCCATAGTTTCTGGGAATCGACAACTAATTGTGTCTGTATGTTCTTTCCCCTCCTGACTCCTGACTCCTGGTTTTCCCATAGATTCCCATATGTTCTGGGTGTTTTTGTCTTCCCCCCCATTCCACATAGATTTCCAGATTTTCCTGGGAATCGACGACTAATTGTGTCTGTGTGTTCCCCTCCTGCAGTCCTCCGCCCTCCGCCGCCCTGGCAACAGTGTCAAAAGAGTGTCGAAACAGTGTCGGGCGAGTGTCTCCCAGGGCCCGACACGTGAAAACCCTAGAGTTTCGGTACTTGTTTGGGCGCTCGAAATTCTTCCTGGTGATCAAGGCTAAAGTAGGTTGGAGCATCATAAGCCTGAGCCCGCAT
>CAUYUJ010020665.1:0-7500 GCA_963575745.1 Prorocentrum cordatum | reverse complement strand
CCTCCTCCCTCCTCCCTCCTCCCTCCTCCTCCTCCTCCTCCTCGTCCCATGTGGGGCGCCGCCCCACTAAGCCCAAACCTGGAAATAAGAAATGCAACCTATCAGCAAAGTCCTTATCGGGCGATTCCACAAGAACCCTTAAAACAATCAACGAGAAATTGCAATAACAATCCCCGTCCGCCAAAACAATCTTATTTTTTGGTAAGGAAATCTACATTGTGCGAACGATTTGGTACGGCGCGCATGATGTATACTCGCTAGCTCACCGCGCACACAATAGCAGAACTGAAGGGGCAGGGCGGTTCCAAGCGCAGTTGATGAGGGTGGCAGGACCCAACGCACTCGCGCATGCCGTCGACGGATGGACGCTTGGTTCGGGTGCGACGAGAACGCGCATTCGACCACAGCGGGCGCAATGAATGTCGCGCCAAATGACGATTTGCAACCAAAGGCTCGACGGATCATGGATAGCGCGCCATGCGGAACGCGCGGTATTATTCACGACCCGCCCCCTAGGTTTTCGCCATGTGTTGTGTGTGTTGGTTGTGTGATTGTTGGCAGTCGGCTTTTGCGCTTCAGTTCAAGAGCAAACGCGTCTCCCCCCGTCATCCGTTAGAGTCTTCTAGGAAGTGTGGCGTGGGTATGGCGTAGCGATATCAGCAATGCTAACCGCGGCGACCGAGGAGGCGCTGCGAACGAGCACGCTGATATGGTGATGCTAAATCTAGCGCAGTATCTGGACGTCCTGGCGAACAGAGTCGCAGTGTAACGAATACGCCGTAGTGGTGGCGATGGCGGGCTTGGTAGCCATGGCGATGTGCGGATATCGGCAAGATTTGTATTATCATGGTGTAGTAGGAAGGATGGGTCGAATGTCGTGGTAGCGGTGCGACGCTCTGTATGCAACCAATACTCATTTGAAAACAATTGGTGACTTGAAACCCAAAAACAACCCCGCACGCATGCTATCGCATGTCGCCGTCACGCACAACCAGTCCATGGGCGTGCTTCGAGAGGCGGTCACATGCCACGGCCACCCACGGACGCCCAGGGGTGGTGGCCACACATTGCCGCCCACAGACAGGCGCCCGAACGCGGCGATCACGCGGCATCCTTCTTTCGAGGGGAGGGCAACATCAAAATGCCACCAGCGAGCTAGTCGGGTTGCCTTTTTTCGGGCACGCGCGAAGGTCGGGGAGGGCGCGGGGGCCCAGGCGCGGTGGAAGGCGATGGCGGCGTGAGCGCCGAAGGTGAGGCGCCAGGCGCGTTAACTTACATGCCGAAACACGTGTGCAGCTCAGCGGGCCCAGTCGAGCGCGAGAGGAAGCCCGCGCCCCCAGTGCAGCCGATCTCACATGGACCGCAGAGGCGGGAGTTGGGTTTTGTGGACATGGGCACATGCTTTCAGTGGGCGCGTACTTTGATACCTGCGCCACGCGAACATCCTACCAGCCAGACGTTTCGGGCTTGGTTGGAGTGGGAGGCGCCAGTCAGGAGGGATATCAACGAACCAGCGCTCGCAAACCACGCCCACTTACCTACGCAAACCCCTGCCTAGGTTCCCAAACTACCCCCCATCCCCCCAAGGCAAACGCAACGATAGCCAACCCCCTGCCAACTGCCGATCACAGACGTTTCAGGACCGCGTGGAGCAGGGCGGCGGATTGGCAAAGCCTGACATGATTTACAAGAGATTCGGCGAGACCTGTCATGAACACTGTTTTGCACCCGCTCGCCACAAGCCAACGTTAAAAAGTCAACACAACACGCTGATCAAACCTTGCTTGCATGCTTGTGCCATGGCCACGCACGAAGTCCGTCTAGAAAGCCACGGCCAATTGCCGCAATGCCGAACCTCACGCTCGGCGAGCACTTGGACCAGAAAAGGAGAGAGCGGTGGTCCACATCAACGCGTGTCAAAAGAGGTGGCGATGGTGCTGTATTCTCGGCCCGTCCGCGACGCGCGGCACGTGGACTGGCTAAGCGTCACGCACCACATCACCCGACGATTGGCGCAACCTTCTTTTTCAAGGCCTCGGGGTACAATTTTTCTGGGAAGTCCTTCGAGTAGTTAACCACCCAGTTGTGCGCCGTGTTGATAGCAATCGTGCGTCGCGCAATGTCCGTCGCTTTCTCGAATGCATTCGTGATCACGCACACTGCGTAGGTCGCACGAGCGGTCTCCACGAAAGATGTCTGGGGGGCAGACATAGCCACTGGGGAGGCAGCCCCGTCGAAGACCGCGAGCTGCTGGCCAGACTGATTGACCGCCTTTGCAGAGCAAAAAAACGAAGAGGGGGAGGAGGATGAGGAGGGGGAGGAGGAGGAGGAGGAGGAGGAGGAGGAGGAGGAGGAGGGAGGCCGGCTTCACGGAGGAGGAAAAATAAGAGTAAGGAAGATAAGAAGCATATGGAGGGCGACGGAGCACGACGTAGTGTTTCGAAGGTGATCCACCTCCTCGATCAGGGTGACCTTGGCGCGGAGCTTCGGCCCGACCTTCACCCCGAGAAACTTCGCGCTGACGTAGCTTGCGAACTGCTTCCAGTTCCTCTTGGCACCAGGGAAGATTCCGTCCATGCAGTGGCCCCTGTCGTTCATGCCGCCCGCGTTCGGCTCGAGCTCGTCGACGAGACACTTCAGGTGCGCCTCGAAAGCCGTCTGGGTGTCAGTCATGCCTTTCTCGAGGATTGTCTTGGCAACGTCTGCGGCCTCCGACATCAGCATACTCAAAGCTTGGGTACCCTCGCAGTCAAGCACGCCCAACTCACCAAAAGACTGGGCGGCCTTCTTCAACTTGTTGGAGAACACGTTCAGGTTCACGTACTTCTGGAACTCCGTCGTCTGCTTCAGCAACCTGTCCGTCGGCCCTGCCCCCGCGATACGCTCCGCCTCGCCGATGGCCTTCCGCGCGGCGGAAAGCACCAGCATGGGTTCAGACCAATGAAGCAAGTTGCACTCCTTCTCGGAGACGACCGTACTCTTGAATGTCTCCATGGTCTCCGCGATCTTGGCGACGGTGATCTCGCCAAGCCCTGTCGACATGCAGGTGTCGGACATGCGGCGCAACAGAGCTTGGATCTGGTTGTGGACGCCCTCGTCGACCAGCATGCCCGCGCGCGCCTTCGCAAGCACCGAAAGGTCGTCCAGGCTCTCCAGTGGAATGTCGCCCTGCGTGTTGATCACCGCCTGCGTGCGTTCGGAGAAGGCCCCCACCGTCGAGGACGCCTGGGCCGACTCCGCGTTGTCCTTGAGCTCCTGGTACATGGGCACCACAGAGTTTCTGAGGAAACTGCGCCGACGTTGTCATGACGAGTTGCGTGATGGCTGCATTCAGGGCGTCCCGCTCCTGCGACGGCGAGTTCTTCACGATGGCGTAGTACCGCTCCACCTTGCCGGCGATCCCAGCCTCGATGTACGCGCCCACGCGAGATCCTTGGCCAAAGCGGTGAACAGTCTTAGCTGCAGTTGAATAGCAGTTGTTAGACGCCTCCATCAGCTGGATGATCTCAGATTCTTCCACGGAGCCCTTTTCTGGCAAGGCATCTTCCAAGTCGTCGAGAATTGGTTGGCAAGGCGTCTTGTTGATATCGTATACTTGGAGCGTCGCGTGCGCTTCGACCGTAGCCTTCGCATACTGATCGATCGTTTGCGCTGCATTGGCAAATGCACGAGTCAATCTGCACTCGCTCCTGGTATCTGCAAGGTTCTTCACCATCTTGCACTTCTCCTCGAGCTCGTTGCAACATATGTCCTGCATGTTCCCAGCGATCTGCAAGGCTTGCAGCGGCATGTCGAGCCTTGCAATGAAGACTCGCACTGTTTCGTTCACTAACGCCGCGTTCTTCATCACATTCTTGCAGTAATCGGCCAGCAGGTTGCTCATGACATCGATGTGGGCATGCTGCTTCGTCAAGCACTCGAGGTAGAACTCCGCGAAACTCTCGAAGAAGGCCTCCAGGAGCCTATGCGGATCCTCCGCGCCCAGCAAATGGAGCGCGACGTCATCTGGCTTGATCTCGTGCTTCGGTTGTTCTGGTGAGCCCGACTCCAGAGGAACGCAAGCTTTGAACAGTGCTGTCGCACACTCGGGCGTCTCCTCCATAGCTGCCTTCATTGCCTTCACCCGTTGAAGCCAAATTACTTCCAAAGCCGCCGAGTTCAAGGCGACCCCCTCCGTCTGCAGCTCCTTCGCGGTCTGGACCAGAGCGCTGTAGGTATACTGGTCACGATGGCGTTCGTTGAACCTTTGGCACTTCCCGAACGCTTGCAAGTGCAATTCGAGATCTTTGATGCGTGGGTCGACTGTGGTATCGCCGCCGAGCTTCAAGGCGTACTTGGATGCATGATGGAAGATGTTCCCCAAGGTCCCTGACGACATGCCCACGTCGGGCGCCAAGGGATCGATGCACTTCGTTGCATTTGGTTTCCCACCTCCAGACACCGACGAGACGCTCTTCTCATCGATTGCCTTATCTTGTCTCGACTGTTTCATCCTCAGTGCTACGCCGACGGCCCCCGCATCTGGCGCAGTCGGCGAACTCGCCGCCGCCTCAGCGCCGAGCACCATTAACGCTTCCACCTGCTCGTCGGACGCCTCGGGTATAATGGCGAGCCCAGCTCCAGCAGGTGGCGAGTCGAATGAGGCGGTGCCGACCTGAGGCCACCCAGCCGCAGCTCCAAAAAAAGCAAGCCCTGGCGCTGGCGTCGGCGACACCGCGATGACACCTGCCATCGGGCTCAGCAAGGTTCCTGGTCCGCCGCTGGCCGTGCCGCCCGCCGATCGCCCACCGGTGGGGCCCATGTGCACGTCCGCGCCGCCGTCGAGCGGTGGGTCGGTCTCGTAGCCCAACGGGTGGGCGACTTGCGCTCCTTCTGGCCGTTGACTGGCGGCGCTGGCGCCTAGGGTATTCAAGTTCCAGTTCTCGAAGCCGATGAGCCCTGACGTAGTAAGGTCGGAAGTAGCCGAGTAAGCCATCAACGCATGTGCTCGGCCATTGTAGAGGTGGTCAGTCTGCGACATGATTGGCGTCATTGTAGTCGTAAAGGCGCCGAAGCGCACCTCCGCGGTCCTGAATCCAGAGCAAGGGGCGTAGAAGAATAACCGCACCTTTTCCATGTGTCCCGACCGTCCTCACGGTGCACCCAAGCCGTCGGATGTGATGGACAAGGGCATCTCATTGTCATTTTGCATTGGCGCAAGTATTCCCATTCGTCTTTGTTGAGGGCTGTGAAACGGCGAATGCTTGAGACGTCGGCAGTCAAAGTATGGCCCACTGCTTGCTGAACGAATGGTATTGCGGTTGCGGCTTTGTTCAGGCTCCGTTCTGCCTCGTCTGTTGGAGCTGAATCCCTCGTTGCATTCTGGATCGCCTCGCTGATGGGAATCATGCCGGAGGTGCGAAGGTGCACGGCGGCGTGCTTGGCGCAGATCAAGACGTTCTGCCCCGCCGCGGCGTCGTGGATCACCACTGCTGGGTTTTCCTCGGGCGGAGGGCCGAGGGGGGCGGGGGATATAGCGGGGGAAAGGAAGAGCGGGGGGGCAGGCCTGCAGGGTTCCCCCTGTTCGCAGGGCCCCCGAGGAGGAGGAGGAAGAGGAGGAGGGGGAGGAGGAGGAGGAGGAGGAGGGGGGGAGAAGGAGGAGGTAAGGAGCAGAGAAAGAGAGAAGAGAGAGAGGAGAGAGAGAGGAGGATAACGAAGAGAGAGAGAGAGAGAGCTGAGAGAGAGGAGAGAGAGAGAGGAAGAGAAGAGAGCGAGGAGAGAGAGAAGAGGGAGAAGAGAGAGAGAGAGAGAGAGAGAGAGAGAGAACCAAAGAGAGGACGAGAAGAGAGAGAGAGAGAGAGAGAGAGAGAGGCGAGAGAGAGAAGAGAGAGAGAGCGTAGAGAGAGAGAGGAGAAGAGAGAGAGAGAGAGAGAGAAAACAAAGAGAGAGAGAGAGAGAGAGAGAGAGAGGAGAGAGAGAGAAGAGGGAGAGAGAGAGAAAGAGAGAAAGAAGAGAACGAGAGAGAGAGAGAGGAGAGAGAGAGAGAAGAGAGAGAGAGAGATAAGGGAAAGAGAGAGATAGAGAGAGAGAGAGAGAGAGAGAGAGAGAGAGAGAGAGAGAGATACAGAGAGGATGTCGAACGGTCCTTCGTGAACGGGCATCTGCCCCACTGGCAGTGCTTGCCCGCAGAGATCGCAGGAGGTGCTGACGTCGGTCTCCACGGCGACGCGCGGGCCGAGCTTCTTGTCTCGACCCTCTGCCTCTATGAGCTGCCCGATCCTGCGCCGTCTCTTGTCTGACGCGCGCCCCTCGGTCACAACAGACATGGCGCTCATGTCGTCTCCCGCGCTCGAGAGGTCAGCTGCGCTGCGGCCGCCGCGGGCCCTCTTGCCCCCGCCCCTACCACGGGGCCCACCGCGTCCAACGGCGCCGCTCATGGCACCCCGTGTCACAGGCCGAGTTCTGCGGAACGCTAAGACGCCAGGAGCGCAAAGCACACTGCTTGGAGCCAAGATGGCTAAGACGACGGGGTTGAGGCAGGAGGGAGGCTAGAGGCTGCGTTTACACGTGTCTGTTGGTCTTCGGGGCCCTTTCTGGAGCAAGCCCGAGTCCATCGAGGTCCCCGGGATGACTGCGCGGGCGACCCGCGCGCCCCCAGCCCCCCCCCCCAAACGGCCCCATGATGGGGCCCGACGCAGTTCATATAACCACGCGCTCTGGTTAAAAAGGCGCGTCGTGCCTTGCCCTGTGCGAAAGGGGGTGTATACGAGAGTGCATGTGCGATATGGAGTGATTGGGTGTCGTACAGTACGGGTGGTTGCATGCGTGCGCGCAGGCGTGCGCGAGTGTGAGCCAGCGGTAACGAGTGCGAATGAATGCGTTGATTTGTGTAACGGTGTGGGTAAGTGAGTGTGTGTTTCGTGTACGTTGGTGTCAGCGCGCAAGCATGCGAGTGCGCACGAGTTGTATGAACGCCAGTGCGTGTGAATGGGCGGGGCCGAGCGCGCGTAAATGTGTTAGCCAGTGCGAATCATTATGATTGTAAACGCTTGTGAAACATGTAGTGAATGAGTGCCTGTCTGAGAGAGTAAGTGTGTGAAAGGATGAGCGCGTGCGTGCGCGATCGGTTGTGGTTGACTGTGGGTGAGCGTGAATGCGCCTGTGTGTGAGCGAGCGCGCGGTGTGAGCGCGCAGGTGCGAGAGGGCGCGCGGTGCGACCGCCTGTGAATGAGCGAGTGAGTGTGAGCGAGAGTATTTGCCCGACTGCGCCGGGCGTGAATGAATGCCATTGGGGGCGACGAATAGAAAGGGCTTCGCGCCTGCACGACGCGCGCCCAATAAGGACGCGCAACGGCGCTCGTGAGAGGGGCCAAATGATGTCACGATTCGCAAGCATTGCAAGAAGTCACGTATCAGCCTTCCTGGGGCATTCGTCGGTTGCGACGCGAGAGCAATCTACGACGCGCAAGGCAAGGTCAGTGCAACGCCACATGGGGGGCCAGAAACACCCTAATGGTTAGA
>CAUYUJ010020664.1:82500-152682 GCA_963575745.1 Prorocentrum cordatum | reverse complement strand
CGTGGCTCCATGGGAGCTCCACCGAAGGCCCCGGAACCACCGCCCGCATGCGCCACGCACACCCAATTCGGCACACCCCTCACACGTTTCGTGGCCCCACAGGGAGCTCCACCGAAGACGCCAGTGGCTGCGTTCGCATGCGTCCACCGCACCCATTTCGGCACACCCATCACACGCGTCGCGGCACCCTAGGAAGCTCCACCGACGGCCCCAATTGTTGCGTTCCCATGTGCCCACCGCACCTATTTCTGCACACCTCCCACGCGTTTCGTGGCTCTATAGGGAATTTCACCGACAGCCCCAGTGGCTGCTCTCGCATGCGCCACCCAGACAAATGTTGGCACACCACTCACGCGTTTCGTGGCCCTATGGGGAGCTTTTCCGACTGCGATGCATACAACGACGGTGTTCTCAACTGCATATGGTGAGGTCCTTCGCCAGTTTTTCGTTTCTTTTTTCCCATGTGTTGCTCTCTCGAGGACTTTCGGGGGCTTTTTCGAGTTTGCCGTCTTAGGCTCTTGAGGCCATTTTCGGAGCCTGTTGATGCCTCTTGCGCTCCCTTGGCCGTGCCTGGGGGCGTTCCTCTGGGAATCCTCTGGCATCCTGGAGCGGCCAGGAGCGCGAGGGACCCCAAACTTTTTTCAAATCGCGGGACCCTCTAGCAGACAGTACAAAGGCGATAGAGCTAGAGAAGCAATCGACAAAACACAACAAAGGTCACACAAAACACACAGCAGCTGTCCTTCACCGCCTTGCACCACGAGGAGGGCCCGTGGATCTTTTCACTCAGCGATCGATGTGTTCAGCATTCGTTGGTCGCCCACCGCGGCGAGTTCGGTGGAAAGACAGCCCTGCTGCACCCCCATGTACGAATAGTAGTCTGCTTGCCTAGTACGGGCTTTAATCTTCGCGAAAGAATGGAGTCTCCTACCCCTCAGTGGGGAAAGGAGCGAACGCGGACGGAGCGATCCTGATTCGAGTGACTAGCCAGCGATCGCGCGCCATGTAAAAGCTGTGCCTTTGCATTGGTAGATGCGTAACCATCTGTTTGACATCGGAAACTCATTTGTCCAGTCACGCTGTCACTGTGAGTGTGCCTACAGTAGCGTTCAACACTGTCACTCATGCTACGAGGTTTGTTCCCCGCATCTCCCGTGGGGTTCTCGTGTTCTGTGCTCCCCCCCGCGCAGGACTCGCACACCTCACCCCTCTACCTTCTTCTCCAGCATAATCACCACTCACCCCCTCAATCGCTCACCCCCTCTCATCCCCTCGAGTGATTCTGAACCCTCCAAAGGAGCTGCGTAGCACCTCTACGTGTGTGGCAGTATGTAAATTTCACTTGTTGTGCCTGGGTCGGCAGGCGGGGCTTAGGACTGCTTGGCATGTGGTTACAGTTTGTATCTCGAGCTCATATTGTAATTACAGTTGTGCTTCATGTTTGTTGGAAGAGGCTCAAATTTGATGTGGCGTATCGGCGGCATGTATGTGTGCAATTTATGGTGTTAGGGTGGCGGAGGCATTCCAGACAGAGCAACGGTACCCACCGCTTTGCAGCGGCATCTACAGCAGCTCCACATTTTGCATTGGCTAGGGTTCTGCTAGGGAGGGATTTTTTTCCATGAAAACACGTTGATGTCTGTAGTACTTGTTTCTGGCCGCATTCTCAGACATCTTCGTCATGCTACATCGGTCGGTGGGTCTCTTTCGGCTTGAGTTACGTGCGCCGTCCCCTGGGCGAACGGCAGCGTCTCACACCATCGAAGCTTGCTACAGCATGCTTACACAGACACCGCGTTGAGTTGTAAGTTAATGGTGGTAGGTCGGTGGAGGAATGCCAGACAGGGCACCGGTGCCGACAGCTCAGCAGAGGCATCTGCAGCAGCTCCGCAGGATGCACTGGCTTGCTCAGCTGCGTTGGGTGGCGGCATGTCTCTATTTTCTCCGTCGGATTCCTCTGTCAAGGCTGGTGCGACGGCATGTTCGCCAGAAGGAGTGTTTGGCATCGTTCGTCTAGCGAAGAGGACTCAGCAACAACGTGGCATGGAGAAGTGGACAGACCCTGCGAGGCTGGCAACCGAGGTTCTTCACATAGGATTCCGAGGCGTAGAAGGCGACTATTGCCATTACCGCTCAGCAAAACGGAGGGAGCGCGATTGGGCAGTATCAATTATGACGACCGAGGCACTGGGATGGCTTCAGGCTGCAGGCTATGATGTGGGTCCTGGTGATCTTGGAGAAAACATCACTCTCAGTGCTCCAGAACATGTATTATCTCCTGGTGTTCGATTGCGTGGTGTTGATGGCTCTTGCTCAACCGCTGCAGACAGGTCCCTCGTGCTTGAGATTGTTGAAGCTATAGTTCCGTGCCGCAATCTGGAACACTCGCCTTGCTTGGCGTCTTCGTCCGACCGCGCTCGACGTGCATTCCCACGCGCGTGCAAGGACCAGCGTGGCTGGTTTGCTCGTGTGATTGCCTGTGGTGAATTGCGCGATGGGGATTCTCTGCTTTTATTACCAGCTTCATGCGATCGATTGAGTGACCCAGGAAAGACAATTTGCACTCGGCCAGCCAACGGTAGGAAACCGCGTTGGATGATCAAAGGCCATGCGTAGGATAGTGCGCATCGAGCGCAATGGCAGGCTGTTCATGGCTGCTGTTCCAGCATCGTCAGGAACTCTGTTGTCTTTTGTTTAGATCTTCATGCTGTTGAAGTTTCTTGCTTTGCGCCGAGTGGTGATGCGACTCCGCTTGCCGCGCGTGTCCAGGTCCGAAAGGCCAAACGCGCCCAATCACCTCGATCTTTGTCGTCGGCGTCGTCATCGTCGACGTCCGGCTCGTCGTCTTAGTCGTTGCCCTCGTCCTCCTCTTCCTGCTCGTGCGACCAAACTGCCCCGATCCTTCCCTGGGTCCGCCCCGTCCAGTTTTCGAGCTCCGCCCAGCCGTGAAAACGAGACCCTCCAGAAGCGCTCCCCCCCGAAAGCCTCCGCGACGACGACGGCGACGGCGACGGCGACGGCGGCGGCGGCGAGGGTTTGGACGAGGACAGGCGAGGATCGCCGCACGCCCTCTGTGCTTCCTCCTCCCGCTCGCCCTCTCCGCCTCCTCCTTTCCAAGATCGGCCGCGGGAGCGAAGGTTCGCAGCGTCAGATCTTCGCCCCTTGTTCTCCTGTTCCTCCCCCCTGCGCCTCCTGCTCCTCCTTCTCCTCCTGCTGCTGCTGCTGCTGCTTCTGTGGCCTTCACCGAAAGCTCTCAGCAGGGCCGATGAAATATTGCCTTGTGGTACGCACGGTACAAGCGGCAATCCTTGGGCTGTTACCCAGGATTTATTCGGTTCACCCCAAACTTCCTCGGCCCCAGGACCCTCGTGCTTTGCGCAGTCTCTTATCGGGCTGAACCCATTGATGCTAATGGCGGGTGAAATGTGGGTTCGCCCTGGCCTGGTTTCTGCCGAGGCGTCCGAACGGCGCCTTCTAGTGCTCACACCTCCTCCATCGTTGTCTGTTTCCCCCTGGCTCCTCCTGCTTCTGCTCCTCCTGCTCCTGCTGCTCCTCCTCCGGGATATTCCTCCTGCTCCTCCTCCTTCTGTACCACCCCGTGCCCGTGGCCAGCAAATGTGAACCTTCCAGAGGGTACCACCCTCCTCTCGCGGCGGCAACCCCGTGGGCGGCAAGAGCGGCACGGGGCGATAGAGAGAGAGAGAGAGAGAGAGAGAAAAAAAGAGAGAGAGAGAGAGAGAGAAAACGAAACTTGCAGCGCCACTCCGCGAGGGGCCCATGGCATCGACTGAAGCCTTGGGCCGCATCCCGGCGCTCCCTCTCGGATATCGGTGGTTCCCAACCGGTGCGGTGACCACACCAGGATTACCACACGGTTTTGGGACTTGGGTCGTTCTCCGAGGGACGTCTCGCGCGACAGGGGCGTCCAGGGTCGCGAGGGACCGTGCGATGAGGTCTTTGGGGTCTCCGGGGTCACTGCATGGTCTGGCACCGCGCCGACTGGGGACCCAGTAATAGCAACCCTGGATTCGGAGGGGTCCCTCATATGGTTCGTGCTGGAGCCTCTTGAGCTCCCCACCTTGGAGCGCTCCTCGTCCTGAACTTCTCCACGTGGCACTGGGGCTTCGGCGAAGGGGCTCACGCTCTTGGCCCCCTCTGTTGTAGGCATGCTCTTGACGGCCGAAGAACGTGCCAAGATCGCCCTCCCGGTGCTGTGATCGTCAGACCTATCCCCGTCCCCAGTGGGCCAGTGCTCATTGGCGCCGACAACCCACCCCCCACGTGGGGACAGCTGCTACGAAACCCCACGGAGACGGCCCCTATCCTTCCTCCTCTCTACCTCCCCCTCCCCCCACTCCCCCCCCTCCTCCTCCTCCTCCTCCTCCTCCTCTTCCTCCTCCTCCTCCTCCTCCTCCACAGATGCACGCCCTGAATGGGACTCTCCTCTCTGCCCTGATTCTGTCTGGAAAATGCTCGGCTTCTTCACGCATTCGTTTTCACACAAGATGTCAATCACTGTTTTTGTTGGTGTCGGATGTTTTTTTCCGATCCGATTGTTTCCGGTGTTTCAACATGGTGTTCCTGCTGCAGCGTGGGCCTCATTTTCGGATCGGCGTTTTGCTCCCGTCGTTCAGAATTGCGCTCTGACTCCCTAAGGTCAGGATTGATCCCGTCGTTCAGAATTGCGGTGCAGAAGGCGGTCCCTAAGGGCTTGACGACTCTTCTCCAATCGACTCGCGGGGACCAAGCCAGATATACCGAGGTACATCCAGTTACATCAAGGCAGCTCCATCTAGAACGATGTACATGTATAATTATCCAGGTGCAGCTGGAGAGGTCACGGACACTCCGACTACGAGGCCGGGGAGATTGCGGTAGTGAAACCAGGGCTTGCGCCTTCAACTCCCCAAACCAGGCCTCATCCCGCCAAGGCCCTCGAGAGCGCCCCCGTCAACACCTCCCCCTTCCCCGCAAATTTCGTCCAACTCCATATCATATGAAGAGGGCCCAGCGTGTTATCAGACGTACGACGAACAAGAGTGTTTGCTTGCAAGCGTTCACAGGCTGTTTAAAACTGATAGGGCACGCTACATAGACTTGCAATGTATTGCATTGCGCCGTGGACCGATCATTCGGATCCCATTGAGCATGCGTTGTATTGATCTTGAGGTCTGGGCCGACACTGTTGTATTGCATGATGTAGGGCTCTGAACTTCACATGGCGTTGCGCTGAACAGTGGACCAAGATTGGTATACTTTGCAGTGATGGGCCGGCCAGCAGTCGAACTGATTGGTCGACCGTCTCTTGTCACTGCCGTTTTTTGTGCTCAGGACAGATTGAAGTGCGGCCCTTCTGTCTCCCCGACAGTTCTTTCGAGCTTAGAGCCTTCCACCGCTCGGGCCATGGCACCGAAGGCGATCCAGGATGCTGCCCCACAGACACGCCAAGAGAAGCGGATCGCAAAGCTGAGCGTCAAGAGTAGGCTCTTGAGCTTTAGGGTGAAGTTGCAGAATCGTCGGATCAAAGCATTGCGGACAAAACTGCAATGCATCAGTAGGGTCATCGTCTCAACTGTCAGGCATGACGATGCAGCCAACACTAGGTTCAGGGACGGGCCGCCAGGGCATGGAGATGGCTCCTCTTCAGACTGAGAGAGCTCCGAGTGCTGGCCCGTCCCTGTTCCCACGCCTTTTCATTTCAGTCTGTTTCATTCTGCCTCTCTCCACCCTCCTTCCCCTGCGTCAATTTTGACGGGCCTGATCTTGAATCCACGAGACTTGCGTTCGAGACAAGCTCGGATGTGTGCAACATGGTGCGCACGACAAAGAACAAACCAGAGCCTCAACCGCACCCCAGCCATTTGACACTAAACACTCTATCAACATGTTATCGTTTAGTTCCCACTAGCACTCATAAGCATGCAAAGGTCAATCCAATATTCGTTACTTCAACGCAGCCTCCTAAATCTCCTTCCCTCGCACCCTGACGTAAGCGCGTAACCCTCCTAATCTCACCGTGGCCAATGCCTCCTTTGCACTCCCTCCGTACAGGCCCTGTTCACAAACGCAAATCAAACATAATTAAATTAATCACCCTCCCCAGTCCTAAACTCCGTA
The DNA here is from genome assembly GCA_963575745.1 of Prorocentrum cordatum. Lineage (NCBI taxonomy): Eukaryota > Dinophyceae > Prorocentrales > Prorocentraceae > Prorocentrum > Prorocentrum cordatum. Next base: position 146,565 of record CAUYUJ010020664.1, on the reverse strand, counting down.
GCCGTTTTGGCTCACCATTTCCATGGACATCGACCAAGACAGAGAAGTCCCTGTCTTGGCTGAGGGCGATGCTCGCGATCTACCAGCCATGTCCCGATGGTCCGTGTTCTTTGTAATTGCTGCTCGGGAGTGGCAGAGGCGGCGGCTGCGCAATGTTTGGGATGACATGGGCGAAGTGTTCGGCGCAGAAGTTCTAGAAATGCCACCACCTCGGATCACTTGCGCAGTTGTTGCGCGCTGGACTCGGGTACGTGAGAATGAGGTTGATGTGCTAAGCCCTTTCGCGCAGCAGTGGTGCTCACATGCCCGGGAATCGGTTCGAGGTGCACCATGTGGTTTTATTGTTCATGCAGTGCGTGATCGCTTAATGTTCGACTCAGCTTGGCGTGTGAATGAAGCCGTCAGTCAAGCCATGTGGGTGTGTGGGCTCGGCTGCAGCAAGTTCTACATGAGCAGCAGTCTAATGCCCTCGCTGGCCACAGCCTGCCTGCAGGAGGACTTCTTGGCGCTGCCCTGGTCGAGGGCGCACCTATCCATGTATCCTCCACCATATTATTTTGGCAAGGCACGTGGTGCATCATGCAGATACCCTCCATGTCGTTGCAGTGACTCGCAGGTTGGACCATGCGAGTCTGCTGGCAGGCGGCCCCAAATGAATACGATTTCCAAGTGGAGGGGGACGTTGCCGGCAGCGCCATCGCAATCAGCAGCAAATGCAACACATGATGGAGGCTCTCGGAAACGCAGCCGCAGTCACCCTCTGTTCAAAGTTCGTCTTCAGAATTGCTTCGGACGGACAGTCTCGTGTGACGTCGTCTTCAATTGGATGGATGCAGAACGGCACTTGAGAGCCTTGAGACGGAAAGAAGAGTCGTGCGAGGCACACGCCGAACTCTTAGCCCAGGGTCGTCAAGACTCAACAGAAGATCTTTTCAACGCTCACGCATCTGAGCTACGAGACGATCAGGAAGTCCCGCGACAGGCTGGGCATGGCCAGTTGTCTTCTCTGGCGGGAGTTCTGCAGTACGTCAAAATGTTTGGATCTGTACTTTGGTGCGACTCGAGTCCTCCTCGGAGAGGATTGGAGCTTTACACTGCTGTGGCCGATATTGCCCAAGCCGGCTCACTTTGGCGACGACTCTTGCAACAAATATGCTTGCCGAAACGGTTGTTCGGTAGCGTCGGAAGAACGTTTGCATTTCTATGGATGCTGTGGTTGATGTTCGTGCCGACCTACGGCCGCAGAGTGGATGTCTGTAATCACATCAGGAGCTTGACGACGGATCTGGGCACAGAGGCACTCGTGGCCATCAGTGGTGATATACTGCAAGACTTCTTTCGCACCATCGGTGGGTACGTGCCGCCTAGCGCCATGAGGCGCGACATTTTTTTTTCCCCGAGCTGTGCGCGTGCCTGGATGTAAGCATGTGTGGATGGAGTATTTCGTTTCGGTATGTATTTATACAAGCGGTTTCCGTGGTGGCTGGAGAGACTGAATCACATCTTGGTTACGGAATCGACCAAGGCACGTTGGGTCTCCAATCGGCCTGCCCCGTGACGGTGTTTCGTTTTGTAGCAACAGCGAAATACGACGTGTATTGATTGTATGAAAATCAAGGTTCCAATCTGGAACGCAGGCTTTCGGGTCCTGGGTGCCGTTCGAGCCTAAAGGCATGACTGGTTATAACGCATGGGCAAACACAATGCGTACTACATTGTGTAGGGTGCGCGTTGCTCGGGCGCGGTTGGTTTGCTATTCGTGCTGCCGAAATGTCAGAAACTGTGTGGTGGCCCACCTGCCGTGGCAATGTGCGTGCGCGTGCGCACGAACACACACGCGCACACATAGACACACACACACACGCGCGCACACATACACACAGCGCATATGTAACACATGCACCTCCCAGCTCGCAATATAGCATAGCTCAGCGTCGTTTCGCAGTACATGTGGCGCATGTGGCGCTACTGTGTAACGCTGGCCTATGCAGGCTTGCTAACTACTCCATGGATCTCAGGAGGCGAGGCGTCCACGCACTTGCCCAGATGGTGGAAGCAACGAGCGTCCCGTCGTTTGCCAAATGGCGCTGGGGCACGAAACTTGTGATTGCACGGCATCTGGGGCGATTCATCCACCCGTTCTCGCGCGCTTGGACTGCTGAAGGGCAACCCCCAAGCGTGGGCGAACCCCAAATTTTGCACTTGATGACTGGCGCATTTTGTTTTTGAGAGTGGATGACTGTATTCAAGTTCTTGCATTGTGGATGGGTGGGTGGGCTTCCCACGTAGGGTCTTAGCTGCTTGCGTCGCATGGCCGAGCTCATGCGAGGCCAGAGCGTTCACTGTGCTGAGAAAAGGGTGTCTGTTTCACATCGTGCACTCGCACGCTGCCGACGTGTTGCGGCGACATCTGAATGGCGCTAACGGGTGGACGAGGGAATGGTTCGACGGTTGTGATGCGCTTTGGCGTCAGTTTCAAGGCTTTGTTCGGGTCGTCTACGCCCGCGCCCACCAGCAGCTCGATTGCTACCAGCAACTGCTCATGGCGATTGTTGTCTGGGTGAGCCTGGCATGAGAGACGTCCTCATCTGAAAGTTCAGGTCGCATGCTCCTGCAGCGCACGAGGTGGCCACGAGGCTCACCCGTCTTTTCTTGGGGGCATGCGCGTTGATGTGGACGCCATGCTCCTCGACGGCTCGGGCCTAAGCGATAGGGTCGCCTAGGAGGCCCTGGGTGCTACCGCAATGGTATATACTCCTTCCTCCCGCCTCCCATCATCATTCCTCCTCTTTCTCCTCCTCGTGCCCTGCCCCTTGCCCCCCTCCTCCCAGCTGCCCCGAATAGATTGTGGCCCTAATGTGCCTAATGCCTGGAGATGGCTCATGCCGGTTTCCTCTGCCCCCCCCCCCCCCCAAGAGAAAACGACGTACTTGCAGCGGGCCTCGAAGGAGGGGAGGAGGCAGTGGGGGGGAGGGCGAGGAGGGGAGGGCGAGGAGGAGGGCGAGGAACACGATATTGTTGTGTTTTGTTAGGGCCTAGGGCCATCGCCCCAGTAGCTATAGCACAGAACCCAAATTCTTGGCATCAGGCGGGTGCGCATCGACGTTGGCGTCGGCGAGGGCCCGCTTTCGTGGTGCAAGTTTGCAGATGCAGCGAGAAATAGTGGTTTCGTTTGGGATGCGTCGTCCATGCGACTGGTCGACAGCCTTCATGATTCCCGCGCTCTGCCAGAGGTGGAAGGCCTGAACAGACAAGCCTTGTGGGACAACTACTAGTCGTTTCTACAGCCGAGCAAGCGCGGCAAAATCACTGGCAGAGTTGCCGTGCGGCAGTTTTACACGCTGTGTGGACCACTTCAGCTGCTGCGACCTGCCCGACGTTAGGGGCGGCTGCGGCCCAGGTGGCGGCGACGGTGGCGGCAAAGGTCAACGTAGGTGCCGCTCATGCACGCACAGGTGCCTCTGCCGATCCCCTAGGGCACGGTCAGGGTGGGATTGGAAGGGATGGAAGGAGGTGAGCAGGATGAGGAGATGAGGAGGAGGTGGCCCTCTACTAATCCACCTGACCCTTTCCCATCATGGCACTCTACGGGGGCCCCGAGGAGGGCTCTGGGCAGTTTTGTGGGCGGCGCCTGAGTTCTTAGTTCTCAGGCGACGCCGACGACGACCATGGTCATCCTGGAGGGAATGGCCGTGGCGACCGCGAGCTGTCTGCCATAGACGGCGACGGTCAGGTCGAGATGAGCGCCCAAGAGCATGCTGAATTCAGGATGATTTCGGAATATTTGTCGAGCTCGCTTGAGCCCTTGAGCCCCATATTTACATTGCGAAAGAGGTGACAGTGGACGGCGTCAAACGGTTGCTCCTTTTCCAGTGCTTACACTTCGGCGAGAGGAAGAAATTCATCCAGTCATATCAGGACAGGAGGGGTTTCAGCAGGGGTACTGACGTCACTGTGCAGTTTATGGAGGTCTGGGGAGGAGGTGGCGCTGCTGCCACGTCCAACAGTATAGACGTCTTTGCTGTGGAGGTCCCCTGCGTTCTGCCATTGGTATCCCTCGCTGATGGGCTTGGTGTCGGGCCTCGGAGCGCCATGCTCCGATGGGGCAGCGCTCCTCCCGAACATGAGGGATGTCTTGTCATGTGCAACCCAGCGGAGCTGCTCCCAAGAGAACTCAAGCAGTCGAGTCCTGTCGTGCCTGTGCTGGCCCTCCTCTATCACCTGAAAGAGGAAGGTTACGACGGGGTGGGCAGGATGCGGATCCACGGGCCTTGTGGACCCACGCACTACGATAACAGACGTATCCAGAGCAAGTGCTTGAAGTGCGCCATCGGGCAGGCTGACATTTTTCAAGAAAGGCGTTATCTTAAAGGCTGCCGCCTCTGCCGCCGACCCCAGATAATCTTGAGTGGGGCGGTCGTTGCTGATGCGGGCGACAGATCGCCAGCTTCAGGACAGGGGGACAACGTCTGTCTTACCAGGCGTGGGGGGCCTCGGGGACAAGGGTTGGGGTAAAGGAGCCCACGCGCTTGGTGACCTCGGCGGGGTCGGAAGATTCCTGAAGAGAAAATAGGAGCAACGAACAATGCCGCCGATGTGGGAATCTGGGGCGAGGCGGAGGAGGAGCAGGAGGAGGAGGAGGAGGGCGAGGAGGCGGAGGATGAGGAGGAGGATGAGGATGAGGATGAGGCATGGAGGATGATGATGATGATGATGATGATGATGATGATGATGATTTGATGATGATGATGATGATGATGGTGATGGTGATGAGGAGGAGGAGGAGGAGGAGGAGAAGGAGGAGGAGGAGAGAGGAGGAGGAGGAGGGAGGAGGAGGAAGGCGAGGAGGAGAGGAGGAAGAGGAGGAGGCAGGAGGAGAGGAGGGGGAGGAAGAGGAGGAGAGGAGGAGGAGGAGGAGGGGGGGAGGAGGAGGATGGGAGGAGGAGGAGGAGGGGGAGGAGGAGGAGGAGGGGGAGGATGGGGAGGAGGGGGGGGGGGAGGAGGAGGAGGAGGAGGAGAGGAGGAGAGGAGGAGGAGGAGGGAAGGAGGAGGAGGAAGAGAAGAGGAGGAGGAGCAGGAGGAGGAGCAGGAGGAGGGGGAGGAGGAGTGAGGAGGAGGAGGAGGAGGAGGAGAGGGGGAGGAGGAGCAGCAGGGGGAGGAGGAGGAGGAGGAGAGGAAATGGGAGGAGGAAATGGAGGAGGAAGGGAGAGGAGTAGGAAGAGGAGGAGGAGGAGGAGGAGGAGGAGGAGGAGGAGGAGGAGGAGGAGGGGGAAGGGAGGAGGAGGAGGAGGACGAGCAGGAAGAGGAGGAGGAGGAGGAGGGGGAAGAGGAGGGGAAGGAGGAGGAGGAAGAGGAGGAGGAGGAGGAGGACGAGGAGGAGGAGGAGGAGCAGGAGGAGGAGGAGGAGGAGAAGGAGGAGGAGTAGGAGGAGGAGGAGGGGGAGGAGGGGGGGGGGGAGGAGGTGGGGAGGAGGGGGAGGGGGAGGAGGAGGAGGAGGAGGAGGAGGAGGCGGAGGAGACCCTGGGCTGCGAGCCGGAGGCACCTCCCACTACGAAAATTCGAAAGGGGGCATGAGGGTCGCGCGACAGGTGTGGGGGCTACGCCATGGCGAAATGCCGTTGAGCGAGATTCCGGGCGCATGGCCCGCAGAGGAGCCCTGCGACGTGGAGCAGGTACACAGGGAGGCGCGCAAATTTCGGAACAAGGAGCAATCCATGGCAGACCGACTGGCGGAAGCTGACGGCGCAGTTGTCGTCGCTGGGCAGGCCGCAACATCGGGGGATGTCGCCGCGTGGCTGAGGGGCCTCGAGTTCCGGGTGGACAAGAAGACGGGGCGCGCGTGGTGAACGCAAAGCAGTTCGAGATGGTGAAGAAGGTGGCGCATCGAGTCATGCGTGAGATCGACGGCGAGGGAAGTGAGGGCGGGTGCATGGGAGAGCCGCTGCAGTGGTGCATGCACGGGGGCCCGGGGACCGGCAAGTCGCACGTGCTGCGTATTTTTCGTCATGAGTTGTTCGAGAAGGTGACGACGTGGACAATCGGAGTGCACTTCCAAATGACCGCCTTGCAAGCCGTCATGGCTCAGCTGCTGGGAGGCGATGCCATCCACCGCGCGCGTGGCATTCCGGCCATCAAGCGGGGAGAAGAGAAAGGGGAGGACGTGAAGATGCAGTGCGAGACTGCGAAGCGGCTGCTCCAGTGGAGGTGGCTCATTATCGATGAGATAAGCATGGTGAGCGCTAGACTGCTAGCAGAAGTGGACGCGAAACCTCGCGGGGTCATTCGGGACGTGGGCACGACGAAACTCGGCGACGATGGCCTTCCACGCCCGTTCGGCGGCCTGAACGTCGTGCTGAGTGGTGACTTCTGGCAGCTGGCCCCCCCTGATGGAGGCTTCCTCGCCGGATTTCGGCTGCGCGCAAGTGCACCTCGCTGCCACCCGTGTTGCACGGGCAGTCGCTACTGTGGGGCGGGGCGGAGTCTGGGATTCAGGGAGTGACAGAGCTGGAAGAGTGCGAGCGATGCGACGACGTCTGGTTGACGGATGTGCAGGAGGACTTCCGAAGAGGGTCGCTGTCGGCGGATGCGCGCGCATTCTTGCGCGGCTGGCATGCGACCGTTCCTGGGAGCTGGCTGAGGGGGGACGTATGCTGCGGGAATTGGGCGCGTCGGGAATTGTGCAGTGGCGGAAGGGACGAAGCGTTGTCGTGCGCGGGGCAACAACGGAGACGTCCTGTGACGCCGAAATATATCCGCGAGCAGGAGTGCAATGTGTGCAGAGTGGAACGCGCGCGGCGCAAGCTCGTGGTGGATGGCCCCGACGACCCGCGTCTGCAGGCAGACAAGTTCCTGGTGGCGCCGGGTGTGTTTCCGAACAGCGACGTGCCCAGAGGGCCTGGACTTGCTAAAATAAGCGTTCAGTTCTTGTTGAACAAGCGAACGGTTAAAATAAGCGTTAGCGGTTGTTTTAAGCGTTCGCGGTTATTTTAAGAGTTGGCTGTTATTATAAACATATGCAACATAGCATGTTAACTACAATGTTATCATATTAAGTATGTTTATCATTCGCGCATGCATTTCTCACGCGCGTCGCGCCCCACATGCGCGCGGCATGCACTTCTCACGCGCATCGTGCCCCACGCGCGCGCGATATCGCACCCCTCGCGCGCGTCGTGCCCAGCGCGCGTGCGATATCAAGATAGAACGGCGCACCCCTCGCGCGCATCGTGCCCCACGCGCGTGCGATATCTAGTAAATTGCCTTCGGCAACGCCCCGCCAGCCACTGTGGTGCCCGCGCGGTGCCCGCGCCGCCGAGTCGTAGGGCGGCGCCCAACATCGACAAGGACGACACATACAAGGCCACCGTTGGGAGAGGGGGGCCCAGGGACAGCCGCAAGGAGGAGGGAGGAGGAGGAAGAAGCGGAAGAGGAGGAGGAGGAGGAGGAAGGGGAGGAGGAGGAGAAGGAGGAATTCAGAGGAGTAGGAGGAGGAGGAGGAGGAGGAAGAGGAGGAGGAGGAGGAGCGGAACAACGAGGAGGAGGAAGAGGAGGAGGAGGAGGAAGAGGAGGAAGAAGAGGAGGAGGAGGAGGAGGAAGAGGAACAAGGAGGAGGAAGAGGAGGAGGGGGAGGAGGAGGGAGGGGGAGGAGGAGGAGGAGGAGGAGGAGGAGGAGGGAGGAGGAGGAGGAGGAGGAAGGAGGAGGAGGAGGGGCGGGTTTCGCAACGGACGCGCGTGCACCCCCCGACAGGCCTTCGCCGGGGTGGAGGAGCGGTGAGAGCGCCGATCGAGGAGGGGGAGGGCGATCGAGGAGGAGGAGGAGGAGGAGGAGCGGGAGGAGGAGGAGGAGGAGGAGGAGGGGGAGGAGGGGGATAGGGGGAGGGTGAGGGGAATAATCATTTGCGCGAGCAGGAGAAGGAGGGGAGGAGGATGAGGAGGAGAAGGGAGGGGGGAGGTGGTGGAGGAGGAGAGGGAGACGATGATGAGAAGGAGGAGGAGCACGGAAGGGCGCGTTCTCTCATCCTCATCCCCATCTTCGTCCTCTTCCCCTGCCTGCTCCCCTTGCTTCTCCTCCACGTCTTTCACCTTCTCCATCCTGCCTCCCCCCCCCATCCTCTCTCCCCCTCCCCCCCGCGTCCCTCGTTCTTCCTCTCCTCCTCCTCCTCCTCCGCCTCCTCTTCCTCCTCCTCCTCATATCTCCATCCGTCCTCCTTATCCTCCTCGCCTTCGTCCCTTCTCCCCCTCATCATCGCTCCTCTCGTCCTTTCTCTCCTCCACCTCTCATTGCCCATCATTCCCCCTCGTCATTCTTGCCGCTGGCGGCGCGCCGCAGTGGCTCAGGCACCGCGCGGCGCGCCAGTGCCTCAAAGCTTCCTCCACCTCAAGTCCTCAGGGAGGGAGGCGGCAAGGATCCTTCATCCTCCTCGTCCGCTTCCTGCTTCTCTTCCTGCTCCTCTCCTCCTCTAATCCTCATCCCCCTCCTCCTTCTCCTTCTCTTCGCCCTCCTCCCCCTCCTTCTACGCCTCCTCCTCCTCCTTTTCCTTATCCTCCTCCTCCTCCTCCTCGTCCTCCTCCTTGTCCTCCTTCTGACCTTATCCATCTCCCCATCCGCCTTCTCCTCCTCCCCCTCTTTCTGGGCTCTTGTTTCGGATCGGCGCCATCGGCTGCCACCGGTCGTCGGGCCGCCGTCGACTTATGTCGTCGTTGTCGTAATCGTCGCATCTGTTGTATCTGTCGTCGTCGTCGTCCTCCTCCTCATGCTCCCCATCCTCCTCCTCCTCCTCCTCCTCCTCCTCCACCTCCTCCTCCCCCTCCTCCTCCTCCTCCACCACCTCCTCCTCATCTTCCTCCTCCTCCGCCTCCTCCTCTTCTTTCTCCTCCTCTTCCTTATCCTCCTGCTCCTCCCCATCCCCCTCCCCCTCCTCCTCTGTCTCCTCTGTCTTCTCCTCCTCCTTCTCCTCCTCCTCCTCTTTTCCCATCCTCCCCCTCCTCCTCCCCCTCTTCCTCCTCCTCCTCATCCTGGGCCGTTGGGTCGGATTGATTTCGTCGGCCACCACCGGTCGTCGGGCCGCCGTCGATCGTTGCCGTTGTCGTCGTCGTCGTGGTCATGTCCGTCGTCTCCGTCGTCGCAGTCGCCCGTGTTAGCCGTTACGTCCATCGTATTTGTCGTCGTCGGCACTAGTTCATGGTGTCATCGGTGCGTCATCGATGCGTCATCGATGACGCATCGACGACGCATCGATGCCACCACGTCCACATCATCACCCACCACATTTGATCAGCACACCCCGTGGTCCACGATGTGGAACGGCGACGTAGGGCTGTCGTCGTCGGTCTCCAGCTCGTCTGCCACCTGCTCGAAGTTCGCCTGCGAGCTGGCCTCCAAGATGCCGCGCCTCGTCTCGTAGCGCGTGCGGGGTTGCTGCTCCTTGCCTGTGCCCTTGCCCTTGTCGAACTGCGCCGTGCCCTTGCCCGTGTCGAGGTCTCCCGTGCCCGTGCCCTTGTCGGGCTGCTTCGTGTCCTTGCCCTTGTCGAGCTGACCCGTGCCCGTGCCCTTGTCGAGATTGCTTGTGCTATTGCCCTCTTCGAGCTGCTCCGTGCCCTTGCCCTTGTCGAGCTTGCGTGTGCCCCTGCTCTTGTCGAGCTGCTCCGTGCCCTTGCCCTTGTCGAGCTCCGCGCACGTGCCCTGGCTGCCTTGGGAAGCCTCCTGCGCAATCGCCCTCGCGTGCTTGTTGTTGATGTACCGCGCCAGCTCCTGGTAAGTCCAGAGGGGGTCGACATCGTCGTCGTTGTCGTGCCCCCACTCCTCGTAGTACTCGTCGAGCAGCTTCTGCGCGCAGTACACGTCCAACTCTGTAGTGGACAACCTATCCCACCAACAACTGCCCTTGATCGTGTCAGCGGCGTTCTCACCAATGCCGTCGTCCTTGGCGGTGCCAAGGTCGTCCGCATATGTCTCCTCGGCGGCCTGCATCGCCTCGATGCGCTCGCGGGCGCTCTCGGCGCGCTGGTGCTGGCGAGGAACGTACTCCTCCAAAGCTCCGTCGGACATCTCGCCGTCGTAGTCGCCCGTGTCAGCCGTGCCATCCATGTCCTCATCATCGGGGCCGTCGTGATCGCGTTGCAAGCCGTCGTAAGGGGTCTTGGGTAGCCGCTCCGCCGTCCTGAAGCGCGTCTCCATGAGGCTCGCTGCCAGCCGCCGCGCCGCGCCCGTCCTCGTGGCCAGCGCCAGGACCGTCGCTGTCGCTCATGCTGGTGTCCAAACCGAAGTGCATCGCATTAGCCCGCGCCCAGTCGACGCCGTCTCTGCACCAGCCATTCGGGTCGGCGTTGATGCGAGTGATGACCTCGCGTGGTGAAAGATCGTGAAGGAGCCCTGTAACCTTGAGCTGAAGGAAGAGCCTCGGCGGCATGACCAATGATGTCATGCTCTCGGTGCGAGTCGGGATGTAAAAAACAGTAGGCTCGACGAAATCCATATTCGAGCCAAAGCAGCTAGACCACCATCGCGTTTCTCAGCGTTTAAAACATGTTAGCGATGCTGTTGCACGCTATGTATGGCTCGATCTATGTGCTTGTGGTGTGGTTGTTCCCCCACCCTCTCTCTCTCTATATATATATATATATATATATATATATATATATATCATGTTCTGTATATCTCGCTCGTCGCAGGTTGTTTTCTTAATCGCCGACGGGGGTCGGGGGGTCTTTGGAGCGAGCCGTCATCGATCCGCTGAGCTGGTCAGCGATGCAACGCAAGCCACGCAATGCAACTGAACTCCCGCGCCGAGAACTGCGGGAGGAAGGGGCGGGCTGGTTGCAATAAAATCGCCATCGATCGTTGAGATGACGCAATCCAGTCGATGCATATCGAAATCGCTGACCAGGGCCCAATTTTGAAGCGAAGCTCCCTCCATCCAACGCGACGCAAATTGAGGTTGGAGCGTGCTTCGAGCGACAGTCGGGGAGGAGTGGCCTCACACGACAGAGGGTGAGGAGGTGGTTGAGGAGGAGTGGCTTACACATCGAAGCTGGTCGAGCTGGGCATTTGACTGGCAGGAACGGACTCGACTTGCGCCTCGCACGGTGCACTGGCTACGACTGGCGCCTCGCACGGTTGGCTGCGACTGGCGCCTCGCACGACTGGCTGCGGCTGGCTCTCGGCTAAAAATGATATGATCATGTAGTTGCTTGGGCTGAAGCGCCTCGCGGCACGCGTGGCTCGCCCTCCCGTCTGCCTCCCATGGCTCGCCCTCCCGTCTGCATCTCCTGGCTCTCCCTTCCGTCATTCCTTCATTCCTCCCTTCCCTCGTGTAGTTACTTGGGCTGAAGCGCCTCGCGACACGCGTGGCTCACCGCCCGCAGCTGGAAACCCAGCCGCTGATGTTGCTGCCAAAGGTGCAGCTTGAAAGAATGCGAGAGCCTGCATGCAGCACAGATTCACTGCAGGACATAGTCTGCGGCATCACTGGATATCATCCTTCGCGGCCTGCAAGGCCCTTAACTCTTGGACCATCCTGTCAGCCGTCACGTAATACCACCTTTTGTTATCCGTCACGACATCGCCGTCCAAGAGCGCTTCGCCCACAGGGAGGCTGCCCGCGCAACGGCGGATCTCGATGTGGTTCGGCGAGAACTCCAGGGTAAAGTTGTTGTTCACCTTCACAGCCTCGAAGTGGCTCATGATGGTGATCTCCATGTCCTTGACCGTCGTGCGGACCTGCCCGTTCGTGGTGAGCTGACGGTTTGGCAGCCACACTTCTTGCCAATGGTTGCACGGCTCGATGTAGACCAGCACCGATAGTAGGGTCGTCGGGTCCGATGGCCCCATGTACACCCAGCGCAGGAGCGGCTCCTCCTGTGAGTGGAGACCTTCCTCGGCAGCCTTGTCCAGCACGACGCCGCTGTTCGCCGTCCAAGCCACGAGCCACGTCTAGTAGAAGACCTGGTCATCACCCTGCAACGGATCGCCGCGAGGCTGCTGCGCAGAGCACCTGTGCAAGATGATATCCTTGTCGTCCTCCTGTTCGAAAACGCTCAAGCGGTGCTTGAGCTCAACCAGGATGTTCTTAGCCATGACGTACTCGATATTGCAGATGATCTCCTGGGCGACTTCCTCGAAGGTCTGCTTGTTGACCTCGTGGGGCTTCGTCTTCTGAACGTTCAGCTTGATCCAGGTGTTGCACTGCGGCACGTAGCAATGCATGATGTAAGCGTTCTTCGTGCTTCCTGGAGAGGTGTTCCAGTTCGCGGAGCGCGGGCTGCCTCCGAAAGACATGGCGCGTCTCGCGGGCTCGCCGCGCGTAGAGAAACGAGCAACTCACCGCGCGAGCCTCGAGCCCAACAGACGTCTAAGGACAAACGGGTTTCCACGTTGGTGCCATTGACATCTTCATCGTCGCAGTCGCGACTGTCGTCCTCGTCGTCTCGTCGACCGTCGTCCACCGTGGTCGTCGCTGTTGGTCGTCGGTCGCCAGTCGGAGGGTTGCAGTTTGCGAGACATCGGCGGCGTATCGGCACCGTCATCGATGACGGCATCGATGACGCATCGATGACACAACGCCGATGCATCGAACCAGGAGGGTTAGGCGGGGGGCAGCGGGATGGCTTAGGGTTCCCGCAATCTCCACCCCAAGGGTCTGGCACCGAACGGCGAGATGAGACGGGGGCCTTGCACCAGAGAGCGAGCAGGATGTCACAGGGCCAGCGCCTGTTGTTGAATTAGATGGCTGTTCAGGGAGACCGCAGGGGGGAATGCGGATGAAGAGGGTCGCCCCGAGGAGGAGGAGGGAGAGGAGGAGGGGGGGGGGGGGGGATGGGGGGGAGGATGAGGGGCAGGAGGAGAAGGATGAGACGGATCAGGGAGAGGATGATGAGCAGGAGATGGGGCGCGTGCTGCAGGGGGTGAGCGACAGGCGGTGAGAAAGATACGTAGGTGGAGGCGGATCAGTGATGCGAGGATGGGCAGGAGAGATCTTGCGACCTGCAGGGGGTGAGCGACAGGCGACGCGGACCAATTTCAACCAGAGTCGAACGTCGACAGGATTGAGCAACATGTTTACACACGCGGCATACTGCAGTGAGCTAATTCACGACGTCATACGTCGCTCGCGTACGCACGGGAGCCACCCGCCATCAGTATGATTACCTCTTCCCCCGTATCCCACAAAGAGATCAGGGCGTGCACTCGCCCAACAGATGGCTGGCCATCTTGGTCATGCTCAAGGTACATGTTATCAGGTAGGTGCCAACGCGTTCGGCGCTGCACGTCCCGCGGCATCATTGCCGTCCGTGTTCAAACAGTACCAGGGCGCTTCGACTGAAGCCGCATGCTTGCGCGCGCGAGCAAGTTCAAGCAACTAATTCACGATGTGACACATCGTTGCTAAAATGCGTAGGGCTGCCGTCCTCTCCTCTCCCTCCGTCCGATCCTCTCCCTTCATATCCTCCCCCTTCCTGCCACATTGATAATCAGGGAGTGGCGTCTCCCAAAAGATGAATTGCCATCTTGGCCATGCTCTCGCCGAACGCCCTCGGGTACGTGCCAGTGCCTTTCAAACCGGAACCTCCCACGACATACGCGCAGTCCATCCGCCAGACTGCCTCGCGACGTTTCGGCTGATGCACCTTTGTCGGCATGCTACGCCGCAAAAAATGCTTCGCTACATCGATGGGGACAGTGGTATCCACACACCACGTCGGGTGCACAAGAGGCAGCGTGCGTCCTCGATTTCTTTATACATCTAGGGGGTGGGGGGGGGGGGCTGGTACCGATGCATCCCCTGGCGAAGTATGCGCCAGATGTGCTGGCGCGAAGCGCACGTAAAGATATGCACGGCCTTGGGGATTGGCAGGGAGCGGTCAAATGCACCCAACCACGTGCACCTCGTATTGATAGTAACACGCTTCTTGAGCGGGAGAAACGCAGGGTGGTGCTTAAAAATTGAGGTGGTGGGTTGCTCGATTGAAATGTAAACACGTGCGGGGCTTAAGTGCGTGCACACCCAACTCACGAACAACGCCATGGTGTTCCCAACGTTGACGAGAGTGTACGAATCATTCCCAACGGGATCATCAGACGACCTGCAACTCTGCCATCGGCTGATCCACGCATAGCTTCGACAGTCCACGCCGAAATGCACGAACCCCTTCGGGCGCACGCGGAAACGCAGGATTGCGCACCACAGCATCCCTGCACACGTGGTTATGTCTTGCGACACATGGTTAATAATGTCGAAGGAGCCCACGTTGTATCCTCTCCGCAGCATTGCTTTGCCTGGGCTATCCCGCCTACTGAAGATATGAGCGAAGTCAAGGTCTGTGGCGATCTTGCCTGGGGGAAGGTGCGTGGCATATGCTCGTAGGTATATGCGCCCGTGCGAGCGCGACGAGTTCCAAGGCGAATCCAACCGTCGCGCACGGGTTTACAGACGCCCAGGAGCGAATGCGTTGAGCCTATGCCACTATCGATCCTGAGCGAAGCAAGCCAGGAACAGTACTCGCAACGAACTGTAATGTCCCGAAGCGTGTCTGGTCGGCGTTCGTCGACGCCAGCTGCGCGACCCACTCTGGAACTGCGGGGTCGACAGTCGCGCTGACGTGCACCACCATCAGCGCCGCAAGAAGCACGGCACAAGCCATCAGGAAGATCGACCAACGCCTATGCCCAGCGCCACCTGGAGATCCAGGCGGTTGAACACGCCTCGCTCGAATGCCGCTGCGTGGGATGCTTCGGCCAAATTGGCTAGGAGGGCATTGAGCGTCTCGTCTTTCCACGTAGCACAAATGCGAGGGTGCCCCTGAATACGGTCCCTCAAAGGATGGCAAATGGAAGCGGTGGGCTTCAGAGTGGCCCCAGGAGAGGGGCGGCAAAAGGGGGGGAGCGCGATATATATAGCGGGGTGAGCATCATAAGGCTAATCGAGGGAGGAGGGGGTGGAGGAGAGGGGGAGGGAGGATGGGGGGGAGGAGGAGCGAGGAGGACACAATCACGCATTCATCTGGACGAGAATTCGAGCGGGAGCCTCGGGAGGCGGGAGCGGGGGGAGCATGGATTATCAAATGCCGCCGCCTGCTTGCTCGCTGCTCCTGCTGCTGTTGCTTGCTCCTCATTCCCCCCCCCCCTCGTCCTCGTTCCTCCTCCTCCTTCTCCTCCTTTCCTCCTTCCTCCTCCTTCTCCTCCTCCTCCTCCTCCTCCTCCTCAGTCTCATTCTCCTCCTCATCCTCCTCCTCCTCCTCCGCCTCCCCCTCCTCCTCCGCCTCGCCCCTGCGCCCCCCTTGCCGGACTGCCAGGCGCGACGTCGCCGCGCGCGTCACCGGACGCGAGGCCCGCGCCCCCCGCCTGCGTGCACCCCCCCATCGCCGACGCATCGCCGACGCGTTACAGATGCTTCGCCGATGCATCACCAGACGGGCAGGGGTGAGCGAGGGATCTGGACCCCGTCAAGAGAGCAGCGGTTGGGAAGGATACAGAGGAGCAGGAGCAGGAGGGGGAGTCAGAGGGCAGTTGGGTGATATTGGTTCCTTTTGTTCATGTGCCAAAACAGGTGGTGCTTCGGCTTCCGCGGGATCCCTGAGCGCCTAAGTCCGACAAGATGTCGAAGAGCCAAGTTTTCCAAACGATCACGCTGTTCTGGGGGCGGTACGTCTGGGCATGCCGATAGTTCATTGGCCCATTCGAGCAACGAGTCGGCACTCCTCTTGAGCACAGCACCACGGGGAAGTCGGCGGGCGAAGGTTGGCATCATAATCTCAGCGCAAAAACGAAACATGTCCACTGTCTCTGCTGCTTTGAGTTTACAAGAGTGCTTGGCTGGCAAACCGAACATTGTGGCGGCGAGGCTTTCGACCTCATTGGGCGTCGCCCATGGCTTTTCTCTGACGCGTACCACTCCCCCAGAAGTACATTCAAACGTCCTAACCCAATCGACCACCGAGCATCCTGATTTGTACCACGGGGAACGAACAACGTTGATTGAACCAACGCCCACATGATTGCTACGACAACAGATTGCATAACACCCAGCGCCACAGTGTGCAAGAAACCAATACCGTAGCTACTCACGATAGACACACCAAGCCCAGCCTCCAAGACGGGGGATCCCAACGTGGTGATCGTTGCCCTGGACGGTCTCCAGAACTTCAGCCAGACTGGCGTTTGTACAACAGCATAATTACCGACGTCCTCTAAGCCAGGCTGGGGAAGTAGGAAGTCGTTTTTTTGCAGGGGGGCACTCCGTTCATTGAGCGCCTCAGTGTCACATCCCACGGTGAGCCCTCGACCTTTGCCCTTCCTCCGATCGAAAAACATACATGCATCATCCCACAGTCGCGCCTTTTCTTCATCCGTTCCAACATAAACATATATCTCGGCCTGCCGAGTCGCGTCCAGGTGGTCACCATCGTCGTGATTGCCCCAGGGAAGATCGCATTCATTCTCAAGAAGGCTGGGGCCGCTGCCTTGCTTGCAAAGCGACGCCGAAGGAGGAGGGGGGGGGGGGGAGAGGAGGTGGAGGAGAGGAGGAGGATGAGGAGGATGAGGAGGAGGAAGAGGAGGAGGAGGTGGAGGAGGAAGAGGAGGAGGAGGGAGGGGGGAGATGGGAGGGCCCCCCCGCGCCCTCCTCCACGTGTTCCTCCTCACCCCCCTGACCCACCCGATCTCATCATCATCCATCCGCCTCCGTCCTTGCCACCTTGCCACCATCCCAGCCCACCCGTTCCCGTTCGAACATCATTTTTATTCTGACATCATCATTTCACGCACTTTGGCACGCGCCTCTACAAAAACGCAGTCCTGTAATAGCGCAGGTTCTCCGAGTTGGCGTCGCAGAGGGGACAGCAGTGCAACGAAGACTTCCAAGACGGAATATTGTAGAACGACAGCAGCCCCTCCCAGTCGCACATGAGGTAGCAACGCGCGGCTTTGAATCCCAAGGCGGTGCCACCACTCTCCCGCCTGGCTGATTCCCTGTCAGGCCAGCGGGCATTGTCCCAGGTAGTTGATGGAAAGATGCCAGCTGCCAATGCATCGAGGGACCACCGCAAGAAGGTGAACAACCGATTGTAAGAACAGTGCCCTCTACACCCGCAGCGGCACGCCACGTGCTTGCGGAACACTATCCCAATGTGGCGAAGACCACTGATAAAATTGACGATGGAGATAACTAGAATTGATTTGGTCCGCCCAGCACCAGCAACACCACCATATTGGGCAGAATCAACATATACCCCGACTGGGATGTCCAACTCGCAAGGACCTGCTTCCGTGACCACGACATGTTCTCGGACAGAAGTCGGCCATTGTTTGGACATCATTTGTCGTCGAAAGTCAGATTCGACCAATGGCGTGGTAACCTCTTCTCGGAGCAGCTCGTGAAACGGGCGCACCGCAATCTGCGCAGTTGAGCGAGATCGTGTCTGGCGAGTCTGACGAGGAACATCTAAGACAACAGGTTGAACTGTAACCAGCCCGAGTCCACGTATTTGTTTTTCGATATGTCGGGAATAATGACCAGTGTTCCACGAAGGTTGGGGGGCCATCCCCCAGCGTTTCACGCCACCCACGGCGCCAGCCTTGCTGGCATGGTAACTGATCTCGCAGAAACTCTTGGCAGTTAACTCACCACAACAATATAGAGCTTCTGAAGTTGGTGGAGCAGCGCACCACCGGACTCGGACTGGACGTGGGCCGGCACGGGTGGCGAGATTGTGCGGCGGCGTGACGCCATTGAGTGGCGCTTGAGCATCAGCGGCATCAGCGGCCAGGTCAATGCGGTGAACGTTCATCTGAACCCATCGCCATCACTAGCAGCATGCCATCATCCATCTCGCGTCCGCCATCCCATCACCTCCCTCCCTTCACCCCTCTACCCGTGCCGTTCAGCGCGCCATATCCCTCACTACCGCCAGTTCAGAAGCAACCCGTGCATGAAAAGAGAGGGGGTGAGAAAGAGGAGCAGGAGAAACAGGAGACCTTGGGCGCGGAGGACGAGCGATGTAGAGAAATTGGTTCAGGCGAGGGGGCGGATGCTGACGAGCGAGTGCGACAGCAGAACAGTGGGCGGTGCAAGAAGGAGAAAGAAGCTGCACGAGCGGCCATTTGCTCGACACCACTCCGCGGCCAACGCACCGCCGCGGGAATCCAAGATGAAAAAACTGCCGTCCGCGGGGCCACTGCGTTGATTTTCGCCTCTCGTCGGCCTGTGTCTGCCCGCCATCGGTCCGCCATCGGTCCGTCATCGGTCCGTCATCGGTATGTCATCGGTCCGTCATCGGTCCGTCATCGGTGCGACGTCGGCGTCATCGAACGTCATCGCACGTCATCGAGCGTTTTTGTATATATATATAGGGCATCGCAGCCACGTCATCGGACGTCATCGGACATCATCGCACGTCATCGTCATCGGTCCGTCATCGGTCCGGGATCGGGTCAGATTGAGAATTGTCGGTTCAAATCTAGAAATTTCTGAACATTTTCAGAAATTTCCAGAAAATTCAGGAAATTCTAAGACATCCTAAGAATTGTCTGACGGTTTCTTGGAAATTCGTAGTCCCCATCAAGTCCCCGCCACGTCGTCGGTCGCCCGTGCCCTCGCCAATCGGGGCCCCGCGGAGCAGCACCAGTCGCATCGCGCGATCTGAACGTCGCGCAGTCGACTGCTGGCGCGTGGCAGCACGCCACGCTGAGGCGAAACTGGCGCGCCTCGGCAACGCATAAGTGCCACGCGCGCACCGTGCACGCGATGCCAGCACAGTAACAGTGCGCTTGAATGGCGTCTTCCAAGACGCGCACCCTACACCAAGGCTCGGCGCCAACAAGTCGCGGTGCCCAAAGCTGTGCTGACACCAATGAAAATATGCGCGGCTGTGCAACCACCCCAATGCTCTAGAGTGATCAGCGTGCGTCACCGAGAGAATACCCCATCACACCAGCGAAGCCAGACAATACACACGAGCACACTTAAGCATCAGTTGTCGCCTTCGCGGCTGCCCTTGGTTTCTTTTTTGGCTTGGCGGCGGTCGACTTGCCTCCAGTGGCCGTATTCCTCTGGACCTCGTTGGTATGGATGGTGGTGGCGAGGATATTGCCCAGCCTGTCGACAGCGTCCTGCGGGCACGGCACATGTAGAGCTGGTGATTAAAACTGAACGAAGACGGGCGTCGGCGACAGGGGCCGACCGCAGAGACGGGACGATAGAGAGGAGGTGGACAGGGAGAGAGAGAGAGAGAGAGAGAGAGAGAGAGAGAGAGAGAGAGAGAGAGAAAAGTGGATGGAGAGATGATGTGGACGGGGAGAGGAGCGGCGATCCTTGAGGAGCTTGACCTTGCCAGGCTCGCACCCGTTCTCGATCTCGGACTCGGAGAACTGCTGCTTGACCTCGGGTTGTCATCGATGCGTCATCGATGCGTCGCCGATGCGTCATCGATGACGCATCGATGACGCATCGATGGCGCATCGATGACGCATCGATGACGCATCGATGACGCACCGATGACGCACCGATGACGCACCGATGACGCACCGATGACGCATCGATGACGCATCGATGACGCATCGATGACGCATCGATGACGCATCGATGACGCATCGATGACGCATCGATGACGTATCGATGACGTATCGATGGTGTTCCAGGGCGCGTGGGGTGTTGATGCGAGGGATGAGGAAGGCGGCGAGGATGAGGGGAAGGAGGAAGCGGAGGAGAAGGAGACTGACAGGGAGGAGCGGGGAAGATATGGGGGGCGCGGGGGAGGAGGAGGAGGACGAGGAGGGCGAGGCGGACCAGGCGCAGCAGGAGGAGGAGGAGGAGGAGGAGGAGGAGACGGGCAAAGAGAAGGAGAAGGCCGATAGGATCCACAAGACGCGTCGCTCTCCTCTCCGCATCTGTGCGCCTTCCTCCCCCGCCTCATCCTCATCCTCCTCCGCATCCCCATCCTCCGCCTCCGCATCATCCTCCTCCTCCCCCGCCTCATCTGCCCCATCGTCACCCTTCTCCCTCATCCCCCCCTCCTCCTCATCATCGCCATCATCATCGTTGTTCTATCCGTCTCCATCGTCCTCCGCCGTTTCCTCATCACCTTCCCCTCCGCCCCCCCCGGGGGGCTCCTCCCTCGCCCCCCCCCCCCCCCCCCCCCCCCCCCCCCCCCCCCCCCCCCCACCCACCCCCCCCCCCCCCCCCCCCCACCCCCCCCCCCCCCCCCCCCCCCCCCCCCCCATCTCACCCTTTTTGTTTGCATGCGACGTGCCTGGGCGAACTCCACGCCAAGGAGCAACTGCTTCCAGACGTTGTTCTCCTTCACCATCGCGTTGAGCTCGCTCTCGTACGACTGGATTTTCCCCTGAACCGAACTTGTCCTGACCCAGGCGTACTCGGCTTCGGGGTCATCCTCGTTCTCCTTGATAGTCTCGAGCATCGATTTGGCAGTCGAAAACGAAGTCTGTGCAGCATTTATCACTTTGCGAGCCTCCGTGAGTCGAATCGTGGCCAGGGTCTTCACTGGCTTCGGCCTTTCTGGCTTAGGATCTGGCACTGGCTTGGGACATGGCGCTGGCTTCAGCCTCTCTGGCTTGCGGTCGTGTGTTGCGCCACAGCCATCACCCTCAGCGGCGTCGCGGCCATCTTGGTCGTCGGCAACTTCATCATACTCAGCCTGATGCTCAGTGATCTCCCAGCGCTTGGTGAACTTCTCCTACCAGATCGTCTCGAACCACATGAACTTCACGGCTCCAGTGCCCTCGTCGACTTGGGTGAAGGGGTACACCATTTGGATGCACTTCTCAACATTTGCCTGGCAACCTCGAATCGTCTCCTCGTCATACTGGCCGCGAGGCCCTCCCTCCAAGTAGCACATCTTCAGGAACGACACCAACTTGCCGTTGCGGATCCACGAGTCGTCCACCGAAATTGTGATCGTTTTGAGGCGCGTGATGGCACCCTTGTACTGGTCGGCCACCCACTTCTTCTTCCAAGCATCTATGTCACCAGTTGTGGTGTAGTCATCCTTGAGGCTCGCGTCTTTCTTCAGGTCGCGCTGCAGCCGCTGACCCAGGGGGGGCCTCATCGTGAACGCGCAGTGGCCTTCCTCGTAGATCTGCTTGGCCTGCTGGTCGCCCTTGTAGTACTTCTTCTGCTGGGGCGTCATGTTCATCGGCATCTACGACGACTGCATCGGGTTAGCCTTCGAGAACTTCAACGAGTCAGCACTGTGAAGCTGCCTCACGCGAGCAACCAAGTCATCCTGGATTGACGTGGCATCGTCTTTCGCTGGTGTATCGCCATCAGTCCTGCTAGGGTCGGAAACCTGTTCGACCCCCCGTCTCTCTCTCTCTCTCTCTATATATATATATATGTATCCTCTCGTTCCTCGCTCTCTCTCTCTCCCTCTCTCTCTCTCTCTCTCTCTCTCTCTCTCTCTCTCTCTCTCTCTATTTCCACGTCCTCGTCCTCCTCCTCCTCCTCCTCTTCCTCCTCCTCCTCCTCCCCCCCCTCTCGCCATCCTCCACCGCGCTATCATCGTCCTCCTCGTCCTCCTCATCGTCCTCCTCCGCCTCCTCATCATCATCCTGTTCTGCCTCATCCCCCCCTCCTCTTCTGTTTCCTCCTCCTCCTTCTCCTCCCCACCCCCCTCATCTTCCTCCTCCTCCTCCTCCTCCTCCTCCCCCACCTCCACAGCCACCCCCCTCTACCTCGACCGCATCCTCCTCCTCCGTCTTCTCCTCCCCCCCAGCCTCCTCCTCCTCCTCCTCCTCCCCATCCTCCTCCTCCCCCTCATCCTCCTCCACCTCCCAGTTGCCACTTCATACTGCCCCAGCGCAGTCCTCGGAGCTCGGATCTGGCCTGCAGGCGTCTTCGGGCCACTCGACGCAGCCGAGCAACTCGGCGGACCCCTGCTGGAGCTGGGCCGCGCCGCGCTGCGGTTCAGAAGCATGCTGACCTTCTCGTTCGTGGCCATCGGCTCCGAGGCGGCGCAGGCGTTCTGCTGCAGGCCATGCCTCGGCGAGGCGCGCGGCTCCGCCTCTGACCCGACCTCGCTACATGCAGGGAAGCTTGGCGCAGCCGAGGGCAGTGCCTTCTTCGCAGGCGGCACGCTGATCAACGGATGCTCGTCTGAATCAGGTGATGCTGGCGCCGCCTCCTGGTCAGCCTCAAGCTGCCTCGTCCGCCACGACGGTGCTGCCGGCGCCGCCTCAGGTGCTGCTGGCGCCGCCTCAGGTGCTGATGGCGCCGCCACCGTGCCAGCCCTGCGCTTCTTCTTCTGCCGCATCGGCTTAGCGGCAGGCTCGGCCACCGCGGCGGCCCCGCCCGACTCGCCGACCTCGGCGGCGCCGGCGCTTGCCTTCCCAGATACTGCCACCCTAACCCAGAACCCGACGCAGTCGCTGCCGCCGTGACGGAGAACGGACGGGCGACTGCGTCGAGATGGGGGTTGTGATGCGTGCATCTGGCCTTGCGGCGCTTCGACTTCTTCTTGCCCTTGCCCTTGCCGTTGCCGCGCTTCTTGTGCTGCGTGCCCTCGCCGCCCCCCGCAAGCGCTGCGTCGCCCACATCAGACGGCGCGTCGCCCACTGCGGGCGGCATATCTTCGTCGACGTTCTCGGCGGCGTCGCCGACGAACTCGTTGGACAGCGGCGAGCAGCTCGGCTGGCGATCGGGCGGCGGCGAGAAGCTCGGCTGGCGATCGGGCGGCGGCGAGCCGCTCGGCTGGCGATCGGGCGGCGGCGAGACGTAGCGACGAGCATCGCCGCCTGCAGGCTCGAGGGCAGGACCGAGCTCGCCACCGTCCCACTGAGATTCCTCATCTGATGCCCACTGCCGCGACTTCCTCCTCCTCCTCTGACGCGGCGGCGGCGGACTCGGACTCGGCGGCTGCAAGCTCTCCCTGCGAGCGCGCACGAGGTCGTCGTCCACGTGGCGCTCAGACACGAACTCCAAGCTGTCGCTGCCACCGCCTGTGGCGGCGCTAGGGGGGAACGTTGCTACTTTCTGAAAATCCTTGCCTACTCGTTTCTCCCCGTCCCCCCCTCCTCCGTATCATCACCACATGACTCGTCATCCTCATCCTCCTCCTCGCCATCCTACTCATCCGCCCTCCCCTTCTCATCATCTTCCCCAACTCCTGCCCCCTGCCTCCGCCTCCTCCTCCTCCTCTTCCTGATATTCTTCCGCCTCGGCTACTGATGCCACTACTACTGCTACTCCCCCCCACTTCTCCTCATCTTCCGCCTCCTCATCCTCGTCGTCTCTGCATCCTCCTTCTTCTCCTCGCCCTCGCCCCTCACTCGCCACCCGCCTGCTGCATCGCTGCCGCGAGGCTCGCGCTGGGCGTCCACGAGGTCCGCCGCCAAGTCCGCCGCGACCGTCTCGGAGACGCTGATGCCTCGTTCTCTCTCTCTCTCTCTCTCTCTCTCTCTCTCTCTCTCTCTTTTTTTTTTTTCTCTCTCTCTCTCTCTCTCTCTCGTTCCATCTCTCGCCATATCTCTCTCTCTCTCTATCTCTCTCTCTCTATCTCTCTCTCTCTGTCTCTCCCTCTCTCTCTCTCTCTCTCTCTCTCTCTCTCTCTCTCTAGTCTCGGCTCGAGAGTGCCCAGCACTCAGACCGCAGCCGCGACGCGAAGCGCCCCGCCTCGGAGCCGGACTCCCAGGCCTCGCGAGACCGGAGGGGTCCCCGCAGGACCCTACTGATTCGCGTCACCTCTCCTCACCAGAGCGCCCGCAGCAATGGCCCCCAAGAAGCCGGAGCGCCGTCGCTCTTCCAAGCAGCCCCCGAGTTCCCGTCCTGCTGCTGAAGGGTCTCTCCTCCAACGCAAGCAGGACTGCATCGCAGCGTTCAAGCAAGCGGGGTCTGACCGCCCCACGGCCGCATGCAACGGGCTTGCCGAACTGAACGCGGACGAGCTCCAGGCGACGTACGACATGCACAAGTCCAACACGAAGAAGCTTGGCAGCGCCCTGATCCGCATGTGCGCCGCCCACCAGATCAGCTACACGCTCGATCATCACCAGCGCAGTAAAGCCTAAGCGCATTGGCGGTGACACATCACACCCACCAGCGGGTTCCGCACGTCTTCAGGCTGCGGACACCCAATTCATCGCCTTGGACCCGGCCTTTTGGAAGGTCCCTGTCCTCGCCGAACCCACATCTCCTGACGACGGCAAGACGTACAAGCCCAGTATCAGCCTCCACGACTACGAGAGCGGTGAACGGCTGCTGCAACACCACCTCGAGCAGGGCAAGCGAACCACGGGTCAGCTTGCGATTGCTGTCATGGGCCCAAAAAACGACAACTACGTCGGTACCGAGCTCGCCGTCCCGTCCTGAAGCGTCACCCCAAGGCGCCCAAAGTGGTCCACACGCACGTCCCCGTGACCGTGTACCAGCTGGGCACCAAGGAAGTCGCCTGCACGGAAAAAGTAGCCGTCGCCACCATCGACCCTGCCGACCACGTATGCTGGATTCGGGCGACCATACATGAAACCGAGGCCATTGCCGCAGTCCCCTCCATGCATCAGGCCTTCGAGGACCAGTTCTCGGGAGGTGCCCCCGTGAACGGTGGTCCACGCACCAAGGGCCCTTTCCGTGGGGACTCCGCTCCACAGGACAAGGCGCGCCAAAACCAAAAGCACAGGGAGTCCAAGAAAGACGCTCGTCGCCAGGAGCTCGATAGTCAGCTCCAGGACACCTTCAAGGCCCTCTTCCACGGCAACTTTAAAGCCGTCACCATCCTCGAACCCTGCAAAAGCCTAGGCAGGTTTGGATCGGGCGTCGGAAAGAGGTCCCCGGCTGCCACCTTCGGCGTCAGTCTCCAAGCGGTCGACAAGGTCTTGGCGGGATCAGGGCAACTCGGTGCCACCTACGACCTCAGCAACGTAGGTGCAGACGAGCCCACCGCAGACAAGTATCAGACCGTGTGGTTCCCTGAGGACCAGCCCATCACGATGGCAGATGCGTTCCAGAAGTCGGTGGAGTTCAAGGCCCTGGGAGTCGTCAGGCACGGCAAGTCAGGCTTACTGGGGATCCGTGTTCCACGGGGGTCAGACGCCGCCAAGGCTGCTGCCGTCAGCATCCGCGGCTGCGAGGCCACCCTCGCCAAGACGCGCTACCGCATCACTGGCATTGCGGCACGCCACGCCACGCTGACCCAGCTCGCCAAGACTCTCACGGGCCCGTCCGTTAAATGGGGCTGTGAGGTCTACCACACCGCCTGGGACCCAGCCACTGCGGCCCAGTTTGCCTTAGTGCGCGCCCATTGTCCCCCACGCACATATACGGTACAGGTCGCGGGGTGCCCCATCCCATGGAGCATCGCCGAGGCCCGCTGGCTGAGGTGGTGCCGAAGCGGGACAACGTTACCATCGTCACGCCTACCACCATCACAGAGCCTGTGACGCCGCCAGCCCGTGGTGGCGGCTTTAGCCCCGCCACCGGCACACTCCTCACCAAAGCGGCCCAGAGCCCCTACCTCCACGACCTCATGACTGCCACGCCCAAAGGCAAGGGCGTCGCACCGCTCCCGATCCCCAAGGAGGAGCCTTCAGCCAAGCGCCACCGATCCTCCAGCGGGAAACGTGACGCCACGCCGCACGCAAAGTCACACTGCGCCCCAGGCCGCAGCTCCTCTGCACCCCCGCACGGCACGGACGGAGCCGCTGAACAGACGGCCGCCCCAGGATCAGGTGGTCATGACTCTCGGCTTGGCACGGTGGCGGCAGAAGGTGGGGGCCACACCGAAGGCGACGCTGCCACAGCCGCCGAAGTACCAGGCGACGCCGACGACGTCGAGATCCTCTCATCAGGCGATGAATACAGCGTGGCCTCCCACGAACTCAACACCTTCGGCGAACGCTTCGCATCGGCCTCTAAACCGCCAGATGCTGCCACGACCCGCATCCAGCACATGGAACAGCAGCACGAGCTGCTAGCCAACACGGTGGATAACATGCAGGTCCAGCTTGCGGGCGTTCTCTCCTCCCAGGCCACACTCACGGAGCACGTCTCAGGGTTGGAACGGGGGCTTGCCACCGTCGTCACCCAGCAACAGACGGCAACCGCCGACGCCGCTGCACTGCGCGGCGACATCCAGGCCCTCCTCGGGCACCTCACGGGGGGCACCATCCACCTGCCACAAGTGGCCACTCTGGAAACTAAGAAGGAGGAAGCTGCAGTGGTGGCTGAACCCGTGGCTGTCTGCGGTTGGATCGACCAGCCAGGCCAGGTCACCCCAGGGACGGGGCCCCCAGGGGCTGACAAAGGCAAAGACAAGGGTCGGGCCACCCAGGAACCCTATTGAAGGTGCCTCAGAGAGCCCGCCTCAGCCCTCCGAGGAAGCGCCTTCAGAGGCATCTCTTCCCTCTTCGCGTCGTATCTCTTTCTTGTCACCTCATGTCTGTTTTGGCAGCAGCACGCGCAAGCTATCTGGTGTAGGGACACCCTCAGTCTTGCAGGGGGCGTGATTGTTGCAATGTACATGAGCATTCAGGGGTATTTGAGGATGTGCGCTGACATGCAGCTTTTGGCTCATAGCTCGCGCCGCCCGCCAGGCCTCGCCATCATGTGGCGCCTTGCCTGCAGCCTGGCCCTCCCCTCGCTCGCTGGAGCACACCCGTCTTCAGGCGGTGCGCCCCAGCATGGAGGAGAGGTTTTCCTGCGACACGCTGAACGTGGGACTTTCTTCTACCTTTACGATGACAGCATCTACAAGTACGATCACTGCACCATTTTGGACCCGATCGTGAACAGCACCGCCGCCGCGGGTCCGTGCGGCAACGGATCGCTGGGCGCCATCGCGAGCGCATGCACGCCCTCGACAACTACGACACATGCATCGCAGTCCACCCCCAGCGTGGCCTCGACCGTCGTGCAGCGCATCCTTGACGGGGCCGCTGACAAAAGCCAGGCACGCAGTGGCGGCTTCAGCCCCGCTGTCGTGCCCCGCTATAGCCCCACGGGTCTCACTACCCCTCTGTGCGCCAGGGGCGAACCCGAGGAGGACCCCGCTTTCTGGCACCTGATGATGATCCGAGCTCGGCTCATACCGTGCGCTGCGGCGTGGGCACCAGGTGAGGACCACCAGGACGTGTTCTGGGCATGGCTCGAGGACTGCGTCCCGTACATCCTGGCGACGCTCCATCTGCCACAGTACGACCACTTTTTCCAGGAGGACTCCGAAGAGAAAAACGACGCCCTGCGCCAGCGCACCGCGATCGACATGTGCGAGGACATCTGGCATAGAGCAGGCCCCGACAGACAGCGCACCAACCGCAACCTCACTCGTATCCAGAGCAGCCGCGAGTACCCCACCCGCTACTTTGGCCTCCTTCTGGAATACCAGGGCGCTCGTGCTCAGCTCGTCGGCCCTGAGGCTTTCACGGCACCATTGCCGCCATACCTCTCACGGGCCCACGCCTTGCTGCCAAGAGGCCTCCCGCCACCCGACCAAGACGCCCTGGCGTACCTCGCGGATGCGATCCTGCATCACCCGCCAGACATGCAGCCGCTTGTCGAGGCGGAGCTCGCCGCGGCACCGATGGAACCGCTAAACCTACCACCGCCAGCTGGCCCCCTCGCCCAGCACGCCACGTGCGACCAGCCCGCGGCCGACGCCGAACCGCTTCTGCTCCAGCACATTGCGGCCAGCGACATCAGCAACATATCCCTGGACTCGTTCCACGCGTCGGACGATAGCCAAGACGACATGGAAACCCAGGATCGCAACGGCACGGCACCGCCAGGTGACACAGCCCAGCGTGACCGTGATAGCGAATCCTACATAGGGCGCCCCCCGTCGCACAGCAGTCCGCCAAACAACTCTGCCCAGGCCACTCCCAGCGCACAGTTCAACGACGCTGAAGGCGCCACTGCCGCCGACGCGACAAGCCATCCCACTGCATCGCCTGCTCTAACCAGCCCGCGCAGTGGCGGCTTCAGCCCCGCTGCAGCATTGGCTGGACCTGGACGTCTTCAGACCGCAGGCGGCAGTACCACGCCCCGCACCCTTGTCTGCCGTGCTAACGTGACTGACTCCAATCCCAGCGCCGTCGACCACTGGCAGGCTGACATCGACAACGACCCCATCGACGACGCGAACCCAGACGCCAGCGGCTCCTACGAGGCCCAGCACAGCGCAGCGGCCTCACGACACTGTGGCTGTCTCATTTGCCTCTTCGTGGCCACGTACGCCATCGTGATAGCCATGCCGTACAAGGACCAGATCGACGGGTACTTGCCGACACCGAGCCGAGACCCCAGCTACCGGCAACGACGACGACGTGAAGCGGCGGCACCAGGCCCACCTGTGCCCACTACACCCCGTCGCACAACGGCATACAACGTCACGCCCGCATTGTGGGGTATTCTCAAGTGGACCAGCGCCAAACTCAGAGATATCGTCTCGGGCGGAGCCAGCGCTGTCGGGTTTGGCCTCGGGGGTGTCCTGAAATGGGCCAGCGGCAAACTTGGAGCTATTGCCACTGGTGGAGTGGTGTGCGGTCTTCTACTGGTCGGCGCCAAACTCCTCGCTCAAGGAGCCGTTGGACACGTAGGAGCCCGCATCTGTGCGCGTGCCCTGGACTCATCCACAGCCCAGTGGTGCCTCCGCTGTTGCCAACCGAGCAGGAGGCCGCGCGATGAGGCCACATACACAATGCCGCGCACGCTTCCCGACGAACCCGAGAGCCAGCACGTGCACTCACTTCGACATCCGCTGCTACAGGAGCACTACGCCGCTGCAGTTGCCGCCGCAGTCGCCGATGTCACCACCGCCACCACCGCCGCCATTGTCGAAGTCACTGCCGCGGTATCGCGAGCCTCGTCTGTCACACCACGATCGACCAGCCCGTCCCTGCGAGATGGCCCCACGAGCGGCGCGGCCTATGGTAACCCACCGACTCACGAAGACGCCACAGCCCACGCCAGCGACGCCGAGGCAAGGGAACCACGTGAGCGCACCCGCGACAGCCCGTGGTCCATCTTCCGACATGCAGATGCTCGTGGTTCCTCTTCCGACACGGACACCCAACCACCACGTCGGCGAGCACGCTATGCATCACCCGCCAGGCCCCAGGCGCCTTCAGGCCCTGGTACGCCCCACCTAGCCCTCAAGCCACCGACGCGCAACTTACGCAACACTATCCAGCGCGACCCAGCGGCCCCCGTGCCGCCGACGAGCATCCTCAACGCCCTGTACCAAAACGGCTTTGCGCTTGGTAACAGTGGCGTGTCTACAGAGGACATCAAAGACGCTCTGCGACTCCACGACCATCCTCGATTCACCCATGATCTAACACTCCAAGCGCTGGGGCCGTGGACTGACATCATGCAGAGGCCCCCGAACCGCCTCACTTGGGTGCTGGAAGACTCGGGCGGGAACTCAGGCGAGACGATCTTCCCCTACCTCACGTGGGACCTCCGTAAACCCACCACCGACGCGCCCACTGTCTTCTGGCATGGGACCCGCGGCGACCTTGCGGCCCGTCTCGCTGCCAACGGAGGGCACCTCCTGCCAGGCCCCCGCCGTGAAGCGAAGGGTCGAACTGGCACAAACGTTGGCCGCACGTACGTGAGTGTGCACCCGTCGCTGGCCGCGTGGTACGCAGTGCCGCCCCACCCGCCCTACAGCCTCGAAGACGACACCCTCGCGTGGGGACCCATCGCGCTCTGGATGTGCGAGGCCACCCAACCACCGCGCGGTGAGAACTGGCACAACTTCGTGAAAGGGGAGGCCCATGGAGCGCGCCTCATCTACCCTCGGGTCCTGGGCCTCCTCATCCGCATGGACTGGTGTGCCCCCACGGAAGCTGCCTCCAGGTGCCGTGCCCTACCACAAGCCTATGGCATGGGCGACTGTGCGCACGCCCTCCACATTGCTGGCTACGATCATCCAGATCTCCGTGAGGCGGCGGAAGCCCAAGACCAGGAAGCTAGCACTCGGCGCAGGCTGGACATCGCGGCAGCGTGGCCACCGCCGCAGGCACTATACTCGCCAGAGGCAGCGCGAGCATGGGCCAAACAGCAATACGACACTGAAGCAGCCACCAGGGCCGACCCAAACCAGCCCCGTCCACGCGTCTCGCTTCGCAAGCTCCAGCTGGACCCGCAGCCACTGATCGACCTGGTGTACACTGGCTTGCAAGCCGTCCCCGTGCGGGGGCATCCCGACGCACGTGAGTCGCGCCCCAGCGGCTCCAGCCCTGGGGCCGCGTCTGGCCCACCGCGCACTTACCAGTCAGGTGCCGCCCTGGCACACAGCCCAGACCGCTCATCGACGACATCAGGAGCCGACGACCGCCGTGCGCCTTCCCTCATCAGCGCGGCCGCCGCCCTCGCCCGAGGCCATGCCCGCCCACGGCGATCCGCCTACCGTTCGTCACGGCAGAGTGGCGGAAACTCCACCTCGGACAACAGCGACATCGAGACGTGGGAGCACATCGAGACGGAAGAAGAGCCGACCGCCTACCACGTTCTCGCCTTCCACGTCCGCGATGTGCGGGCCCGTGTCAATGCCCCCGGCATCGAGGTCTGGCTTGACCCTGGCGATCACCACGATGGCGCCTACTTACCGTGGGGGACGACCGTCATGGGCCATCGCGTTATCGACCCTGCGGTGGCGGGTCGCGACGGCTGGGTCATCCTCCACCACGACCATGGCGATACCACGACCAAGCTCTGGGCACCGACCCAAGTCCACGTCAAGGCGGACGACACTTGGCGCACGGTCATGGTACCAGCGGACATGGGGCCCCAGTGGATCGAGCGCCATGCCGACGACGCTCGCCTCCCCGCCGAGGTCGTCCGCACTACAGGCCAGTCCTGGTTTGCCGACGTCTGGCCCTTGTGGGATCGACCCCGACCCCACCCAGACGACCCAGGCACAAACGAGCAAGCGCTCCCGCCCATACCAGGACGCTGGTCATGCCTACAGTGCCGATTCCAATGCTGTCAGTACTGTGCGGCCCGCCGCAACACGCAGCTCGGCACCTCGGGCCAACCAACGTGCCCAGACTGCGCCCTCAGCGGACTACGTGCACTTATGGACTGGTCCACGGACTACTCTTGCAACAGCTGGACGTGTGCATACAGCACCGACAACAGGGACTCCGACGCATGCTGCCTGCCCAGCAGGTGCCCCCATCCGCCTAGTCCGCACAGCCTGTTCGACGTCCGTGCCACAGGGATGCCTCCGCACATCCTTGCCCGCCAATACGGCAACGCGCCAGCCCACCACGACCTCAAGGAACCCCCCCGAGCGCCTTCAGGCCCCGGGGGGGAGCCTCCACAACCAGGCCAAGCAGGTTACCAGGGTCAATGGTACCTTCCACCTAGGCCGCGGCGCGTCCCCAGGCAGGGACTGCCTGACGGCACGAGGCGGCCACCTGGGTTCACAGGAACGGGGATGCCTGAAGAACCGTCCCCCGACCAACCGCTCTGGAGGGAAGGTTACGTGCTCTTCGGCCCCACCAGGCCCTCAAGGAAGACTTCACCTTCAACAAGACGGTCCGCCGACCTTATTCCCTAGCCATCACCAACATGTACAGGGATCGTGTCACAGTCAGGACCGTCTGCGAGGCTATCGCCGAGCGCATCCACACTACCCGCACCCGCTGGCGAGATGTGGTACTGTACTGGGACGCCGAGGGCGGCCCTGGGCCTCAAGCTCTCGACTATGACGTGCGCCTCTGCGACGCCATGGTGAGCCGTGCCACGACCGAAGCTGAGCTGAACCACGACCGTAGCAACCGTGGTAGTTTCTGTCTCTATGGACCAGCGCACCAGCGAGCTGTAAACATCACGGTGCTCCCCGAGCCGCAGAACATTGACTACATGGAGCATGTGCGGCGATGCTCGCCCGTCGGGGAGACCTACCCAGACCACGCCTTCGAGCACGTCTATCAGGGCTGGCGGCGGCCCGACGTGCCCACCATCCTCCCCGACGCCCGCCCGCTCTCGAGAGCCGACCAGCAGCGCTATCAACAGCACCAGCAGCGCATTCAGCAGCGCGACCAACGCGACGCAGGTCAGCCGAGCACGCCGCGCTACCGCTCCCCCGCGCGCGCCCCGACAGGCGGCAGCACGGTGTACGGCGGGGGTGCAGCCTATCACCGCGGCCCCATTGGCGCCAGGCCCGCGGCGGTTGGAGCAGCCGCCTCCAGCTACGGCCATGCCCCTCACGCCAGGGTGCACCCAGCGGTCATCGGCTACCCGCGTGCACTCGTGCAGGCCCCCCCACGGGCCACTTCGCCCGTGCCAGGGTCCACGCGTGCCTGGGGCCATTACCCCGGCCGCCATGACAGCGCCCCCAGCAACCAGCCCGCAGTGGTAACCCCTGCGGCTTCAGCCCAGGGGGCTGCACCAAGCCGTGGCAGGACAGGGCGCCCTGAAGGATGGCGTGATGCGAACGTGCGTGCTTGGCAACCGCGCCAACACACGCCCCCGCCAAACGTGGCCGCAGCGCTGCGCCCTGCACAGGCAGAACCTGCCCCACCTGAGCGCGAGAGGCAGCCGCTCGTCCCGCTCGTCCTCACGTACACCCAGGCGCACCACAGCGCCTCCCCGCGGCACAGCGAGGGAAGTGCCCATCACGTCAGCCCCCGCCCTGACGCTGTCGACCCTGACCAGGCTGCAGCCTCGGCGGCGGGCGGCACAGGCGGCTCCCGCCAGCCCAGCCCAACACCCTGCGCAGCGCCGATCCGCTCCCCGAGCAGGGCGGACTATGCGCGCGCTAACGCCCAGGCGACCTCGCCACGCGACCGCCACACGGGCGGGCGCGTCCCGCGCAGCAGGTCCTGCAGCCGCCGCAGCTCGCGCAAGGCCCCTGGGAGCTCCACGAGCTCGCCGCCTCGCGAGACTCAGGCTGATGGCCAAGCCCCCGAAGTGGTGCCACGCTTCGGTGCCAGCGCCATCGAACCTGGCCAGGTCGACCTCGAGCCGACGCCGTCCACGGACCAGGAGCTGCCGCCGCCCACCCGCGTGATCGCCCCCATCGACGAGGCGCCGACCTTCGACCCGTTCAAGAACAAGAACCGCGTCAAGGACCTCGCGGCGGGTTTCGGCGGCGGATCACCGCTCTCTCCACAGAGTCGTGGCGGCGCCCCCGCCACCTCAGCCGCTGCCGCGGCAGCGGCGGCCCCGCGTGGAGTCAGCCCTGTCCGCAACGCGTGCCTCACGGCAGCGGGCATGGACGAGGCCCAGCGCCAGGCCACCGACCGCGCTGCTCGTGCTGTTCCACCTGATGCTGCTCATCACGGTACTGACGGGGCGGGCGCGCCGCCGCAGGACGGACCAGCGGTGTCGCGTCCGCAGTACATGCGCGCGCGTTGCGCCGCTGCCGCGCCGAGCCGCCGCCGCTGGTTTGCTTTTGCTCTTGTGTTCGGCCGGACGGATCGAGGAGTCGCCTCCCTCTCCCTCTGCTGCCGTCTCACCTCTCCTCCCCTCGTCCCCCACGGTACAGGAGTGAGGAGGATTTTTCGAGGCAGTTTTGCTGATGTTTATGAACCCCCCCTGGCGCAGTGCCGACCATGCCTCGCCTATACTTCGGGCCTGACGGCGGCTTCAGCCCCTTTCAAGCCAATCTGCAGGGACGCCATGAGCTCCTACTGTGGCCAAGCCTTCTACCTGGGTGAGGGCCAGGCTGCCCTCCACCGTGCGGGGCGTGCCAACCCCAGCTCCACCGACGGAGATGGGCCAGGTCGCTCCATCCACCTCGTCAGCCTCAACATCACTAGTCTCCCAGCGAACTGGCCAACCATCACCGCTCTTGGTGTCGACCACAACGCCGCAGTCATAGCACTGCAGGAGACCCGACATGCCAAGCCGACCAGACAAGCCATCGCTACCAACGCCGCCAATCCACACCACGGGGGATACCATGCCAGTCTGGGACCTGACCTGGATCTGGTGCGAGCCCAGCGCAGAGCTGCCCACGGCGGCACAGACCACACGGTCGTGGGCAACACTGGCGCCTCGGGAGGGGTCGCCATCCTCTAAGGACGCCATCGTCGACTCCACCGTCGACGACACTGCGCCCTGTATCGCCACCCTCAAGGCCAAGAAAAGATGGCACGAGGCCTTCCTCCCGCTCTGCACCCAGCACCGCCGCAGGCGGCGACGAAATAACCACGGGCCCGCTGGGATCTACATAGCGAGCCTCTACGGGGTCGCTGGAGGAGACAGCACCGACTTGTTTCGGCTCGCTGACTGCGCCGCCGCGAGGGTCGGCTCAGCCCCGTATTTCATTTGCATGGACGCCAACACGAACATCGACGACAATCCACACCTGCTGCACATGATGCAGCACGGATGGTTTAACGTCGCTGAAGGCACACCAGACCACACCATGCACACTTATGGCAATATCCCTGACTGGGACCGCGTCACCAAGTGCCCCCGCACTTCGCGCATCGATTACTTTATCGCCAACCAAGCGGCGCGATCCCTTGTCACCGACTTCTGCTATCTGCGTGACTTGCCAGCGAAGTCCCATGTTGGCCTGCAGGTCACGCTCGACCTTAGCCGCCTCGACCATACGGCCCGACGCCTTCTAGCCCCCACGCCCTCACTTATTCCTTTTTTTTTTTTTTTTTTTTGTTTTCTATTTATTTATTTTATTTTTCTTTTTTTTTACTTTTTTTTTTTTTTTTTTTTTTTTTTATTATTTTTTTTTTTTTTTTTCTTTTAATCTTCTTTTTCTTTTTATTTTTTTTTCTTTACCCCCCTAACGATGGAGCTCATGAGGGCCACGAACTGCAGGCATTAGGGACCCTCATCGCTGGGCGATGCCAGGACCGCATGGAGCAAGCCGACACACGCGACGATGTGGAACGCATGTTCGCCCTGGCAAACGAGGCCAGCCATGAATGCCATCTCACCCGGCTGCGCGACCTGCCACCTCCACCG
This sequence comes from Prorocentrum cordatum, assembly GCA_963575745.1. NCBI lineage: Eukaryota > Dinophyceae > Prorocentrales > Prorocentraceae > Prorocentrum > Prorocentrum cordatum. Next base: position 111,679 of record CAUYUJ010020664.1, on the reverse strand, counting down.
CCAGACCACCCAAAAAAGAAGCCCCCTACCTTGCACGGGCTCACACCCACGTTCGAAGAGCGACCCGCTGTCCCCCGCGCCCCCTCCTTCTTTTTCTTTTTTCTTTTTCTTTTTTTTTTTTTTTTTTTTTTTTTTTTTTTTTTAATTTTTTTTATGTATGTTTTTTTTTTTTTTTTTTTTTTTTCCCACCTACGGAGCTTCCACGATTCACATGAACCGCCTTCGCATGCTCCATCGGCAACTTTGTGAGCTTCGCTTCATCGGACAGCACCACCATATCGACTGCCGTGCCATCCCGCCGTACCTGGCGCAGCGCATCGACTGCACGTGGACCGCGGCCCGCCTTCTCTGTCACAAGCTGCGCCCCACGGTCCTCCTGGCCTTTCCCGAGGCCTGGACCCCCGACGAGCCAGCACCACACGGAGAGCACCTGGACCGTCTGATCCAAAACCTTCACTCAGAGCTGGCGCGACGTGCAAACCGAGCCAAAGCTGAACGCATCAAGATTTGGGCTGAGGGCGTCCGCGAGCCAAGCGGGCGAAAGGCGGCCATATACGCACGGGCTGCCGACTGCTCGCCCACGGCGTATCTCCGCACGCCTACCACTCCCGACGATACACAACTCCACTGCGACACCACCGCCTTCAAACCTGACCAAGCTTGCACGGATGATAGTGATGCCGACACCGAAGCTGGCGGCTTCAGCCCCAGCGACGGTAGCTCGCTCGACACGGACAAGGACGAAGGCCACCCTTGTGACCCACCACCTGCCCAGGTTCCCGACTACCTCCCCGCCAACGCCATTGTTGCCAATACCAAAGACATGCTTAAGCTCATGGTCGACACCTGGGAGCCCATCTTGGGCAGGTATCGCGCTCGTGCAGGTCATGACGCCGAAGCCATGCCGACGTGGGCTGACTTTTACGACGAGTACCGACAAGAGCTGCCTACGCCATCACCAGCAGCCCCTTTCCACCTCACCGACGACCAACTCATCCACTTCATTCGCGCCCGTTAACCGCGCCGCGCGGGGGGGCTTGACGGCTGGACAACTAAGGAGGCTAAGGAGTTACCCGACGACATCCTTCGCCTCTTCGCCAGCGTCTTACGTGCTATGCAACGCACTGGCACCATCCCAGAACCCCTCCTTCACGTGCCAAACCCGTGCCTCCGAAAAGGCCGATGGGGAACTCCCGACGGACCAACGACTTCTCTCGGTTCTTTCCGTTTGGGTACGCGTGGGAAGCGCCAGCCTACCGTAGCCTCACGGACTGGCGGAAAGGATGGACCCACGCCACGAGCTTTGGCGCTGTTCCCAAAGCTACCATTGGGGATGTCAGCACCTCTCTCGCCCTGCGCATCGAGCACGCCAGGGCTTTGCTCCTCCCCTTAGCTGGAGCTGCCCTAGACCGACAGAAGTGCTTCGATTACCTCATCACGGACATCTGCCTTAACCTTGCGCTGCACGCGGGGTGCCCTCAAGACATCGTTACCGTCCGCCGAAATTTCTACAGTCACCACAAACGCTACATCCGCATGAACGGAGCGTACTCTAAGGACTTGGCCAGGACTAACGGTCACCTCCAGGGAAGCTCGTGGTCCCTGGACGACATCAAGCTGCTCGTGTGCGTGTGGGCAAAGAGGCAGCATCGATACGTTCCTCGATCACTCAGCACTACCTTTGTTGACGACAGCAACTCCACTACCCGCGCCGCGTCGGAGCTGCAGAAATCTCTTGACGAAACCGCCAAGTTTGATCGATTCTCAGGTCAACGCATTCACCCTGGTAAAGTGGCAGGGTGGGCGCTCACCGACGAGCTTCACGCCGCCGTTACCCAGCTCACTCTGGCGGAACGGCCCTTACGTGTGGTCGATTCCTTCAAGCTCGTCGGGAGTTACATCAACGCTGAGGCAGCGCCGGCTCCAGCCGCGCTTAACCTCACGGCCACCGCAGACGCCCGTGTGCGGAGGGCGACTATTCGCCTGCCGCGCATTGGCAAGCTCCCGTCGCCGATGCTCATCAAAGCGCGGCACGCCCGATCCCTGGCTGCCAGCGTCTGCACCACGGGCACCGACATTCAAGCACCATCAGGCCCAGCCAAGACCGCCTACAACCACGCCCTCAAGGCGGCTATCCGCCCCAAGGGGAACAAGTGGGTCGAGTTCTGGACTCTCATGGCCGTGTGCGTGCCGGGACACGCCCTTGAGATCGACGCCATCACGCAGCGTGAAGCATTCCTGTGCCTGCGGCGACAGGTTAACCGCGACGTTCACTCTGCGGGCTCGCCAGAGACCTCCAACACCACGTCCAGACCCTGTTTGGTGGAGGACCCGTCGGACGACTCGTCCAGTCGCTCCAGCAGCTCCGATGGACCTGGCCCACATTTGGCATCATGTACGACGACTGGGGCTGCCAGATCAGCTGGCTGAATTTACCCCAAAACGCTTTCCTTCACATGCTGCGGGCCTCACAACGCAGAGCCTTTCTGCGGAGGATCAAGCCACGGCGCCACGACCTTGGATACCTTGCCTCTGTCAGACAGGGCCTCGACCTCTTCGCCAGCACGTGGCTCGCCCGAACTAAAGGAGCAGCCAAATGCACTGCCTGGCAGCTGGCGCTCCTCCTGAACTACCTGTCGGGCGGGGATCACACCCAACAGCGACGATCCCGATCAAACACGTCGGCAGACCCCAGCCCCATCTGCCGCTACTGCGACGAGGAAGAGGAAACTAAGGAGCACACTGTCCGCGACTGCAAAGTGCTGGGCTCCGAGATAAGACTCTCTACCACCCTTTTTTTTTATTTTTTCTTTTTTTTTTTTTTTTCATCAGTGGACGGACAGTGGGCCGTCTCCGCCCACACCAAATCACCTTCTGCGCGGCCCTCTTCGATGAAGACCCAGCCCTCCTCGACCTGCAGGCCGACCTCGCGAGGGACCCGCTACCTCAGCCCATGCCGCGGCCCCCACCTGAGGGAGATCCTGCGGCTGCAGCCCAGGACTCCTACACCACCTACCTTGACCGCGACACTGGTTGGACCTGGGTCTACGCTGCCACGGACGGTGCATGCACCAACCAAGCCATCCCATTGCTAGCACGAGCGGGCTACGGCGTCTACTACGGCATCGACCACCGCATGAACTACAGTGCACGCGTTCACGGCTTAACGCAGAACGCCCAGGTTGCGGAGACCCTCGCCATTGTCCACCTTACGGCATGTGCCGAACGGCCCGTGCACGTTTTCGTGGACAACCAGGCGGTGGTCGATGGGTTCCAAAGCATCATCGACGGACATCCAGCGCCGCAGGGCACGCACGTGGAGCTCTGGGAAAAGATCCACCGATGTGTTATGGCCAAGCCCAACATGTTTCGCGTCGAAAAAATCGCCAGCCACCTGGGAGACTTGGGCATCGACCTTGGGCTCATCGGGCCCATTGCGGAGGAGTTCAACCGTCAGGCCGACGCCCTTGCCACAATGGCGGCACGCACTCACAACCTTCCAGACGACATTGTCGAAGCTGCCAAAACACGACATCGCCACGCGACCGTACTCCATGGGGTCGCTGTCGCTATCTACGAGCGCAGACACCGCACTCTCCCACTCCCACACCGCAGGGCTGGGTTTACAGCTGCGGAACTCAGCAAAATGGAACCAACCCCCCTGCTGTCGGACCAGGCACCACCCGCGGCTGGACCAGACATCCCGCAGAACCCGGACGAGCTCTGGGCCGAGGCCCAACGGGCGATACACGACGAACAGGAGGGCGACCCGTTCGGCTTCGGCGGGGGACTAGACTTCCTGGACGACGGGCCAGCCAGCGCCAACCTTGCCCCGTCGGGCATCCGCACGACCCCCTCGACTCCGCCACCGAGAGCGGCACCGCACCCACATGATGACGTCGCACACCTCCAAGACGCTGATGAACAGGAGGACGACCCGTTCGGCTTCGGTGGGGGATTGGACGTCTTGGACGACGGCCCAGCCAGCGACAACCCTGCCCCGTCGGGCAACCTCTCGACGCCTACCGCGACTCAGTCTCCGAGAGCGACATCGCACCCACATGATGATGTCGCCCACCGTCAAGACACCGACGGTGACCTGGTTGACCCCCTTCGGACTGAGTGGCAGCATTGGCGACGCTCCGCCGACACCCCACGCTGCCGACCATGCCGCCCTATTGAGACGCCACCCTACTACGCGGCCGACCTCGGAGCCCTCGCATGGCATCATGATTGGTCCTACCGTACCAACCACTCCGTCCCCCCACCAGCGCCAGCCCGCGGGGGCGGCTTCAGCCCCCCCGCAGGGCACCGAGCCAGTCAGGCCGTCGCACCCCGTCCATGCTCCCATTGTTGCTGGGCGAGAGGATGCGGCTCTTCCGACCTCACGTGGCGTGGCCCTAGCGGCTCCAGCCCTGGGGCCGTGCGTTACCCTCCAGTCACCTCTCAAGGGTGACGGCCGTCAGCACACGGGGTGCCGTACTACGCTAGTCCACCACCTGGCCAGGCGCACCGACCTCGCCCCTGCCACGAGGCCCGCGGCCGCTGGCACTGAGCAGCCGCCCCTCACCGACCGCGAAACCGAGCTGTCCCAGGCTATGGCCGCTCTTCAGCAGAGGTGTGCTGCTCTCGCCGCGGACCTCGCCGCTGCTCAAGACCGTCAAGGCCCTTTGCTCCAGCGCCTCCACAGCGCCGGGCGAGCCTTCGTTCCGAGGCTTGTGTGTGTGTTTTGATGGCTATTGTGCTTGGGTTTTGTGTGTCGTGTGTTGTGTGTGTTGTTGCATCTTTTGCTGTGTGTGTGTGTGTGTGTTGTGTTGTGTGTGGTGTGCTTTTTTTATTTTCCTTTTTTTTTTTTTTTTTTTTTTGTTTTTTTTTTTTTTTTGTCTTTTTCTTATATTTTGTTTTTTTTTTTTGGACGCCCTAGTCCGATGGTGGCCGTGCTCAATCACCTCATCCAAGCTATGCCTGTCATCGCTCGCGTTTCCACTTGGTGCCCCGCGCTAATTTCCTCCTTTCTGCCTGCCCGTGAGTACGCGTGGCTCCGCGTCCACGGTGTCAGGGCGTGGGGGCGGGGGGTGCCCCGTCCCTACGCGCCGCTTTGCGGCCTAGCGCCCAACTGGCGGTCTGCCAAGCCGCCTAGCCACGTGTCAGCACGTCGCCTTCCTTGTTGGGGCCTCTTTCTTCACGCGGTCTGACAGGTGAGATCTTCACCGTCTGTCCGCCGTCTGTAGCGTCTGTCGCACTGCGCCGGGGGAGGGTTTTTTTGTTGCCCGCCCTCGTATCTAAAGGCTGCACCGCCGCTAATAGTGCTTGGCGAGTTGTCGCACCGCAGTGCGCCTCGCGGACGGACCCTGGTCCGCCTACTTGTCCGCTCTCTCTCTCTCTCTCTCTCTCTCTCTATCCTCTCTCTCTCTCTCTCCTCTCTCTCTCTCTCTTTCTCTCTCTCTTTCTCTCTCTCTCTCTCTCTCCGCCCAGGTCATCCAATGGCGTTCCACCGCGAATAAGACGCAGCTCAGCGCGGCCATCGAGCGCCTACGAGCGCACGAGCAGCTGGCCTCGATAGCGCCCACCGCTGGGATAACTGCATCGCGCGCCTCAAGGGCGCTGATCTTCGAGACCTGTTCTCCCTGGGCGGGGGCGGTCGCGGTGCGACGATGAGCTGCCTCTTGGCGCAACTGGCGGGGCTGCGTGCCATTGTGGCGGAAGAGGTTTGCGGGTCGCGGGGAACATTGCGTCGGTGTCGCGCCAGTACTTTGACACCGTCAGGTTCCTCGCTGAGCAGGTCGGCGCGAAGCAGCTGTGCGCTCGCGCTGCGCAGGGGCCATTCGGGTGGCCTTCTCGCCTTGCTCGCGCCCCGATGTCAATCGCGCGGCGCTTCGCGCCGTCGTTCCTTACAACGGAGTTCGACGATTTCATGGCGCCCCCCAACTTGCATGGGGTGACATGGCGCTTCGAGATTGGGCGGGGGGATAACAGTTACGAGACCCCCAGGACGCCCTCGTGGAGCAGCGCTCTGGAATGCGCGAGCTCGCAGGATCTTACGGCTCTTCGGCCGAACGCGAACGTGCCTGCTTTCGAGCTCGCCCACTTGCTGGTGCAGTTCGCTGGGGTCGAGAACGGTGGTTACCGCAATGCCTGCAAAGACTTCGCGCCTGCCGACCACAGGTACTTCGCGAACGTCCATCTGGCGCTGTTTCAGATGTTGGTTGAGCGTCTCCGCGCGGAAAGCGAGGTCGGCAATGTTGTTTGCGGCGTCATCGGGCTCGTCGCTAGGTGGGGTCCGTTTCTTCGCGCCCACGCAGTCTTGAGCCTTGCAGACGCAGGCTGCCTTCTCCGCGTTCGGCGGGACAGCTTGCGCCGAACGCGCGTCCTATGCGGTCTCGCAAGTTCGCTTCGGCGGCGTCGGCGCTGGATGGCATTGCGGCGGCTCGTTGCACGGCGGCGGCGCCGCTGGCCATCGCCGCAGGGGCTGCCGCGGGAGGTTTCGCCGCGGCGGTTGCGCCGCAGCAGCGGGTGCGCGATGCCGCCCGCAACCGGGCCCGAACCTATCCTACCCCATCCCCCTCGTCCACATTCCCCCCCCCGTTCACTTCCCCCTCCCCATTTCTCTCCTCCAATCCCCCCCCTCTCTCGTGCCCCTCCCCTCCCCCTCCCTTTCCCCTCCCCCCCTTCCCCAATCTGCTTTCCTTCCGCCCTCCTTGCCCGTTTCCCTCCCCTCCCCTCCCCTCCCTTTCCCCCCCCTCTCCCACCTTTCTTATTCCTCTCTCCAAACTTCTCTCCGCATTTCATCCCCCCTCCCTCCGCCTTCCATCACTTGCTGTTCTCCCCTTCCCCTTCACCCCCCCCCCCCCCCCCCCCCCCCCCCCCCCCCCCCCCCCCCCCCCCCCCCCCCCCCCCCCCCCCCCCCCCCCCCCCCCCCCCCCCCCCCCCTCTCTCCCGCTTCCCTTCGCCGCACGCCCCCCACCTTCTCTTTTCCTGCCCTTCCCCCTTCCATTTTCTCCCCCTCGCCTTTTCCCAATTTGGCTCCTTTTGTTTTTCGTCATCGAGCGTTTTTTTTTTTTTTTTTTTTTTTTTTTTTTTTTTTTTTTTTTTTTTTTTTTTTTTTTTTTTTTTTTTTTTTTTTTTTTTTTTTTTTTTTTCTTCCTTTCCCTCTTCTTCTTCTTCTTCTCGGTTGCGCGCTCGTGTCGTAATTTCTCCGGCAATCGCGCGTGTTTCGCGCGGGCGTTCCCGCGCCAGAATTCCAGCCGTTCCAAGGTCCCCCCCCTCCACCTCTTCGTAAAATTGCGCGTTATTCCTTTTTCTTTCTGTTGCAGAGATCGCACCTTCGCAGCGGTGCCCCATCAGTGGCACAGCGCCTTCTTCGGGGTGTGCAATGCGCATGCCCCCTACTTCATGGCCCACACGCTCACCAGAGGTCTGGTGCAGTGGACGGGGCAGGTCGTCGGGTGCATCAACCCGAGGAGGGATGTGCGCTCATCCCGAACCATCGGCGCCAGGCGGCGGCTCGCGTCAAGAAGGACAGGATCATCGACTTCGACGAGGCGGACATGTGCTTTTGCACGCCGTGCGATCGACGGCTCCCGTGGTCGGAGTTGGAGGCGCTCGTGCCGTCTGGCGGAGGGGCTCGGCCACTTGTGGCACCACCGTGCGTGCCAGGATACCATAGCGGCGAATCGCTTCAAGGAGAGGTTCAAGGAGTTCAACATCCTTGCTTGGGCAGTTTCGTGCTCGGCGGCGTTCGCATTCAATGTTCCACAATGGCCGTGCCTTCGGGCGGCCGCGGCGCGGGCTGCTCCCCTTCCGTTTCTTCAAACTTTTCCTCCTTCTCGTTCTCCGCAAGCGCAAGACCGACAACGGGTGTTGGAAACTCGTTTGTCACCTGCTGTTCCGCGCGCACGGCAGGCTTTCGAAGAGTCGCGCTCCGTCGGAACGCGCGCGACGGTGGGTCGGGGCAGCCGATTTGACGTTCGACGAGCGGGGTGCCCAGCGGTGGTCAGCATTTTCTCTGGGATTGGTTGCCGTTGATTGCAATAATCACAGCCGCGCGGCGGCTGCGCCGCCGCCATTTCCATCGCCGTCCACGCCGCGGCGCGCCGCCCGATTCATGGCAACGCTCTTGCGAGAAGGTAGACCGCCTGATCGTGAGTTCGGAGCACTCTACAGCGGGGCGTTCGGCGCCGCTCGAGGTACTCTCGCGGCTGCTGCGGACGTTTGACGCGCGCGGGTCTGGCTTCGGCGTTCCAGAGCTTCGTGGAGACGTTCTACATCAAGCTCACCAAAAGTTTTCTTGCCTCGCGGATCCCAGGGCTGCCAGGATTGGCATGCCTGCATCTACTCGGCGGTCCCTCTGTTGGGGGACCTGGGGATCCTGCATTGGTGGCGGGAGACGAGCCCCTTCAAGGCTTCGTTGCTGGACATGCCGAAGCAGCGTCACGGGGGTCGCGCCAGCGGCGGGCGTCGCGCGCTCAGCAAGCAGCGCGCGCAACTTCGGCTTCAAAGCCCAGTGAACGTGGAGGGAATTCGGGGCGGGGTGGGCGAAGTGCGGTAGTTCGCGGGCGAGCAGCGCGGTGTCCAGGGGTTGAGGGTCGGGCGACGGGCGGCAAGCAGCGCGCGCAACTTCGGCTTCAAAGCCCAGTGAACGTGGAGGGAATTCGGGGCGGGGTGGGCGAAGTGCGGTAGTTCGCGGGCGAGCAGCGCGGTGTCCAGGGGTTGAGGGTCGGGCGACGGGCGGCTGGTTGGCGATCGAGGGGGGGGGGGGGGGGGGGGCATCGTCGGAAGGGCGGAGGGCGGGGTTGTCGCTGGGGGTCGGGGTCGGGGTCGGTGTGGATGGCGTCAAGATGACGGTGAGTTTCTGGAGCGCCGTCTGGTCGGCGTAATCCATGGCGCGAGTGTTGCGTTGACAAGGGGGAACGAAACGCTGGCGCGGTGCGAGTTCGCGTCGGTGTATATCGTAGGTTTCTTCAACCACGCTGCGCCGTAGGGAGGGCGGGGGCTTGGGGGGGGGCCGCTGGAGAGGTGCGAAGGTGGAGGGAGGGCGGTGCATGTAAGGCGTCTTTCGCGGAAGTGGCTCAGGTCGTCGTTCGCAGCGTCTGTTCTTTAGGTCGTGTATAGTATCTTTGTCGTGGAACGCCATCCAAAAGGAGTCGCTGGTGCAGTGCCCAAATCGGGGGGTGTCGTTTCCCAGAAAACCATTGCACGCCTTCGCGATGTCATTGTCTCGTTGGTTCTTCAGTTTCGGTTGTTACGCCAACGCAGGGCTTTGAAGCCCCCCCCCCCCTGGCCGTGAGGTCGGAGCGCTATGTGGGTTTTCGGCGGTCTGGTCATGGTAGCCTGTGAGCCCTTTTGGGCAGCGAGAGTCGTCGTCCGTCGTCGCAGTCGGTCGCCGACGAGCCACTGAGCGCGCGCGTGCGCGCGCGACGCGCCTCGGTCGCGTTCGGGTAATCGCAGCGTCGTATTGTCGGCACAAATGGGCGCGTCGTGCGCTTACGTTGTATCAGCATCAGCGTGCAGGCTTTTTTTTTTTTTTTTTTATATTATAAAAAAATTATTATTATTTTTTTTGTATGTTGCTTTCGTGTTGTTCTTGTTGTTTTGCTCCTCGAGGTTTCGGTTACGTGCGCGCGTGTGGTAACACCTAATGTTGTATTGCTTAACGCATTCTAATGTTGGGTTTCCCGAGGACGTCGTAATATGTCTGTTTGTCATGTCGCACCCCTGTGCCGAGTGTTTTCGTTACCGGACTCTGGTTTTCGGTGTTTGGCGTGTGCAACGTGCGTGCACATCATAATGTGACAGTGTTTTTTTGCGTGCGCGCGCTGTTGTTCACAAGCGCGTATGTTTCAGCAGGCTCCGTGTTTGTGGTGCCGTGCGTGTGGGCAGCAAAAATCAACCAACATATTCGCAACACATATGCAAACATGAAACAGATACCTTTATGTATTTGCGTGTTGTACAATGTTTCGTCTTACATATGGTAATGTAAACATGTTGGGTGTAGCGTGTTGGGTTACGAGTGTTAAATGCAGCGTGCGTCCTACGCGCGTCAACAACGCACGAGCGTTAGTAGGTGCATCGGTGCATCTTGTACATCTGTTAGGGAAGATAGTGTTTGTAGCGTGCGTGCGCGTGTGTCGTACTTACATGCGCGTTTGTAATGCATATTTTTTGGTATGTAATACGTGTTGTACATGTGTAATACATGTGGTACGGGCCTGGTACATGTGTAGTACATACCTAGTATGTGTAGTAATACATCATGTTGGGCACATGTATGTATGCATGTATACATCCATGTGCACATTTTGTATGGGTGTCCTGTCTCATATGTTCTCCTGGAGGGTGATTTGTACACTTGGTATCCCCACAGAGAAAATCCGACCCCCCCCGACGAACGTTTTCCTTGAGCCAACAGGATGTCAAGTGCAGGGTTGCGCAGAAGAGGAGGGACAAGGATGCCCGGCAGCGTCTGGCGCAGCAGGCGAGCGGCATCGGCGACGGAGACCCGCCAGGCAGCTCTGGTGATGCGGTGTCAGTCTTGGGGACGCAGCCAGCAGCAGCAACGCTGGTGAACTTCGGGCAGCGCGCCATGAGTTGCGCTCGTTCCGTGGTTGGCCACTCGCCTCCGCGTTCGTTGGCTGACTCGTCAAGCACGCCGCTGGTCAAGGGGAAAGCTGCCATCGCTGACAGGTACATTCTGAACTTGCCTCTGACCGCCCTGCTGCAGGGCCAGAACCTGGGCCGCACCAAGGGCCCCGCGGAGACCTTGTGCGAGAAGTGGGAGGACGAGAAGAAGGGTGACGAGGAGTCCAAGAACGCCGCCTCCATCTTGCGTGACCACCTCAGCGCTTGCGACGCGGCCTGCAAGCTGAAGAGCCAGGTGCACACGATGAACAAGAACGAGCTCATCCAGAACATCAAGTTCATGACGGACAAGCGTACGGACTGGCCAGCCTGCATGAAGCTGGAGTTGGTCAAGCGGACCATCAAGGAGAATCGAGATGCACGCGACTTCGACGGAGTGTTGATTGCGGCCTCTCCTTGGAAGTACTCGGACACCGAGGTCGATGCTGAATGGGGCCCTCTTCGTCCTAGCATGGCTGCTGTCGAAGGTAGCGTCGGCGAGAAGGGCCAGAACTTTGCGACCATGCTCATCGATGACGCGCTGGTGCCACTCTGCCGCGAGGCTGAGGGGAGGAAGGATGAGGTGGTCGCTGTGTGCAAGCGTGCGCTCGAGAGGTTCGACGCCATCGATGGAGACTTGGACGAGGGCTACGGTGACGTACTCGACACCTTGATGCGCATCCTCAGGGCATTGGTGGCGCTCGTCATGCCTGAGCCTGGGGTCTACAACAGCAGTGAGGCGAACGTGGACGTGCTCTTCGCTCATGCTCTCGTGGAGCCGATGTCGAATAGCCAGCCGTGGGCACGTACGTTGGCATATGTCGTGCAGGCGATGACCTACTGGAGGGGCGTGCTGACCAACTACAAGAACACTCTTCGCGCCACCTCGGAAGTGTGGCCCCAGATATCGGAGATGCAGAGCGTCATTGAGAATAAAGGCACACTGACGGTCGAGAAGATGCAGTGGGCGCTGGGCAACTTCGAAGGCTGGGTGGGCTCCCTGCGCGAAGGCTTGCTCTGCAATTTCCAGCGTGTGTTCTCGTTTTACGTGGAGGGGCTCGCCCATCAGGTGCTCGATGCGAAGAAGAAGGGCGAGCGCGAGCGATGCCAACATGGACTCGCAGAGCAGCGCGACTTGATGAAGAAGAGCTCCGAGGTGTTCAAGGGCCTGCCTTCGCTGGTCCAGGCGACGGGCGTCTTCGACGAGTGGATCGCCATCGATGGCGCGAACTCGACCTACCAGGACTTGGAGGAGAACCTCATCGTCACCACGGACACTCCCGAGTTCGACTGGATCAGCTCACAGGACTGGGGTTTGTCAGATGCTGATGCTTCATGCTCACCCTCTCCCCTCTCACTCCTCCTCCTCCTCCTCCTCCTCCTCCTCCTCTCCCTCCCTCCTCCTCCTCCTCCTCCTCCTCCTCATCTCCTGCAGCCTCCCCCTCCTCCTCCTCCTCCTCCTCCTCCTCCTCTACCTCTTCCTCCTCTTCCGCCTCCTCCCCCGTCTGACCTCCACCTGGGCACCTCATTGCATCTCTCATTGTCGTTCCCTTGTTTCTTCGATCTCCTCATTCCTCATCTTCCTTCTCCCCCCCCCTCCCCAGACGCGAATGTTTCTGCCCCCTCCCGTCCTCCTTATTCTCATCCTTCGCGTGGGCTCCTACGTTCTCCCGTCCCCTTCTGTCCTTCGCCTCGGTTCCTTTATCGCTAGTCCTCCCTCCCTCCTTCTCCATCTTACTCTTCGTCATCCCTTTCCGTCCTCCTTTTCGCCATTCCTCTGTCTGTTAGGGTTTTTCCTTCCATTCTACCCTCCTCGTACTTTCGGCCTTCAGCCCCTCCTCCCCGCTCCAGCTCCTCGTCCTCCCCTCTGGCCTCCTCCTCGCCACACTCCGGCAGCAGGATGAGATCGGCGCCGTGGTGGGCGCGCTCGGCCGCATTGCGGGCCACCACGAGAAGCCAGAGGTCTTGGCGCGCTTGGCCCCGAAGGCCCAGCCGACGCTCCAGAAGCTCGCCTATGACTACGTGGCCCCGCTCTCGAAGGAGCAGACGTCGCTGGCCGAGCGTCTGGCCCCGTGGTGCGGCGACTGCGAGGGGGGCGTGCTCAAGGTCCAGGCGTGCGTCGAGATCAGCAAGCTTGTCTCCAAGGTTGCCGAGACGCGCGCAGCTTCTACTGTGCCAGGGGCGGTCGGCATGGCCGATTGCAAGAGAGAGTGCATCGCGATGCACGGCCGGTGCATGGCCAATCTTCAGAAGGTCTTCCCTGGGGAGAGCGCTCGCAAGGCTAACTTGCTCGAGGCGGTCAGTCGGGCCAAGAACACCATGGTTGAGTTCGTGAATGCGGACTTCGACGAAGTCAAACAGGAGCTCATCCAGGCAGCGACTCTCATCGAGGAGAAGCTCGGGGACAGTCAGGCCGTGAAGGACTGGCCATTGGGCTTCCCAGGTGGCAGCTGGGGCGACTTCGCGAAGCACGTGGCGCCCATCCACGGGCCGATCAAGGTAGAGGAGTTGCAGAAGGTTTTGAGCGAGATGTACGTGGCCGTGAACGGGGCCAACCAGGTGAAAGCAGAGTGGCGCGAGTTCTCTGGATCGTCCTTTCCAGAGCACGAGAAGGCCGTGCAGATCTTCAAGAAGGGCCACGTGATGAAGCTGGAGGGGTTTTGCTTGCACCTGCTGGCGCAGGGCTCGTCGAACCCGATCGCGATTCGCAAGAAGTTCGGGGCGGCGCTGCGCGAGGCGCAGGAGGAGATCACGGGGGCGATCGAAGGTACCTCCTTCGGCGCGGCCGACCTCCACGACATGGTCCAGAGGCAGCTCGAGGCGAAGTCGAGCTTCAGCGGCAGCGGTGCTGCCAAGGGGGCCAAGGCGAAAGCCTCGGCCTGAGGGGCGGCGGCTTTAGCCGCGCCTGGCCGCGGAGCGAACCGCGCCAGGCTACAGGAGAGGAAAAAATATTGGCGCGGAGGCGCTGCGTCCTCCTCAGTCTCCTCCTGCTGCTGCTGCCCTTCTTCTTTCTGTTTATCTTCCCATGGCTTTCGCCACCTCCGCCTGCCCCCTCCCCCCTCCAAGGCGACCTCGACAAGGCGCCGAACGCTGCCCAAGACGCTTCCAAGACGATCCAGGGGTACGCCGAGAGGGCCTTGATGCGGCCTGTGCGTCTTCCTGATGCCTCAGGGCGGCTCCCGAGCAAATGGCTGGTCTACGAGATCCCCAAGACGGCCTAAGACAATCGACGGTTACCAAGAGGTCCGATAGCTCCCAACTGGCCCCAACAAAACAACATACTCTACTGCAATTCGCGATCTTTCAACCCTGCCTTTCAACACGCCCGTGCAGTTTATCGCAGTTTTGTTCTGGCATTGTTGTTGCGGTGCAGGGTCGATCTCATTTTGCGCTTCCTTGTGTTTATCATCTGTGCCGCTATCGCGTAGCAACCGCCATGTTTATCAATGTGGTGTGCGTCAACATGGGCGTTCGCATGGTGTGCTATGCTGTGCTATGCGTTCGGGACAAGTGAGTACCGATAGTATCATGACTATGTGAAGCTACCTTGGCATCAAGCATATCCCCGCCTTGTGTATCTTGACCCCATGTGTCCTATTCACCCACGCAGAATGCAACTGCAGCGGGCTATTTTTTCTTATTTATTTCCTATTTCCCTAGCCTATTCTGATCCTATTCTGGTGCATTGGTTTCCGAATTCTCAACATGGCCCTCTGCGACGGCAGAGCCATCCACAATCCTCTTCCCCCTTGTAATTTCCAGGTCCCTCTGCAGGTCTTGAAATCGGCGTTGGCGTCCGCCGCGTGGAAGCCAGCCAACTTCTGCGCGCCCCCCCCCCCCCCCTGATGTCCTCAGTCGTTGCAGAATCGTTGTCGCGCTCGCGCGCGGCGCCTGCTCTCAGCAGGGTTGCCCCGACTTCGTCGATCGGCGAGCGGCCCGTCGCAATCGCATTGCGGCAGGGCATGCACTAGCGTCCCCTTCAATATGCCAAACCAACTTCTGGGCGCCGCCGTCTCGGAGGACCATCCCGAGTTCGCAGTGCAACCTGGCGCCTGGTACCAGTGAAGCGCCCGTCGCGTGCAGCGAGCATTCCGACCTGCGAAGCATATCTTTATCAGCGTCTTGAACGCCTGTCTGACTCCTGCATCGATGTTGGATGCGCGTTTTGACCTCGGAGCCCCCGCGCAGAACCGCGCGGCCTTTTGCGGCGGCACTTCTTGCCCAAGTTTTAACATATACGTGGGGCATCCACGTCTTCCTCGAATTATCTGGCGATAATTGGTTGCCTGGCGCTGCCTCGCCATGATGAAATATCGGCGACCACGGTCGCCCGTGCGAGCGCGGCCTCGCCGCCGAAGTGCCCCGCGCGAGGGCTCGCCAACTTTTTCGATGGATGCGCGCCGCGCGCAGGAATGCCGGGGCGCTGGCAACGGTGAACTTCGCCTCGGAATCCCTGACAGAACAACTTATCTCACGGAACAACGTGCCATGCGGTGTCGCCGGGTTTATCGCGGAAGCCCTGGCCCCACGGACCCCCCTCCGCGATGCAGAGAGCGGCCCCCGTGTGCGCTCGCCCAAGATCGCAGCCAATGCAGCGGCAGATGCCCGCGGGCATGTCCTCCTCAACGATTCGATCTTCTGGTGTTTTTTTTTCAGGTTCGGTGGCGTCTGCCATTCAGCTCGGGGCTGCAGCCGCGAGCAGCGCTGTGCGAGCCTGCCCATGCGCTGCAACGGCAACTGCGGGGCGCGGGGATTGGCGCGACGATGGCGAGCTTCGAAGTGCATGCATTTGCAAAATGGCCATGAGGAACAGCATGTTGGTTCAGTTGCAAACATATGCGATGCATCCATTGCATGTGCGCGTGCACAACCGCAGACATCTGCGGCCGCAGCCGCGTCGCATCCATCAGGGATTGCGTGGCGCGCTCGTCCATGGCATGCGCGGTCGCCCGCGCCTTTGTAGACGTTTCTGCAATCGGGCGCGCGTGCTTGAACGCATCTGTAAACGCGGGGTTCACCTGCACTCCTAACTGCAAAAGGTGTGCGCCCATGCAGGCGCAACTGCGATCGCAGCTGCAGAGTGCACGTGCGGTCGCTGTTGCACCTGCGCTCGTAACTGCATCGGCTGTTCATCCACTCGCCCCCCCCGAACTCAACTCGCTTCGTTGCGTTCCCATGTGCCCTCCGCCGTCGCCTCGGCCGCGCCCCCCTCGCCGCGCCCGCGCCCGCGCACCTTGTTCATCCGCCGATCGCATCCCTTGGCCGTGCAATCATGCAACCACCCCTAGAATGTGCAATCAATCGCACATTCGACCATGCTGCCGCAACTGCAAGTCCGAAGACCGCGCCGCGGGCGCGATTGCAGGGGCTGCTGCAGCGGCGAGCGGAACGCGCGTAGCACGTGCGCATGCCGGCGCGAGGGCCCGCGGAGAGACCCGCCAAGGCGCGAGCGCGCGGCGCATGACATGCCAGAAACCGTTCCCCACATATACATGTACACATATGTATATATATACATACATACATATACATATATATTCCCCAATCAGAGCTTGCCTCTGTATGGGGTCCTAGCGGATTCATATGGTTCGGTTGGGTTTGCCGCCGATTGTCGCCGCGCGCCCGGGTGCCCGGGTGCCCGGGCGTGCCCGGGCGCGCCCGGGGGTGCCCAGGGGTGCCCGGGGGTGCCCGGGGATGCCTAATAGCCCTATAGCCCAATAGCCCTATAGCCCCACAGTTCTATAGCCCTATTGCTCTATAGCCCTATAGCTCAATAGCCTTATGGCCCTACAGCCCCTTAGCCCTATCGCCCTGATTGGGCTTTTTCTTCGTCATCATATGTGTGTATATATATATATACTCCAGCGGTGATCGCTTCGCAAATTTCGAAGGTGCAAGATGCGAGCAGCGGCAGTCAATCTACTTGATACGCATATAGTACATTAGGAGCCCGCCAGCTCATGTACCCAAACAGGGCTGATGTTCAACGCCATGTCTCAGGCGTTATTATTGCTTTTCCGCGTCTCGCCTGCCGAATTGCGTGCGTCCCCTGCCAGGTTGCTTCTCGTTGCGGTTGTTATGCTTGGCCCACGTGGGCGCCCTGCCGTGCCGCTCGGAAGCAAGCGCATCCTGCGTGGACTGACGGTCAGCAGGCTCGAACGTAACCTTGGAGGCAACGCCTCTGGGCGCCCGCGGTGAGGCGGGCCTCTTCAGGGCGGGAACGGCGGCCGATGGTCTCTTTGCAACGTCCGTTGCAGCAGCTGGCCCCTTCTCGGCTGCGCGGTCGCCCTCCCCCCGTAGGGCGTCGAGCGCTTGCTTCTCGTAGGGTTCCTGCGCGACGCGATCCGCAGCCGACGCTGCGTCGCCAACAGCAGCTGGCACTGCTGCATCGTCGAGTGGAGATGGGGCGGCCGTGGGCTCAGCGGCGGCATCTGTGTCTGCGATGGGGGCTGTAGCCGCGCCTATTGTAGTCTTGCCTGGCTAGAACGGCGCATTCGGCGCGCGCTGCTGAGAAGAGCTCGAGCTTGCATGGCCTGCAGCCGGCAATCCATGGATATGAGCGGGCCGTCTTCTGGAATGTTGACCCCGCGAGTGCCCGCCGCCGCGCCGCTCGTTCTGCAGCGGCTCCCGCGCAGACGACTTCCAGTTGCCGCCCCGCTTTTTCTGCGGCACTGCGTTGTTGCTGCGCGAGGGGGCATCCGCCCCCAGCGATATATATATATATATATATATATATATATATATATATATATATACCCATGAACTTCTCAACAGGTGGGTCGTCATCATCATGGCCAGCCTCGAGCTATGGCGCGGGCAAGCCCGCGGGGCGCTTTGGATAATTGGTGATGTTCGCCTTCTCCAACTGACCTGGCGTGCTTTTCATGTGAGATGCGAGATTGTGAAAACTGTTGTAGATGTTGTGGTAGCTCGGCCAGTTCTCGTCGCGCGCATGCTCGCAGTACGTCGCGATGACAATGCCCCGAGGCGGAGGGGGCGGAAGAGGGGGGGGAGCGCGTCGCCTTAGGAAGGTCTTCCGCCGCGCACGCGGGCGCGCGACGGACTGCCCACTGGCGCCGCCTACTCGCGGCACGGTGCCGCAGGAGCAGGGGGGCAACGTAGAAGGAGAGCAACTGGAAGAAGTCGCCCTCAAGGCCGTGGACGCAGGCCAACTTGCCGCCGACGAAGGAGGCGTCGCCGCCGAAGAAGACGTCGTGCCACCAGCCGACCGCGGAACGGGAGCGCATCGCGACATGGTCGATCAACGCGCCGCGTGGCTGCAAGAGGAGCCCCCCTGCGGGGGCGGCGCTGCTGGGGTACGTCGGGTACGAGGCGCCGGGCCATTCTCGACGCGCCTGATCGCGCCCTGCTGGTTGCGGCGCGTGGGCTCGTTTGGCGAGGGCCCATCGCGCCCCGAGCCAAGCTGCCGCGCTGTGCGGACATCTCCCGCTGCGCAGTGAGACCCGCGGCGCCTGCAACAGTAAACATTGCTGCCTCTGAACACGCCGTGCCCAAGCGCAGCGAAGGCGTCCCCGACCTCCTCGGCCAGGGCAGGTGGCAACAAGGCTGCAGGGGCCGAGGGCTGTGAGCTCCCTTCGACACCAAGGCCCCCTCTGGTCGCCGCAGAGAACCCAGCCCTCGCTGGATGCGCGGAGGTACTCGGCGTTGAGAGCACTAGCAACACGCGAAGGGCGGCATTCACGATGCGAGCCAGTTTGCAGCGACTCGAGGGAGGAGTCCGTTGTGGCCGTGACTCCGCATTGGGCGCATCGGTGCCGCCCGAGGCTGGCGCAGTAAGCAAGGACATGGTCCGCACTGCGTGCCACCGCAATGGGCCTGGCCTGCTCGCGTGGCGGCCTGGGGGCCTCCACTTCGCATCCCCATTGTTCGCGTGCCACTGCCTGCAGTGTCGCCCGCGAAATGAACTGCAGGACCTTGCTGTGCTGTTTCAGCGCAGCTCTTGCCGCCTCAGCCACCGACCCAGCCAGTGCGTGAGAGGCCGCACCACAGCGCGCGAAGTAGTCTGCCCAACCGTTGCCTAGCTAGTCACGCAGCTCCTGCGGCTCTGTGCCCACAAGCTCCTCCAAGGACCTGTGCGCTGGCGTCCATCGGAACTTGGGGGGGCCCGCAGAGTGCGCCTGTGGCTGGCCACGAAGATGTCCCGCCACGCTCGAGTATGCTTCGCACGACCCTGCTCGAGCTCGGGACACCAGCGCTCTCCGTCCTGGGCGAGCGCCAGCAGGTCAGTGACGAAGCACTGGTGGCCAGGGAAAGCGTCGATCCCCTTCCTGATCGCGTGCCTCTCAGCACGGCCGATAGTCTGCACCAAGTACGGAAGGGGCCCGAACCGCGCCCTAACTGGGAGCCAAGAGTAAGGATCAAGCTGCGCAACAACGTGTCCACATCTCCGCACCTCGGGTACACCTGAGTCGTAACCAGACCCGTCGGTGTAAGAAGCGGGTCCCCAAACGCCGTGGGCGTCGCCCCAGAGGCAGACATCGCGCCTCCGCGTATCTGTGCGTGGCAGATAAGCGGAAGGCTCGGTATGCCAAAAACGAGGTAGGATTGCTCGAAGTTCGGCGTGCCTGATCCGAGACCTGCTTGGATAAGTTGGTCGCGCACCTCAGCCAACACTTGGGGGAGGTGGAAGATACCACGGCTATTCAGCGTTGGTGTCGCTGTCTCGGGCCCTTCGTGCCCGCATGGTTCATCGGGCGCCGAGGCTGGAGCCGCCGCCGCAGGGGACAACGGGTCACTCTGTTCCGAAGCAACCGGTGGCGCACAGGGGACACTCTGCGCGTCCAGCCGCGCCTTCTCTGGATGGCCGTCGTGCCCATCGGGTGGCACAAAGTCGACCTCTTCATCAACCACTTGCCCGACGCCTGGAAAGAAGTCGTCCTCGGCCTCGACGGTGCTGGGTCGGGTCGGCAGGGTCGGCAGGGTCGGGTCGGCCCGGCTTTCTAAGATTATCGTGAGCTTGCTGGCGTAGGTCGCCGAAGCCCTGCTGCATTTCAGGGTTCTGCGCTTGTCGCAGGCTTCGGACATGGTCCGTCGGCTCCTGCACCATGGGTCGCAGGGGTGGGTCAGGAGGAGGAGGAGGAGGAGGAGGAGGAGGAGGAGGAGGAGGAGGAGGAGGAGGAGGAGGAGGAGGAGGAGGAGGAGGAGGAGGAGGAGGAGGAGGAGGAGGAGGAGGAGGAGGAGGAGGAGGAAGAGGAAGGAGGAGGAGGAGGGAGGAGGAGGAGGAGGAGGAGGAGGACGAGGACGAGGAGGCGGAGGAGCCTGCGGCCGACCAGCGGGTAACAGGTAAACAGGTAAACAGATAAACATGTAAAAAGGGGGAGGAGGAGGAGGAGGAGGAGGAGGAGGAGGAGGAGGAGGAGGAGGAGGAGGAGGAGGAGGAGGAGGAGGAGGAGGAGGAGGAGGAGGAGGAGGAGGAGGAGGAGGAGGAGGAGGAGGAGGAGGAGGAGGAGGAGGAGGAGGAGGAGAAGGCGCTTCAGCCTTGCGCGCCAGCGCCAGAAGGGGGCGGGTGCTCGAGCCCGGATGCCGCGCCGGGGGGGCAGCGCGCGGAGGGAGCCTCGGAGGCCAGAGTCGTCGTCCGCGCCGTCCGTCGTCGTCGTCGTCGTCGTCGTCGTCGTCGTCGTCGTCGTCGTCGTCGTCGTCGTCGTCGTCGTCGTCATCGTCGCTGTCGTCGCTGTCGTTGTCGTTGTCGTTGTCGTTGTTGTTGTCGTCTTCGTCGTCGTCGTCGTCTCAGCGGAGGGGTCGTCGAAGACGATGCCAGCTTCGTCGTCGTCGTCGTTGTCGCGGTTCGGCGGTTACAAGAAGGGTGGATAGTTAGTTGGAGTCCGTTTTGTCAATCTCGCGATGACGGGCGTTACCGTGGGCGCAGGGGACTGGCAACGTCACAATTTGCGCGGCCACCGTCTAAGAATAAGCTAACTCTAGCCATTCCCGCCAAGCGCCGGCGTGAAGCGTGAAATGAGCAGGGGGAATGAAGGGGCTGTTGCGGTCGAGCCGAGGTAGGAGATTGAGGTCGTTTCGGGGAGGGTACCCTGATGTTCTTCGTGTTTGTTGAATGTTCTTGTGTATCCTGGGGGAGGGTACCCTCGAATGATCTTATGGTTTGGGGTGTTTTAGCCGGTGGAGGGTCTCATGTTCTTGAATGATGTTATTCTGTCTTAGGTCCGACCGTAACAGGCGTTATCGTTGGGGTTGTGATGGTGGTGGTATGTGCAGAATTTGTGCCAGCATGAAGGAAAGGGGTTCTAGATCAAAGGGCCTCGGCTTCACCGCATCTCGTGTTCGGCGGAAGTCGGCAGCAGCAAAATGGCGGCGTGTTCACCGGCGGGAGGTTGGCTGAAGGTGACGGAGGTAAAAGTGAGGCGTCATGATTTTCGGATTTAGGGTTTAACGCTGCCAGTGGCCTGGAATCGGCTGACATGGAACGATATTTGCGTTCAGGAAACCTCGATCGCTCAAGGATGAAACAGCCACGCGGGGTCAGAAGCCAACGCCGACGTCATCGAGACGTGAACCCGCCTTGGCCAAGGGGATGGCCAGTACATGTATCCATGGGTTCTGCTGTTGTCGTCGTCGTCGTCGTAATTAACATCGTCGTCGTGTGCGTCGGCGTCGTTGTTTGCGTCTGCGGCAGCGGCGTCGTCCTCGGAGGCGAGGCCGTCGAGGTCGCTGACCTCCTTGTTA
Organism: Prorocentrum cordatum; assembly: GCA_963575745.1. Taxonomy (NCBI): domain Eukaryota; class Dinophyceae; order Prorocentrales; family Prorocentraceae; genus Prorocentrum; species Prorocentrum cordatum. The sequence goes on along the minus strand of CAUYUJ010020664.1, from coordinate 90,358 downwards.
TCCTCCTTCGTCTCTGCTCATCCTCCTGCTCCTCCTTCCCACCCTCCTTATTCCTCCTTTTCTTCCCCTCCTCCTTTTCCTCCTCCCCCCTTCCTTTTTCCCCGTCCCTCCTCCTTGTCCTCCCTCCCTCCTCCTTCCTCCTTCCGCTCCATTTCCTTCTTTTCTCCCGTCCTTCTTCCTTTCTCCGTCCATCCCCCTCCCGCTCCCTTTCCCCCACCTCCTCCCTCCCTCCTCTCCGACTATTCCTCCACTTCCTTTTGCTCCTTCGTCCCCTTCTCCTTCTAGTGGTCCCTCCTGTGGAGGCTTTCAGCGGTCTCCCAAGGTCGTTGGAGGCCTCTGGAGGGGACCTCCAGAGGCGTGGATAGGGCCCGGCGACGGCGACGGCGACGACGGTGGCGGCGGCGGCGGCCACGGCGACGCGAGCTGTTGTCGCCTGCGCCGACGTGCGCCGACGCCGCCACCGCCGCCGCCGAATCCTCGACCTTCGTTCTCCTCCCCAGACCCCTCGCGCCGTGAAAGATCACGACGGTGGGTTTTGGTCATCTGCGGTTGCCAGGGCCCTTGGCCGGGCTCCGGGGGGCCATTGCTCGGACGTCCATTCGACGTGCATTCTTCTTCGATGTCGTGCGTGTTTTTTTTTCGCAAGATGATCCAAGATCCTCCTCGATGGTTTTGGCCGAAAGAATAAAACGCACGTCAAGGAGCCTCGCGTCGTGCAAGATCACGACGGACCGTTTTTGGTCATTGGCGGTTGCCACGGGCCCTTGCCGGGCGACGGGGGGCGCCAACGACAATTCGGGAGGAACGGCCAGCCCCAGAAGGGGTGCAGGCCTTCGGGGAGCCTTCCTTTGCGACGACGACAATCACGACGTCGGAGGTACGGGGTCAGCCAGAGACGGGGGTCAGCGCACACGAGGGTCCATCAGAGCGCCTTGATTTTGCAGGATCCTGCAGGGCCAGAGCTGCACTGACCTGGGTGAGCGTGCAAGATCCGGAAGTGCCTGACTGACCCGGGCTCGGATTGTCTTGGTTCAGTAGATCCCCGATCCTTGCCGCGGTGAGTGCCCTCCTCCCCCTACTGTCCTTCGCGGCCGTCCCTCCCCGCCTGTCCTTTCTCTTGCGGCGGGACGCTTAGTATGCTGAGCGCCGCCGGCTATATGAGCGCGCGTACGGATTGCGTACGGCTATATGAGCGCGCGTACGGATGGGCCCCCCTCTGCGCGCGGCCGAACGACGGGAAGTTGTTCGCCGTTTTCGGCCTTATGGGGGCCTTAGCCATGCCCCGGGAGCGCCAAAAACGACTCCGGATGAAGAGAGCTGGTCCTGGGGAGTGGCCCCTATTCCCTGCCCCCATGTGCGCGCCGCCAACCTTTGGCAGCCTTCGGCGCAGAAGCTGGGCGGCCGCGTGGGGGTTCCGCGTCCGAGCTCCGAGGCGCCGCGCCGCACACAAATCTCCGTGGCCGCGCCAAAAGCAAGTGTCTCGAGGCCGCCCCCGCGCTGTGGGCGCCAGCCCAGGCATCCGGCGCGTCGAGCAAAAATAGACTCCTTCCGCTTTTCACGCCTCTTCCTCTTCTTCCTCCTCTCCCTCCTCTTCCTCCTCCTCCTCCTCCTCCTCCTCCTCCTCTACTCGTTCTGCCTCCTCCTCCTTCTCCACCTCGTCCTGTTCCTCCTCCTCCTTCTCCGCCTCCTCCTTTTCCTCCTCCTCCTCCTTTTCCTTCTCCTCCTTTTCCTCCTTCTCCTGCGCTTCCTCCTCCTCTTCCCCCTCCTCCTCGTCATGAGGGTGAGGAGGGCGCTGATGAAGCTTCGCAGGTTGAGCGGCCTCGCCCTGAGTCTGTACCCCGTCACCGTCTGGCGGGGGATCGACGGGGTCTCGGAGCGGTAGTGCAGTCGATTTCGAACGAGTTCAGTCTGAAGGCGTTGCAGAAGGTATTTCATCACATTCGACGAGTTCGGCGTACACCGGTAGTTTGGCACCATTCGCGTGCCACAGGCCTTGATAAACGAAATGGGAAGGAGGGTTTCTCTGCGAGGCGTTACATCCATGGTCTTTGTCGTATGGGAGTGCTGTGGTACAAGGCGCAACTTCGTCGTGGCCCTGAGGATCCAGTACCTGACCGTGAGCATGGCTATCACCGTGGTCGGAGTCGGGAAGGCGCCTTGATTTGTCAGGAAGTATTGTTGGGACGATTGAGGTCATTGGGGGTTTCAACTGTCACAGCGAAGGAGGATATGGCCAACGCTTTCGGCTGTACGGCTTTCTCGTCCCTTCGGTCCACTGTGGCCACATCGATTTGTGAGGATTCGCATTGCTACTTTCACCAGAGGCATGAGCACAGTACGTTCACGATTGTCGGCGCCGACGGAGAGCAGACCATGCACAACCTCTGCGGCGCCTTCATGGGCGACAGCCCCGCTGCCCTGCTCTTCGCCCGTACGTTCCGCCACCCTATACAGTTGTGGCTGGACGCGATGTGGATGGAGACGTGGCGAGGTGAAGCCCCCCTGCGGCCGACTACATATGCTGAGTGGATGGAGGCCGAACTTGTACCACCGTCGCCGCCGACGATTTCGTCACGGACGCTTTGGCCTAGTGAGGCTCTCTGTACTGCATGGGTTCCCATTCTTCAACGGCCAGTGGATCTTTCATGTCGGATCTACGCGGACGTCACCAGACGCACATTGTCACCTCGGCGCTGGACGCACGGCATATTCTCGAGGTGTCCCACAGGCACCTGCACGACGCGCTGGCGCCCGACGGCTATGCGCACAACCCTTGGAAAAGCAGCGTCACTCCATCGTTCGTCGGGCAGGGCTCTCAGAAGAATGCCGCAGCTGTGTTCGGGGGAACCGTGAAGTTGCCTGGCCAGGTTCAATTTGATAGTGGGGCTCTCGGGGTCCAGACGTCAGTGAACGGGGGTATCCAGGGCGAACTTGAGCGGCGTACCTTGGTTTGCAGGAGGGGGTACTACACCATGGGCAGGTTCTGGAGCCAGAATAGAGCTTGGAACTTCTCGAGGATTGTCTGTGGGGTGTGGTCCAAGGAGCCCTCGTGTCAGGGCTCACCACTCTGATCCTCTCCGAGGCGCAGGAGCTACGCCTGGATCGTGTCTTGGTCGGCTTTGCGAGGAAGCTATTAGGAGGAGGAGCCTGCATCAAGACGGAGGTGGTGGATGAAAGAGGTGCCCCCGTCGTCGATGATCGTGGTCGTCCCGTTCTCCGATATCGAGCGCTCGCGGATAGCACAGTCCTGAAGCGAGCTGGAGTTGCCCCCTTCTGGTGTGGAGCTACGTGTCCGCAGGCTCCGACAATACCAGCGGTGGATTCGATTTCCCGATCGTCACCCACAAGAGTTAGGAGCCTTGTTCGGACAACTGCCACTCGATGCGGGACCAACGTTGAGCGAAGAAGGATTTCTTCAGGAGCAGTCGAACCCATATGCCAGGCGCTTCGCGTTCGACACCCTGTGCTTGGTCCAGAAGTCCGAGGCGTCTCTTCTCGAAAGCTGGCTGTTCTCGGGCCCCTCTTCGGAACCCGCACGTCGGTTGAACGCCAAGGCCCTGTTCATGGATGGGGACCTCAAGGAGCAGTTCCTGGCCTTAGACCCTGGGCTAGTGAGGGCAGCTGAAAAGACGGTAGCGATCCCTCCACCTCCAGGGCTCTATGGCGCTCTTCCCGGTCTTGTGGTTCCCGGCGGTGCTCATGATGTCCCTTCTCCTCCTACTGCTAGTTGGACGTGTGAGTTAAAGGACTCCCAGGGTCAGGTATGCGGGCAGGTCTTCCAAACTCGTCGGGCCCTTCTTGCGCATCAACGTTTCTCCAGGAACGGGGGGCACTCGTGCCGCTCCGTCATGCGCTCCATCATCATCACTAGCGAGTGCATACTTTGCCGACAGTCGTTTCGCACACACCGTATAGCACAATAACATGCAGTACATGCAGTCCTGAAGGCCCGATGCCCTCCCAGAGCCTCGACGTTCCATCATCCTGTCGTCGAGCCCCCCAGCCTGGTCTGTCCCTTGTCCGAGATTAAGGCGTCTTCGATCTTCGGGAACCATTGCTCTGATTACGTATGCAGCTGTACGGAGCCGTTCCGGGACCGAGATGCTTTGAACCGACGCTTGTGGAGGCGCGCACCGAGACTTCCCATCACCTTCGGCACTGATACATCGGCCGGGCGAGAAGGAGCTGGCGCCGCGGCAGGGCGGTCCCGCTCCAAGGCAGGCTCGAACAGAGGCCGATGTGGCTCGGCGCGCGCTTCCCAGCAGCGTGGAGGGCGCCGCGTTCAGCGCAGCAGGGGCCCTCAGCGCGTCGCTCCGCGGCAGCCTCAGCGGGGCTCGGCGAGCGGCGGCGGCGCCCGCGGCGGCGGCGCCCGCCAGTAGTGGCGCCGACCTCAAGACGGAGCTCGGCAGGAGCTACGGGGTCCCAGAGGATACGCTCGACAAGCTGCCGTCGATGAGCGCTCAGCTCATGGCCAAGATTGTGCCGACCCTGATGAAAGCAGTACTCGGAAACTCCTTCATGATACGTCAGTTGATGGCTGCCGACGTCATCGCGATGACGATGGACGAAGACGCCCCCTTGGTGCAGACTGCCTTTCGGGGCGGTCGCGCGTATGCGATCGAGGCCGCTCAACTCCGCGACCTTCATCAGAGGTCGCCGGAGCACGATCCACTGCCAGAAGTTGTGATGGGACCAGCGGGCGTGCAGATCTTCCTAGTGGTGTCGCAGCTACTGGCTGACGCGAAGGGGTCGGTGGGAGCGCGCAGTGCCAAGGGGTGGGCCGAACAGAAGCTCAAGTTGGATGCGATCACGGCCATGTCCGAGATGGCTCTCTTGATCCGAGGCTTTCGCGTCTCCAGCTGCCACAGAGAAGGGGTGGCCAAAATAGTGTTCTCGTTCTCGGACCTCACCCTCGCGCGCACCTTCCAGTCGTGCGCGGAGCAGCTTGGCGCGATGCTGCGCCCAGGGCTGGCGCCCGGGTCGCACAACGAACGAGTACTTCAAATGGCCCTAGGCGAGTTGGGCCCGTGAGCAGGACAGTCAGTCGCTTGCCCCGTCGTAGCGTGCAGGATGGCGTGGGCATCGCGCGCCAGGTTGGGGGCATGACTCGGGTATCGGATCGGGGGCGAGGTTCCGATAATGATGTGGGCATTCTCGGTGCTTCTCTTCCTGCTGCTCGTGAGGCTCGAGGTATTGCGCCGTCGGCGCGCGCCTCAGGGCCACTCGCTACTGAGGTCGTGGCTCCTGGGGCACCGACCTTCGGAGCAATCCGTCGGCGCGCACCTCAAGGTCACTTAGTACCTCTTGCTAGCGCGGTGGCTCCTGCGGTACCGACCTTCGGCGATGCTGATGTGCGGGCGGAGTGCAATATTGTTGGTTTTCACGCGACTGGGGTCGCGGGACCATGAGTGAGGGACTCGCTGGGAGTGCAGTGGATCAGCAACCTGCTAAGCTCGTTGGGAGTGCTGTGGGTCCGCGGCCTGCTGAACACGCTGGGAGTGCAGTGGGTCAGCGACCAGCTGGACTCGCCGGGGGGGCAGTGCATCGGCGACCTTGCGAACTCGCTGGGGGTGCTGTGGATCAGCGACGCTCTGGACTCGCTGGGGGTGCTGTGGATCGTCGACCACTTGGACTCGCTGGGAGTGCTGTGGATCGTGGTCTGCGGGGCGCGCGAGGGGGGCCTGTGATCCCGGCGCCGCTCGTGGAGGCAGGCCCTGCTGCCGCCGCTGCTGTCCCTCCCCCCCCTCGCCCTCGTCCTTCTTCCGCTCCTCCTCAGGCGCCGAGATCTCTAGGCTTCAAAGAACTCGTGGCCTATGCGACAAGGTTTTGATGGTCGCTCGTGTCGGCGTCGCTTCGCCGCCTCGGGCTTTTCTTTCCTGGATTTGGTCTCGTAGGGACCGATCCTTATGCTGGCTGTGTACTCGTCTCGATGTTTGTGCCTCCTGGTTGAGCGAGGACAACTCGGGGCTCCCATGTGGGGTGGGCCTTTCCATGATTCGCTTGCTATGCGCACGATAGATCGTATATAGCTGAATGTTGCCCCGCGTATTCGCTATGTAGTCTCTCAGGCTGGAGACTTTCGGTCCGATATCGCTTCGCCGCCGCCGCTTCCTCCTTCGTACCATCCTGGGCCGCCCGCTTTTCACGCCTCCTTTGTCCCTTCTTCCTCCTGCTCCTCCTCCTCCTTTTCCTCCTTCTCCTCCTCCTCCTCCTCTGCTACTCGTTGTGCCTCCTCCTCCTCCTACTTCTCCACCTCGTCCTGCTGTTCCTTCTCCTCCTTCTCCTCCACCTCCTCCTCCTCCTTTTCCTCTTCCTCCTCCTCCTCCTCCTCCTCCTCCTCCTCCTCCTCCTGCGCCTCCTCCTCTCCCCCGTCCTCCTCCTCCTCCTCCTCCTCCTTCTCCTCCTCCTCCTCCCTCCTCGTGACTTCCTGGGCCCCCTCCCGTGCTCCACCTTCTTGCGGCCTCCTCCTCCCCCCTCGCGGCCTTCTCGTCCCCATCCTCCTGCGCCTCCTACTCCACCTCCTTCGCCTCGCCATGCCATTCGGACCGTCAAAAGGCAGCTAGGGATGAAAAAGGCAGCGCCCGCCCCGCCCTGCCCTGGTGGTGCCAGGCAGGACCGAGGGGGTCCGCAGGTGTTCTCGAGGCATTCGACCAGCCTGTGAGCACGGGACAAAACCTTGGGATGAGAAGCCGACCCTGGTGAATCCGAGGTGGGGATTTGATCCGTAACCACTGTCCAGAGGATTGATCTTCCGTAACCTCGGCATGCGGTGGGTACATGTGGATACGGATATGTTCGGGGCTTCGGGAGGCCAAAAATATCCATACCCCCCTCTTCCCAAAGCCTGTGAAGACCCCCCCCCCGGGCGGTGGTTGTGGATAACTTCCCGCCTCGCCGGGAAGGACGGGGGCGATGCGAGGCACTCCTCCCCCCCCAACGAGGCGCGGCGCGGTCAGCGCCGGCGCCGCGGCGCCGCCCGGGGCGCCGCCCTCGGCGGTGCCGCCGAGCCTGCGGCCATGCTGTCGTTTTGGAGGAGGCACACAACGACTGGGTCGGACGGCGCGAGGCCCGCCGCCCGCGCGGCGGGCCGCCGCCGCCTCGGCGCGAGGGGCAGCGCAGGGGGGGGAGGGGTGGCAAGGCGCAGGGGGGGCGAAAAAGATAATTAGGGGGGGCGATCGAGAGGGCGGGGTCGGACAAGTGCAAGTTTCTAGGGGCGATTTCAGTGCTCGCTTCATGGTCGAGCGTTGAAGTTCGGGGATCGAGGTTTGAGCGTCGGCGCCTCGAGGGCCGAGGCTTTCTGGCACTCGTGGCCCACTCTTGGCCCCCTGGGCGGCGCCCTCCCTGAGGGGGGTCCAGGAGAGGACGGGGGGTCCTCGCAGAATGCCCAGAGGCCCGCCGTCGCCGTCGGCATGCTCGGCGGCGTCGGCGTCGTCGGCTCCGGCTGCGGGGGCGTCGGCGTCGTCGTCGGCGTCGGCGTCGGCGTCGTCGCCGGCGCCGACAGTGTCGTCGCCGCCGTCGTCGTCGGCGTCGGCGTCGTCTTCTGCCGCGTCGTCGTCGGCGGCGTCGTTCGCCGGCGTCGTCGCCGGCGGCGCTTGCGCCTCTGCCTCCGCCTCAGGATGGAGCATCGAGGTTCAATGATCGTGGTCCGATGGTCGAGACTTCTTTCTTGACGTTCTTAAGCCAATCTGTTTGAGAGCTCTGGGGGTCTATCGACTCGACCCAAGCACGGAGTCGTCGCGGGTTTGGGCTCGACAGGGCGAGGGAGAGGGAGGGAGACGGGGAGAGGCGTGAGGGGGGATTAAGGTGCATGTGAGAGAAAGCAGGAGACAGGATGAGGAGGAGGAGGAGGAGGAGGAGG
>CAUYUJ010020664.1:52500-72500 GCA_963575745.1 Prorocentrum cordatum | reverse complement strand
GAGCGAACAGTTTTAATTGTTTTTGTTAAACATATGTTGTTGTTGAGTTCTCGGTTCTGAAGAATAATGATTGTTGATCCCCCCGCCCGGTGCACACTGTATTTTTTCTATTGAAGTGCCCCTCCTGGGGCTCGCATCTTTTCTTTTCAGATAAAAAGATCAGGGAACGTCTTGAGGCTCAAACTGTGTTGTTGACCCGCGGGTTACAACAACGGCTCCCGCCTGAGGTTTCTTCACAATTTAGCCAGGACCCCCGCTCCCGCCTGAGACTTCCTTGCATTTTATGCAGGAGTCGCGCTCTCGCTTGGGGACGTCCTTACACATTATTCAGGAATCGCTTTCTCGGCGCTCCGGAGTCGCGCTCTCGCTGGAGACTTGATTGCAATTTGCTCAAACATAGCACCCTTGCGTTGGAATTTCACGCAATTTACTCAAGCGCCGCGCTCTCGACACTCGGCACCCAGGAGTCGCACTCACGCTTAGGACTCCCTCACAGATTATTGAATCGCTTCGCTCATTCCGCTGGCCCGTATTGTGCCCTCGCTGGCGTTTGGGCTTTTTGGGGCCTTTTGGGGTCCTCGTTGGGAGTTTCTTGGGGGCCTCTTGGGTGGGTTTCTGTTGGAGCCTCTTTGGGGTTTCTTGGAGCTCCTCTGGGAGCATTTGGGAGCATCTTGGGGCTTCTGGGCGCCGCTTGGGGCCGAGGGCTCGATATGTCCGTTCCGGTTCCCACTTTGGGCCTCCTCTTTGGGCTGTCCTGGTGCTATCTTGGACCGTGTCGGAGGTCTGTTGGGCCGTCTTGGAGGTCTCTTGGGCTGCCTTGGGGCGATATTGGAGGCCTTTGGGCCGCCTTGGATCGTCGGGGAGCTGACCAGGTGGGAACGCTAAAATCTTTCAAACAAAAATGAAATCTACCATTTTTGCTCCCTGGGGCTCTCTTGAGACGCTTCTTGGAGGCATCTTCGGGCGTCTTGCAGGCGTCTGCGGGCGTCTGGAGGCCATTTTGAGGGGTTTGGTCCGATTGGTCGGCGGCTCGGGGCTTTCTTGGACCATCTTGGAGTCAGTTACCAGAGATCTTCGCACGACTCTGGCCCGTTGGGCCGCCGAATTTGGCCTCTCACCGAATCGGGTGTCGTGTCTGACCTGCATGTTTCGGAGGGGAAATGAGGAGGAGGTGGAGGAGGAGGAGGAGGAGGAGGAGGAGGAGGAGGACTCAACTCCCTCCTGCTGCTCTCTCCTCCTCGTGCTCCCTCCTCCTTCCTCATCCCCCTTCTCCCTCGTCTTGCGTCGACGTCGACGACGACGACGGGGGCACATGCTAGCGTGGTCGGGGGGGCATTTGGGGGGCCTCCTGGAGCCGCATCGCCGGCACTTGCTAGCGTGGTCGGGGGGGAATTTGGGGGGCCTCCTGAAGCCGCTTGGGAGCTTCTTGGGGGCCTCGTGAGGGCCTTTCGGGGGCCTCCTGGGGCTTCTTAGGGGCCTCTTGGCGCCTCCTGGGGGCTTCTTAGGGCCGAGGGCTCGAACTGTTGTTTCGTGTTCCCCCTCTGGGGCTTCTCTTAGAGCGTTCTTGGGGCCCTCTTGGGCCATCTTGGAGGCCTCTTGGGCCGTCTTGGAACCCTCTTGGGCCGTCTTGGGGCCCTGTCGGAGGCCTCTCGGGCCTCTTAGGGTGATCTTGGGTGCCTCTTGGGCCGTCTTGGGGCGTCGCGATACCGAAAAGGTGGAAACGCCAACATTTCCCCCAAATCTAAGGCAAAGTAATGATTTTTGCCTCTTGGGACCCTCTTGGGAGTGCTCTTGAAAGCCTCGTGGGACGTCTGGGGGCTATTTTGAGCGTCTTGGAGCGATCTTGTGGCATCTCGGACCCTTGGTGTACCATCTTGGGGGCCTCTTGGGCGCTCTTGGCTCTTCTTGGGACTCTCTCTTGGCCCTTCTTGGGACTCGGGGACGTCTCGGGGCCCTGTTGGTGCGCTCCTGGAGCGCTCTGGGGGCTTCCGGGACCTTGCCGGGGTACTTTTGGTCCGGGGACCCCCAGGGGCCGCCCCGCGCGCGCGAACTAGAAATACTGTGAACCAGTTACCGGATATCTTAGCACGCCTCTGGCCCGTTGGGCCAGCAAATAATTGCTTCGCTCATTCCGCCGGCCCTGCAGCCCTCTTTAGGGCCTCTTGGGGGCCTCTTGGGGACCTTTTTCGAGTCTCTTGGGGCTTCTTGGCGGCGTCTTGGGGGCCCTCAGGTCCTCTTGGGGGGCTCTTGGGGGCCTCTTGGGGCGGGAGGGGTGGTAGTCGATTGCAGCTCCCCCCTCGGAGGCCGCGATCCTCGTGATGGGTGTCGAAAAATGACCCTTCCTTGGAGCGCTCTGGGGACCTGACCGGGACCTAGCCGGGGTACTTCTCGTCCGGGGGCCCCCAGGGACCGCTACGCGCGCGCGAACTAGAAATATTGTTCACCAGTTACTGGAGATCTTAGGACGCCTCTGGCCCGTTGGGCCGGCGAATTTCGGAATCGGGATCTCGCTGCCCTCCGTGGCCCTGTTGAAGCCCTTCGTGGCCCCCTCGCTGCCCTTCGTGGCCCTGTTGAAGCCCTTCGTGGCCCCCTCGCTGCCCTTCGTGGCCCCGTTGAAGCCCTTCGTGGCCTCCTCGCTGCCCTTCGTCGCCCCGTTGCAGCCCTTCGTGGCCCCCTCGCTGCCCTTCGTCGCCCCGTTGCAGCCCGTCGTGGCCCCCTCGCTGCCCTTCGCGGGCCCGTTGCAGCCCTTCGTGGCCTCCTCGCTGCCCTTCGTGGACCCCTCGCTGCCCTTCGTGGCCCCGTTGCAGCCCTTCGTGGCCCCCTCGCTGCCCTTCGTGGCCCCCTCGCTGCCTTCGTGGCCCCGTTGCAGCCCTCGTGGCCCTCTCGCTGCCCTTCGTGGCCCCGTTGCAGCCCTCGGGCCCCTCGCTGCCCTTCGTGGCCCCATATATGTAATTATGCCCTTCGTGGCCCCGTCGTTTGCGCCCGTCGTGGCCCCATATGCATGCCCTTCGTGGCCCCTCGCTGCCCTTCGTGGCCCCCTCGCTGCCCTTCGTGGCCCCGTTGCAGCCCTTCGTGGCCTGCTGCCCTTCGTGCCCCCTCGCTTCGTGGACCCGTTGCAGCCCTTCGTGGCCCCTTGCGCCCTTTGTGGCCCCACTCGCTGCCCTCGTGGCCCCCTCGCTGCCCTCGTGGCCCGTTGCAGCCCTTCGTGGTCCCCCTCGCTGCCCTTCGTGGCCCCCTCGCTGCCCTTCGTGGCCCCGTTGCAGCCCTTCGTGGCCCTCTCGCTGCCCTTCGTGGCCCCGTTGCAGCCCTTCGTGGCCCCCTCGCTGCCCTTCGTGGCCCCATATATGTAATTATGCCCTTCGTGGCCCCCGGTCGTTTGCGCCCGTCGTGGCCCCATATGCATGCCCTTCGTGGCCCCGCTGTCGCCCTTTGTGGCCCCCTCACTGCCCTTCGTGGCCCCCTCGCTGCCCTCAGTGGCCGTGTCCTTGCCCTCCGCGGCCCAGTATACGTATGCCCTGCCCCCGCTCGTTCGCGCCCGTCGTGGTCCCATGTGCATGCCCTTCGTGGCCCCACTGTCGCCCTTTGTGGCCCCCTCTCTGTCCTACGTGGCCCAGTTGCTACCGTAATGGCCCCGTCGTTGCCTTCTGTGGCCCCGCATTATCTGCCCGTCGTGGCCCCCGCTCGTTCGCGCTCTTCGTGGCCCCATACGCATTCCCTTCGTGTCCCCGCTGTCGCCCTTCGTGGCCCACTTTGTGAAGTTTGTGGCCCTGCTGTCGTTCTCTCTCTCTCTCTCGCTCTTGCTTTCGCTCGTCGTCGTCGTCGTCGTCGTCACCGTCGTCGTCGTCGTCGTCGTCGTCGTCGTCGTCGTCGTCGTCGTCGTCGTCGTCGTGGTCGGTCCCTTGTCCATCCCTCTTGGGGTCGGGTTGCCGCCGATTAGCGCTGCCGCTGGGCAGGCCGACGGTCCGCGGCCGCCCCGTCGCTTGCCGGGGCCCCGCCTGCAGGGAAGAAAGGTCTACCCCCCGAAAGGGGTGCGATCGAAGACGGAGAGGGCGGGTATCGAGAGTTTGGGAAGTACGTGCTATTGGACACTCGAGCAGATATGAGCGAGCAATCTTACAATGATTGTTGTTGTTGCTGCTGCTGCTGTTGTTGTTGTTGTTGTTGTTGTTATTGTTGTTGTTGTTGTTGTTGTTGATGTTGTTGTTGTTGTTGTTGTTGTTGTTGTTGTTGTTGAGTAGGAGCGGGCGCCGGACCCCGACGCCCCCCAAAACAACAACAACAACAACAACAACAGCAGCAACAACAACAACAACAGCAACAACAACAACACCACCAGCAATCACAACAACAGCAAAACCAACAACAACACTATCAACAACAACAACACCACCATCAACAACAACAACAACAATCAATAACAACAACGCGGACGGCTCCCGCTCAAGACTTCCTCGCAATTCAGTGAGGGATGATGGATTCCTGCGCTGGGGCCTCGGCGCCCCCCCCCACGCCCCTGCGTCCCCGCACTCCCACGCCCCTAGACACCCAAAGGGTTCCCAGACACCCAAAGTGACGCCCTGTAGGGGTCCAACTTTTGCCGTATTGATCCACATAGGGGATCCTGCCACAGCTGTGGTAGGATCGCTACAGGAATCGTACCAGAACAGAGCTGCATCAGTTCTTATAGGGATCGTACCAGCGCTGTAAGGATCCTCGTCGGGATCGTTCCAGAGCTGGAAGGCTTCGGGCAAATTTCGGAGCACCTCTCACACGTTTCGTGGCCCCGCATGAGGCTCATTTTAAGTTTCGAGCCAATTTCGGAGCACTCCTCGCACGTTTCGTGGCCCCGCAGGAGGCTCCACCGAAGGCTCCGGGCCCATTTCGGAACACTCATGAGGCGTTTCGTGGCCCCGGTCGGATCTTATTGCAGCTGGGAGAATTCCTGCTGTGATCCTGTAGGATCCTTATAAGGTTTATGTCGGATCCGTACGTGGTTTCAATAGGACCCCTTATAGGGATCCTATTGCAGCTGGGAGGACCCCATATAAGGAGCCTGGTGCAGCTGGTAGGATCCCCATGGGGATCCTATAGCATCTGGTTGGATCCCTGTAGGGATTCTATTGCAGCTGGTGGGATCGCTGTAGAGACCAGATTGCATCTGGTAGGATCCCCATCGGGATCCTATGACAGCTGGCAGGATCCCTGTAGCAGTCTCGTTGCAGCTGGTAGGATTCGTATGATCCCTATATGGGTCCCATGACAGCTGGTAGGGTCCCTGTACGGATCCTATAGCAGCTGGTAGGATCCCTGTAGGGATCCGATTGCAGCTGGTAGGGTCCCTGTAGGGGTCCTATTGCAGCTGGTAGGATCCCTGTAAGGATTCTTTCTGATCTTCATAGGGTTTCCGTAGGATCCTTGGAACGTTTCCGTCGGATCCTTATATGGGTTCAGTAGGATCCCTGGAAGGGCTTCGGTAGGATCTATATCGGGTTTCTGTTGAATTCCTATATTGTTTGTGTAGGATCCTTATAGGGTTTATGTATGATCTTTATACAGGGGTTCCTGTAAGATCGCTACAGGGTCTTTGTAGGATCCCTACAGGGCTTCTGTAGGATCTTCGGAGGGTTTCTACAGGATCCTCATAGAGTTTGTAGGGTCTGTTTAGGGCTTCCTTAGAATGCCTATAGGGTTTCTCTAGGATCCCTATAGGGTTTCTGTAACATCCTTATAGGGTTTCTGTAGGATCCTTTTAGGGTTTCTGTCGGATCCCGTTAGGGTTTCAGTAGGATCCCTATAGGGTTTCTATAGGATCCCTACAGGGTGCCGACAGAAGTCGTAGAGGGCGTATCGGATTTCTCGCTTCGCCAGCGCGCACACGTAAGGGACCACTCCGATTCAGCACCAGGGTCCTGAGGGGCTCCTCAGTGTTTGTGTTAATTAATTCCCGGCGTCGTCGTTGTTGTTGTTGTTGTTGCTGTGGTGGTGGTGGTGGTTGTTGTTGTTCTTGTTGACTTCTCATTTCGGAAGGAAATGTATTGTTGATCCCCCCGCCCGTGCATATGTTTTTTCTCAATCGATGTGTGCCCTCGACGCTCGCACTTTTTTGTTTTGTTATTATTGTTTTTGCAGGGATAGTCTTGAGGCGCAAACTGGGCCCCTGGCCCCCAGGTTTCACCAACAACGGCTCCCGCCTGAGACTTCCTCACAATTTAGCCAGGACCTGCGCTCCCGCCCGAGACTTCCTCGCATTTTATTGAGGAATCGCGCTCTCGCTGGGTTCCTTATAACTCATTCAGGAATCGCTCTCCCGGCGCTCTGGAGTCGCGCTCTCGCTGGAGACTTGCTTGCAACATACTGAAGAACACCGCCTTTGTATTCGACTTTCATGCAATTTACTCAAGCGCCGCGCTCCCGACACCCAGACACCCAGGAGTCTTGCTCATGCGTAGGACTCCCTCACAGATTACCTAGGAATCGGGATCTCGCTGCCGTTCGTGGCCCCGTTGCGGCCCTTCGTGGCCCCCTCGCTTTGTTTCGTGGCCCCGTTGCAGCCCTTCGTGGCCTTCTCGCTGCCCTTCGTGGCCCCCTTGCAGCCCCTCGCGGCCTCCTCGCTGCCCTCCGTGGCCCCGTTGCAGCCCTTCGTGGCCCCGTCGCAGCCCTTCGTGGCCCCGTTGCAGCCCTTCGTGGCCCCCTCGCTGCCCTTCGTGGCCCCGTCGCAGCCCTTCGTGGCCCCGTTGCAGCCCTTCGTGGACCCCTCGCTGCCCTTCGCGGCCCCGCTGCAGCCCTTCGTGGCCTCCTCGCAGCCCTTCGTGGCCCTGTGTATGTAGGCCCCTCGTGGCCCCCGCTCGTTCGCGCCCGTGGTGGCCCCATATGCGTGCCCTTCGTGGCCCCGCTGTCGCCCTTCGTGGCCCCCTCGCTGCCCTTCGTGGCCCCATTGCTGCCCTCAGTGGCCGTGTCCTTGCCCTCCGCGGCCCAGTATACGTATGCCCTTCGTGGCCCGCGCTCGTTCGCGCCCGTCGTGGCCCCATGTGCGTGCCCCTCGTGGCCCCGCTGTCGCCGTCTGTGGCGTCCTACGTGGCCCAGTTGCTACCCTCAGTGGCCCCATCGTTGCCTTCTGTGGCCCCGCATTATCTGCCCTTCGTGGCCCCCGCTCGTTCGCGCCCGTCGTGGCCCCATACGCATTCCCTTCGTGTCCCCGCTGTCGCCCTTCGTGGCCTACTTCGTGTCCTTGTGGCCCTTCTGTCGTGCTTTCTCGCTCTCGCTTTCGCTCGTCGTCGTCGTCGTCGTCGTCGCCGTCGTCGAAGACGTCGTCGTCGTCGTCGTCGTGGTCGGTCCCCTGTCCGTCCCTCTTGGGGTCGTGTCGACGGTCCGCGGCCGCCCCGCCGCTTGCCGGGGCCCGGCCTGCAGGGAAGAAAGGTATACGTACCCCCCAAAACTGGTTCGATCGAAAACGAAAAGGGCGGGTATCGAGGCTTTGGAAAATAGGCGTTATTGGACACTCGAGCAGCAGTCTTAAAATGGTTGTTGTTGTTGTTGTTGTTGTTGTTGTTGTTGTTGTTGTTGTTGTTGTTTTTGTTGTTTCGGGTGGATGTTGGGGACCCCGGGGTCCGGGGACGATGTCTGCCCCCCTGGAGGAGAGCTCTGGAGGAGCCCCGAGCGCCAGGGTCCAGGGAAAATCCCTGTCCTTGTTGAGTGCTTATTATTAAACATTGTTGGACCCTTCAAAGGCGCCCTGGCGCTCTCGCCGAGGCGCCGGCCTTTTCATTGAAAATGAGGCTCATTCTCAAGCGGTTTGGGGGGCCGCCAAAACCGGCCCCCCAACAACAACAACGCTCCCGTTCGAGACTTTCTCCTTTTTTACTCAGGGCCGGTGCTCTTGCTCGCCGCCGAAGCAGCCGTTTGAATAAAAACCAGCGCTCCCCCTTGAGACGCCCTCCCGTTTTACCTTGGACAGGCGCGCTACTCTTTCTCTCATCGGCGCCGCTCCCCAACAACAGCGCTCCCGCTCGAGACTTCCTCGCTTTTTTACTCAAGGCGGTGCTCTTGCTCGTCGCCGACAGCCCCCGTCCCGACAAGACCAGCGCTCCCGCCCGAGATATAATCCCGTTTTACGCTGGACTGGCGCCATTTTCTCCTCCTCGTCCTCGTCCTCGTCCTCCTCCTCCTCTTCCTTCTCCTCCTCCTCCTCCTCCTCCTCTTCCTCCTCCTCTTCCTCCCTCCCTCCTCTTCCTCCCTCTTCCTTCCTCCACCCCCTCCTCTTCTCCCTCCTCCCTGTTCCTCTTCCGTCCCTCGTTCCTCCTCCTCCCTCCCCCGTTATCCTCCCTCTCCTCCTCCTCCTCCTCCGTCCTCCCTCCTCCTCCTCCTCCTCACTCTTTTCGTTTGTCCTCCTCCTCCTCCTCCCTCCTTCCCCCTGTCTCTTCCTCCCTGTTCCTCCCTCCACCTCTTCGTCTTCTCCCTCCTCCCTCCTCCCTCCCCCGTCCATCTTTCCTTTTTCCTCCTCCCTCTTCCCTCCTCCTTTCCCTTTTCGTCCCCCTTGTCTCCTCCCTCCCCCTGCCTCCCTCCTCCCTCCCCCCTTCCCCTTCCGTCCTCCTTCGTCGCTCCTGTTTGATACTTCCTCATCTTTTACTCAAGACTGGGGCCCGCGTTCCGGCGTCGCTTCTGGGGGGCTTCAAGAGTCCCTGTTGGACCTTAATTAACAAATAACAATCATTTCGGGGGAGCATAGACAATGTGGAGGAGGAGGAGAAGAAGGAGGACGGACGACTTCCAGGGACTCCAAGGATCGAGGGTCGAAGGATTGGCTCCAGGGATTCCTCGAGAGGGTGTGGAGGGGCAGATGGAGGATGCGAGCATGGGAGCGGCAACGCCCGGAGGCGTGCGCGTGCAGGGTCACGCGCCGAGGCCGCAGGATGGTGGCGTAACAGTTCCAACGAGGAGTAAGAGCCACCTCGTCCACGGAGGTGCTGCTACAAACTGCTCCTCCTTCCTCCCCCTCCTCCTCCTCCGTCCTCCTCCTCCTCCTCTCCCTCTTCCTTTCCCTCATCATCCCCCCCCTCCTCGTCCTCTTCCTCTTCCTCCGAGATCGGGGCGCGCGCGTGGCGACTGCGATGGCGATGCGCCGTCCGAACTTTGGCTGGGCGAGGGAATATCGGGCCCCGCGTGCCAGAAACGTCGCCCAGGGTGGGGTGCGGTCTCCAGAAGGACGCATGTGACATGTGGAAGCGTGGCGCGTGATGGTAAAATGTTGGCTGCTGCGGTTGTTGTTGTTGTCGTTGTCGTTGTCGTTGTCGCTGTCGTTGTTGTTGTTGTTGTTGTTGTTGTTGTTGTTGTTGTTGTCGTTGTTGTCGTTGTTGTCGTTGTTGTTGTTTTTGTTTAACCGTTCATTTTTCAAGGAAGGTGCTTCTCCCAGGGCTCGCGTCCTTGAGCTGCGCCCCTGGCCCCCGGTCTACAACGACAGCGGCCCCCGCCTGATGCTTCCTCATAATATATTCCCAAAGTCGCGCTCTCGCGCGGGACTCGCTCATAATTTCTGCAGAAATCGTGCTCCAGCGTGGGGCGCCCCCGCAATTCGTTCAGGCGCCGCGCCGTGGACACTCAGGAATCACGCTCTCGATGTGGATTTCCTTACGATTTATTGGGAAATCGCGCTGTCGTTCGAGACGCCCTCCCGCGTCGTGTATAACGCAAACTTCAGCGACCCGCCTGCTCGATCTGGCCGCCCAGGCCCGCCTTCCGACCCCCCTGTCAACGTCCCCGCCCGATCTGCCTATTTGGTTATGCCGTGTGCTTTCTGCTCCTAGTTCCCTCCTGGTATCCTTTTTCGTGCTCCATTTTCCTTCCTGCCCCTTCCTTGTTTCTTCCATCCGTTTTTTTCCCCTGCTTTACGGTCTGCACGAAATGCGCGTGGCAGGTAAGGAGGATGGATATACCCCAAAAGGGGGTAGGATCGAATACGAAAAGGGCGGGTATGAGGGTTTTATAGATTCGTGTTGAATTGCACGCGAACGAATAAGAGCGAAGAGTCCTAATCTGATTGAATGTTAATTACTAAGCAATTATTATTGTTGGACCCCTTAACGGCGCTGTGGAGCTCTGGTCGAGGCGCCGGCTGCATTTTCACTGAAAATGAGGTTCACGCTCGAGCGGTTTGGGGGACCGCCAGAACCCCCCCCCCAACAATAACAACAACAACAACAACAACAACAACAACAACCACCACAACAACAACAACAATTTTAACACTGTTCGCCCTTATATGCTCGAATGTCCAATAACGCGTATTTCCCAAACCCTCGATACCCGCCATCCTTCGTCTTCGATCGAACCAGTTTTAGGGGGTATACCTTTCTTCCCTGCAGGCCGGGCCCCGGCAAGCGGCGGGGCGGCCGCGGACCGTCGGCCTGGCCAGCGGCAGCGCTGATCGGCGGGGCGGCCGCGGACCGTCGACCCGACCCCAAGAGGGACGGACAGGGGACCGACCACGACGACGACGACGACGACGACGACGACGACGACGACGACGACGACGTCGAAGACGACGGCGACGACGACGACGACGGCGACGACGAGCGAAAGCGAGAGCGAGAGAGAACGACAGCAGGGCCACGAAGGGCACGAAGTAGGCCACGAAGGGCGACAGCGGGGACACGAAGGGAATGCGTATGGGGCCACGAAGAGCGCGAACGAGCGGGGGCCACGAAGTGCAGATAATGCGGGGCCACAGAAGGCAACTATGGGGCCAGTGAGGGTAGCAACTGGGCCACGTAGGACAGTGAGGGGGACACAAATGGCGACAGCGGGGCCACGAAAGGCATGCACATGGGGCCACAACGGGCGCGACTCCTGGGTGCCTGGGTGTCGGGAGCGCGGCGCTTGGGCAAAGCGCAGGAAATTCCAACGCAAGGCCATTCTTCAGTAAGTTGCAAGCAAGTCTCCAGCGAGAGCGCGACTCCAGAGCGCCGGGAGAACGATTCCTTAATAAATTGTAAGGAGGGCCCAAGCGAGAGCGCGATTCCTGACTCAAATGCGAGGAA
Organism: Prorocentrum cordatum; assembly: GCA_963575745.1. NCBI lineage: Eukaryota > Dinophyceae > Prorocentrales > Prorocentraceae > Prorocentrum > Prorocentrum cordatum. The sequence continues at coordinate 61,467 of CAUYUJ010020664.1, read as the reverse complement.
GTCTCGGGCGGGAGCGGGGGTCCTGGCTAAATCGTAAAGAAGACTGAAGCGGGAGCCGTTGTTGCTGTAACCCGGGGGCCAGGGGCCCAGTTTGAGCATCAAGCTTTGCCTGTCAAAAATACAGGGTGCGAGCGTCGAGGGGCACACTTTGATTGAGAAAAAAACAGTATGCACCGGTGGGGGGGAGCAACAGTAATTATTCTTCAGAAATTAGAATTCAACAACAACAACAGTCCCATTCGAGACTTCCTCCTTTTTTGCTCAGGGCTGGTGTTCTTGCTCGCCGCCGAAAGCCGCCGTCCTATCAAAATCAGTGTTCCCGCTCGAGACGCCCTCCCGTTTTACCTTGGACTGGCGCGCTACTCTTTTTCTCATCGGCGCCGCCCCCAGCAAAAACAACGCTCCCGCTCGAGGTTTCCTCCCTTTTTAGTCAAGGCGGTGCTTTTCCTCGCCGCCGAAAACCGCCGCCCCGACAAAACCAGCGCTCCCGCCCGAGACTTCCTCCCGTTTTACGCTGGAGTGGCGCCCTTTTCTCCTCCTCTTCGTCCTCGTCCTCCTCCTCCTCCTGTTGTTTTGTTGTTGAAGTCTCATTTCTGAAGAATAATTACTGTTGGTCCCTCGTTTTCAATTGTTTTTAAATTGAAGTGTCCTTCCCGGGGCTCGCACTTTGTTTTTAACAAGGGAAAATCTTAAGGATCAAACTGTGTCGTTGGCCCCCGGTTTACAACAACAGTGGCTCCCGCCTGAAACTTCCTCACAATTTTGCCAGGACCCCCGCTCCCGCCCGAGACCCCCTCGCGTGTTATGTAGGAATCGCGCTCTCATTTGGGACTTCCTTAGAATTTATTCTCCCGGAGCTCTGGAGTCGCGCTCTCGCTGGAGACTTGCTTGCAATTTGTTGAAGAAAGCGCCCTTGCGTTTGATTTTTTTGCCATTTACTCAAGCGCCGCGCTCCCGACACCCAGGCAACCATGAGTCGCGCCCACGCTTGGGACTCCCTCGCAGATTACATCGGGATCGGGATCTCGCTGCCCTTCGTGGCCCCGTTGCAGCCCTTCGTGGCACCCTTGCTTTGTTTCGTGGCCCCGTTGCAGCTCTTCGTGGCCCCCTCGCTGCCCTTGCGGCCCCTCGTGGCCTCCTCGCTGCCCTTCGTGGCCCCGTTGCAGTCCTTCGTGGCCCCCTCGCTATGTTTCGTGGCCCCGTTGCAGGTCTTCGTGGCCCCCGTTGCAGCCCTTCGTGGCCCCGTCGCAGCCCTTCGTGGCCCCGTTGCAGCCCTTCGTGGCCCCGTCGCAGCCCTTCGTGGCCCCGTCGCATCCCTTCGTGGCCCCGTCGCATCCCTTCGTGGCCCCATATATGTATGTCCTTCGTGGCCCCCGCTCGTTCGCGCCCGTGGTGGCCCCATATGCATATGTCCTACGTGGCCCAGTTGCTACCCTCAGTGGCCCCATCGTTGCCTTCTCTGGCCCCGCATTGTCTGCCCTTCGTGGTCCCCGCTCGTTCGCGCTCTTCGTGGCCCCATACGCATTCCCTTCGTGTCCCCGCTGTTGCCTTTCGTGGCGTGTCCTTGTGGCCCTGCTGTCGTTCTCTCTCGCTTTCGCTCGTCGCCGTCGTCGCCGTCGCCGTCGCCGTCGCCGTCGCCGTCGTCGTCGCCGTCGTCGTCGTCGTCGTCGTCGTCGTCGTCGTGGTCGGTCCCCTGTCCGTCCCTCTTGGGGTCGGGTCGACGGTCCGCGGCCGCCCCGCCGAGGAGCACTGCCGTTGCCTAGCCGACGGTCCGCGACCGCCCCGCCGCTTGCCGGGGCCCGGCCTGCAGGGAAGAAAGGTATACCCCTCAAAAGGGGTTCGATCGAAGACGAAGAGGGCGGGTATCGAGGGTTTGGGAAATAGGTGTTATTGGACACTCGAGCAGATAAGGGCGAACAGTGTTAAACTTATTGTTGTTGTTGAAGTCTCACTTCTGAAGAATAATTATTGTTGATCCCCCCACCAGTGCATACTGTTTTTTATCAGTCAAAGTGTGCCCCTCGACGCTCGCACCCTGTTTCCTGGCCCCGGGGTTACAACAACAACGGCTCCCGCTTGAGACTTCCTCACAATTTAGCCAGGACCCCCGCTCCCGCCCGAGATTTCTTCTCATTTTATTCAGGAATCGCGCTCTCGCTTGGGACTTCGTTACAATTTATTCAGGAATCGCTTTCCCGGCGCTCTGGAGTCGCGCTCTCGCTGGAGACTTGCTTGCAACTTACTGAAGAATGGCCTTGCGTTGGAATTTCTTGCAATTTGCCCAAGCGCCGCGCTCCCGACACCCAGGCACCCAGGAATCGCGCTCGTTGTGGCCCCATGTGCATGCCCTTCGTGGCCCCGCTGTCGCCATTTGTGTTCTGCTACCCTCAGTGGCCCCATAGTTGCTTTTCTGTGGCCCCGCATTATCTGCATTTCGTGGCCCCCGCTCGTTCGCGCTCTTTGTGGCCCCATACGCATTCCCTTCGTGTCCCCGCTGTCGCCCTTCGTGGCCTGCTTCGTGCTCTTCGTGGCCCTGCTGTCGTTCTCTCTCGCCTTCGCTTTCGCTCGTCGTCGCCGTCGTCGTCGTCGTCGTCGCCGTCGTCGTCGTCATCGTCGTCGTCGTCGTTGTCGTCGTCGTCGTCGTCGTGGTCGGTCCCCTGTCCGTCCCTCTTGGGGTCGGGTCGACGGTCCGCGGCCGCCCCGCCGATCAGCGCTGCCGCTGGCCAGGCCGACGGTCCGCGACCGCCCCGCCGCTTGCCGGGGCCCGGCCTGCACGGAAGAATGGTATACCCCCCAAAAAGGGTTCGATTGAAGACGAAGAGGGCGGGTATCCAGGGTTTGGGAAATACGCGTTATTGGACGACTCGAGCAGATAAGGGCGAACAGTCTTAAACTTATTGTTGTTGTTGTTGTTGTTGTTGTTGAACATTATTTATTCTAAAGAATAATTATTGTTGGGCCCCCTGGTGCGCGCCCCCCCTGCGCCGCCTAGGCCGCAGCTACATTTTCATCATTTTCGTGAGGAAGCCTCAGAAAAGAGGGTGTGTACAGGATCCGGTTGTTTTGTTGTAATCCGCTTTCCCTTGCAAAAAACAATAGAAAATGACATTTCTTGTTCTAATATAATCAAATTTCAAGAATCCCTTGCAAAAAATAAGGTAAAGTGGACATTCGCGCGCGCAAGACGAAATCCTTCCAAAACCTTAGTGTTCGAGCGATTTTAACATAAAAACATCAAAAAACCAATGGTTTTTCAACAAAAAAATGTCAAAATCTCATCCCGCGCGCTCTTGCGGATTCGTAGGAAACCCAACACTTTTTAAACATTTCTGTCAAACGGGCTTTTGCGAGCAACTTTTTCGAACTTCTGCGACAACGGTTGCGCACCTGCCAGGGCCATCATCCCTGTCAAATAATACCATGCGGGACACATTCGTTTTTTCTTCGCGCGCGCACGCCGAAATCTCCAAAAACCATTGGGCTTCTTAAGAATTTTAGCACCGCGCATCATAAAATCACACGAATCGCACCGTAGGTCCTCGAAAAACACCTGCACGACTTTTCAAAATTTCTACCCGCGCGCGCTGTCCGACAATCATCGGGACAACGATCGGGACAACCACAACCATCAGGACAACCATCGGGACAACCATCGAGACAACCATCGGGACAACCATATCCTCTCTCTCTTGTGTATTCCCACATCCCTCAGGAATTTGCCCTAAAGATGTGATCAACTATCTTGTGAGTACGTATCATGTGTATCATGTGTATCATGTACCATATGCATCATATGCAACAGATGTTCTGTGGAAGGCTTAACAACTTCTGTGGGTTAGCAAGGCTTAACAACTTCTGTGGGTGTACGAACGTAGGCTTAACAACTTCTGTGGGTGTGTACTCCACGCCAGTGTAGTAGCCACGGTCGTCCGCAGGCCACGAAGTGAAGTGTCCGAACGTCATAGGGCGGGAAGCTGGGTGTGGGTGGTGGCGAAGAGTCGTGTGGATATTTGGTAGAGCTTGCACTGCCCCCCCACAAAGTGGGGGTATTGGCTGGCGTCGCATGAAAACCCTGGCACTGGTGAGAACACTGAGCGTTCGGGTAAAGTGATTGTTGTTGTTGTTGTTGTTGTTGTTGTTCCTTTTTGGGGGGGATGTTGGGGACCCCGGGGTCTGGGGACGATTCCTGCCCTTCCTGGAGGAGAGGTGGAGGAGCCCTGAGCCCAGGGGTCCAGGGAAGATCCCTGTCCTTGTTGAATGCTATTTACTAAGCAATGGACCCTTTAAATGCGCCCTGGCGCTTTCGCCGAGGCGCCGGCTGCATTTTCATTGAAAATGAGGCTCATTCTCCAGCGGTTTGGGGGGCCGCCGAAACCGGCCCCCCAACAACAACAACGCTCCCGTTCGAGACTTCCTTATTTACTTAGGGCCGGTGCTCTTGCTCGCCGCCGAAAGCAGCCGTCTCAACAAAACCAGCGTTCCCACTCGAGACGTCCTCCCGCTTTACCTTGGACAGGCGCGCTACTCCTTCTCTCATCGGCACCGCCCCCCAACAACAACAACGCTCCCGCTCGAGACTTCCTCCCTTTTTTACTCAAGGCGGTGCTCTTGCTCGCCGCCGACAGCCCCCGTCCCGACAAAACCAGCGCTCCCGCCCGAGATTTCCTCCCGTTTTGCGCTGGACTGGCGCCCAATTCTCTTTTGAATTGGCGCCGCTCCCAGCAAGAACACCGCTCCCGCTCCAGGCTTCCTCCCTTTTTCCTGAAGGCGGTGCTGTTCTTCGACGCCGACAACCCCCGTCCCGACAAAACCACGTCTCCCGCTCGATGCTTCCTCCTTTCATACTCAAGGCGGTGTTCCTCCCCGCCGCCGGAAACCGCCGCCCCGACAAAACCAGCGCTCCTGCCCGAGACGTCCTTCCGTTTTACGCTGGACTGGCGCCCAACTCTCTTTTGAATTGGCGCCGCTCCCAGCAAGAACAACGCACCCGCTCGAGCTTTCTTTTCTTTTTCCTCGGGACGGTGCTGTTCCTAGCCGCCGGCAGCCCCCGTCCCGACAAAACCGCGGTTCCCGCTCGATGCTTCCTCCTTTCTTATTCAAGGCGGTGTTCCTCCTCGCCGCCGAAAGCCGTCGTCCCAACAAAACCAGCGTTCCCGCTCGAGATGTCGTTTTGTTCCCAACCATCCTGTGGTGTTGGGTCCTCGTTTTGAAGAGACGGTGCCCCGCGTTCCTCTCCTCCTCCTCCTCCTCCTCCTCCTCCTCCTCCTCCTCCTCCTCCTCCTCCTCCTCCTCCTCCTCCCCCTCCTCCCTCAGGGTTCGCATGCCTCCCCACCACCCATTTCGGCACACCCCTCACACGTTTCGTGGCCCCATAGGGAGCTCCACCGAAGGCCCCAGTGGCAGGGTTCGCATGCCTCCCCACCACCCATTTCGGCACACCCCTCACACGTTTCGTGGCCCCATAGGGAGCTCCACCGAAGGCCCCAGTGGCAGGGTTCGCATGCCTCCCCACCACCCATTTCGGCACACCCCTCACACGTTTCGTGGCCCCATAGGGAGCTCCACCGAAGGCCCCAGTGGCAGGGTTCGCATGCCTCCCCACCACCCATTTCGGCACACCCCTCACACGTTTCGTGGCCCCATAGGGAGCTCCACCGAAGGCCCCAGTGGCAGTTCGCATGCCTCCCACCCATTTCGGCACACCCCTCACACGTTTCGTGGCCCCATAGGGAGCTCCACCGAACCCGTTCGGCCTCACACGTGGCCCCATAGGGAGCTCCACCGAAGGCCCCAATGGTGGGTTCGCATGCCTCCCCACCACCATTTCGGCACACCCCTCACACGTTTCGTGGCCCCATAGGGAGCTCCACCGAAGGCCCCAGTGGAAGGGTTCGCATGCCTCCCCACCACCCATTTCGGCACACCCCTCACACGTTTCGTGGCCCCACAGGGAGCTCCACCGAGGCCCCAGTGGCAGGGTTCGCATGCCTCCCCACCACTCATTTCGGCACACCCCTCACACGTTTCGTGGCCCCATAGGGAGCTCCACCGAAGGCCCCAATGGCAGGATTCGCACCCCTCACACGTTTCGTGGCCCCATAGGGAGCTCCACCGAAGGCCCCAGTGGCAGGGTTCGCATGCCTCCCTCAGCACCCATTTCGGCACACCCCTCACACGTTTCGTGGCCCCACAGGGAGCTCCACCGAAGGCCCCAGTGGCTGGGTTCGCATGCCTCCCCACCACCCATTTCGGCGTTTCGTCGCTCCACCGAACCCATAGGCACACCCCTCACACGTTTCGTGGCCCCATAGGGAGCTCAACCGAAGGCCCCAGTGGCAGGGTTCGCATGCCTCCTCAGCACCAATTTCGGCACACCCCTCACACGTTTCGTGGCCCCATAGGGAGCTCCACCGAAGGCCCCAGTGGCCTGGTTCGTATGCCTCCCCACCACCCATTTCGGCACACCCCTCACACGTTTCGTGGCCCCATGGGGATTTCCACTGAAGGCCCCAGTGACAGGGTTCGCATGCGCCCCACACCCATTTCGGCACACCCCTCACACGTTTCGTGGCCCCACAGGGAGCTCCACCGAAGGCCCCAGTGGCTGCATTCGCATGCCGCCCCCACACCATATTCGGCACACCCCTCACACGTTTCGTGGCCCCACAGGGAGCTCCACCGAAGGCCCCAGTGGCTGCGTTCGCATGCCGCCCCCACACCCATTTCGGCACACCCCTCAAACGGTTCGTGGCCCCATAGGGAGATCCACCGAAGAAGGTATTCACACCAGCATTACTCACAACTGCACATGGTTGGGTCCTTCGCCAGGCTAATTTTTATCAGGACTGGCGCCCTACTCTCTTCAGTATTGGCGTCGCTTCCAGGAACAACAGCAACCCTGTTCGAGACTTCCTCCCTTTATATTCAGGGCCAGGTCCTTGCCTCACTGTTGACAGCCCCCATTCCCACAAAGGCAATCCTGTCGTTCGATACTTCCTTGTGCTCTACCCTTCGCTGGGGTTCCACTGGCGGTCCCGCATCGGCGCAGCAAGGCGCGGGCATGCGTTATCGAGGCGGGATATGCAGAAATTCCTCGGAGGAGGTGTTTGCAAGACCTCATTGGGCGGGAGATCTGGGAATGGGAATAATGGACCCCGCTACAGAACAAGAGTTCCCCATGATGTGGATGGTTATCATGATGGTCGCATGCTTCGTGTGGAAACATCGCGCATTAGGGTAAACTGATTGTGTTGCTGTTGTTTTTGTTTCTGTTGTTGTTATTATTATTGTTGTTGGTATCGTTGTTGATTTTGTTGTCGTTGTTGCTGTTGGATTGTTGTTTTTGGTGTTGGTGTTGGTATTTGAGTTGGTGTTGGTGATGATGCGGGTGCCAAGAGGAGGACGTTGACGATGACGAGGCGGTGACCGATGACGAGAAGGATTTGAGTGGGGGAGACCCGCCAGAGCGGCCGGCAGGTCTAGCACGGCCTCGTCGAAGACCCCGTCCAGCTTGTCAGAGCACGACCGCCCGACAGGCGAGCTTCCCCGCCTGGCCCCCCCCCCTCTGGGAGTTGTGGCAGGGGGATCTCTGAGGTTCTGGTGGCGCCCTCTTCAGGCGCCACCAGAACCTCGCGCCTTCCGAAGAAGAAGAAGAAGAAGAAGAAGAAAAAGAAGAAGAAGAAGAAGAAGAAGAAGAAGAAAACAAACACCTGCTTCGTCACTGCAGTCCTCGGATTCGTGCGCGCGCGCGCCGGCGGCCAGCGCCACGCTGCGTTAGGGGGCGCGAGGCAGTGACACACGCTCCGCTTCAGCGAAGCGATGGGGGAGAAGGAGGAGGAGGAGGGAGGCAGAGAAGGCGGAGGCGGCGGATGAGGAGACGGAGGATGATGATGAGGAAGAAGAGGGAGGCATAGGATGGATGATGATGATGATGGTAATGAGGATGAGGAGGAGGAGATGCAGGAGGAGGAGGAGGAGGAGGACGGGGAGTAGGAGGAGGATGAAACATATGATGCTTATGATGCTTATGATGATGATGATGATGATGCCGATGGCCATGCTGATTGTGTTGGGGATGATGATGATGATGATGCTGGTTGTGGTGGTGGTGATGGTGATGACGACTTTGGTAGTGATGGTGGTCATGATTATGATGGTTGTGGTGGTGCAGATGATGATGCTAAGCTGTATGCCGAGGGTGATGGTGATGATGACGATGGTGGTGGGGATGCTGATGATGACGACCAGGATGGTGATGCTGATGATGATGACGATAAGGATGATGATGATGGCGATGATGATGGTGATTGTGATTGTGATGTTGATAGTGGAACTGATGATGCTGATGGTGATGATGCTGATGGTTGTTATGGTGATGCTGAATATGATGACAATGATGATGACAATGATGAGGATGCTGTGGATGACGATGCTGCCGATGGTGATGATAGGGATGATGATGGTGATGGTGGTGGTGGACGTTGATGATGCCGACGACGATGGCGCTGATGATGATGATGTGGAGGATGATGACGATGATGGTGATGGCGATGGTGGTGGTGATGGTGATGGTGCTGTTGGTGCTGATGAAGGTAACGGTGATAGTGATGGTTGTTGTTATGTTGATATGGACTTTGATTATGACTATGATGATGCGGGTGATGATAATCATGATGATGGTGATGATGATGCTGCTGATGATGATGATGATGGTGCTGACGATGATGATGATGCTGATGATGATGATGATGCTCAGGCGGATGATAATGACGATGATGATGCCCATGAGTATGATGATGATGATGATGATGATGGTTGTGCTGGTGGTGGTGGTGGTGATGATACTGCTGATGGTGCTGCTGATGATGATGACGGATGCGATGCTGCTGATGCTGATGATGCTGATGGTGATGATGGTGATGGTGATGGTGCTGATTGTTAGTATCACGATGATGTTGATGATGCAAA
>CAUYUJ010020664.1:0-45000 GCA_963575745.1 Prorocentrum cordatum | reverse complement strand
GTGCTCGCGTCGTCGTCGTCGTCGTCGTCGTCGTCGTCGTCGTCGTCGTTCGTCGGTCGTCGCTCGTCTCTCATCGTCGTCGTGCGCGCGGGCGCGGCTGTGGTGCCGGAGCCACACGGCGGGGGGGGGCGTTACGTCATACCCCCCTCCCCGCCCCCCCCCATGACGCCCGTCATCGCCGAACATAAAAAACGCGCTCACTCGTTGTCCTTGTGGCCTCCTCCCTCCTCTCTTCTCCCCCCTTCCCCTCCTCCCGTTTCCTCCTCCTTCTCCTTCTCTTCCTCTTGCTTTTATTTCTCCCCCCCTCCTCCTTATCCTTTTCCTCCTGCTCCTGCTCCTCGTCATCTGAGCCATGGATAATCATCCATGCCAGATTCTTGCGCCCCCGCAGCAATTCGGCCCCAAGGTTGCCTCGGCTGTCCCGCGGCTGCCCCGCGGCTGTCCCGTGGCTGACCTGCGGCTGTCCCGCGGCTGTCCTGCGGCTGTCCCGCCGCTGTCTCGCGGCTGTCCCGCGGCGCCCCGCGGCTTTGCAGCGGCGTCCCGCGGTTTTGCCCGCCGACGGCCCGCTTTGCTTCGGCTGTCCCGCGGCTGTCCCGCGGCTGTCCCGCGGCTGTCCCGCAGCCTGCGGCTGTCCCGCGGCTGTCCCGCGGGTGTCCCGCAGCTGTCTCGCGGCTGTCCCTGCGCAGTCCCGCGCCTTTTCTCGCGTTTTTGAGCAAGGCCTCTTGTCGTCATCCACAGCAGCGCGCAACAGTTCAGGTTTGCCCACACCGCTGGCATCATAGTTATAGCGGCAGTGCCAACAGCGGATATTTCTAGTATTATTCTCAGCATCGTCGTGATGATAATCATGCACGCCGCAACCAGCAGCGGCTTCAGGCGTCTTCCCAACACCACTCCCACCCCGTGCCTTGTGGGCCCCAGCGCGCCAGCGTGCAAGCAACATGTCGGACGATAACTTGTTCGTCCCGGTCGCCGTCCCTTGCGGGATCTTGGCCCGGACCGACCGGCAGCCATTCGCTGAGTGCAAAACGTGTGAGCGGCCGTTGCTCCCGGGCCAGGCGCTGTGGCGCAGGTGCAACAGCCAACACTACGAGTGCGGCGCACGGGGAAACAATTCCTGGGTTCCCTCGCGCGCCCGAGCCGCAGCGACGTCACCCTTGGGCCCCCCTGTGACGCCCTTGAGGCGCTATGAAGCACCCGTGGGGCCGTTTCGGGGTCCTTCTGAGCTCCAGTCGGGACTTTCTTGTAGGCAACGCGTGCAAGCAGACGCACATGTTGCAAGCATTGTTACCTACCAGCGAAGACTGATAGGTTTCTAGTAGTGTCAAAAGAGAGCATCTTGACTCCCCAGGGGGGTCTGGGCGGGTGCCGGGGAGAACCCGCGGAAGTCGTTTTAAGCAAACAGTTACACACTTCGTGGTCTTCGAGTTCACAAAACTCCATTCCCGGGCCACATTTTGAATGCCCGGAGCCAACTGTAGGCCACTTCGTGGTCTTCGAATTCCCAGAACTCCATTCCCGGGCCACATTCTGAATGCCCGGAGCCAACTGTAGGCCACTTCGTGGTCTTCGAGTTCCCAAAACTCCAGTCCTGGGCATGATTTTGAATGCCCGGAGCCAACTGTAGGCCACTTCGTGGTCTTCGAGTTCCCAGAACTCCATTCCTGGGCATGATTTTGAATGCCCGGAGCCAACTGTAGGCCACTTCGTGTTCTTCGAGTTCCCAGAACTCCATTCCCGGGCCACATTTTGAATGCTGAGGCAGGCTGATGCTGAGGCTGAGGCAGGCTGAGGCAGGCTGAGGCTGAGGCCGAGGCTGAAGGCAGACTGAGGCTGAGGCTGAAGCAGGCTGAGGCTGAGGCTGAGGCAGGCTGAGGCTGAGGCTGAGGCAGGCTGATGCTGAGGCAGGCTGAGGCTGAGGCTGAGGCTGATGCAGGCTGAGGCTGAGGCAGGCTGAGGCTGAGGCCGAGGCTGAAGGCAGCTGAGAGGCTGAGGCTGAGGCTGAGGCTGAGGCTGAGGCTGAGGCTGAGGCTGAGGCTGAGGCTGAGGCTGAGGCTGAGGCTGAGGCAGGCTGATGCTGAGGCAGGCTGAGGCTGAGGCTGAGGCTGATGCAGGCTGAGGCTGAGGCAGGCTGAGGCTGAGGCGAGGCTGACGGCAGACTGAGGCTGAGGCTGAAGGCTGAGGCTGAGGCTGAGGCTGAGGCAGGCTGAGGCTGAGGCTGAGGCAGGCTGATGCTGAGGCAGGCTGAGGCTGAGGCTGAGGCTGATGCAGGCTGAGGCTGAGGCAGGCTGAGGCTGAGGCCGAGGCTGAAGGCAGACTGAGGCTGAGGCTGAAGCAGGCTGAGGCTGAGGCTGAGGCAGGCTGAGGCTGAGGCTGAGGCAGGCTGATGCTGAGGCAGGCTGAGGCTGAGGCTGAGGCTGATGCAGGCTGAGGCTGAGGCAGGCTGAGGCTGAGGCCGAGGCTGAAGGCAGACTGAGGCTGAGGCTGAAGCAGGCTGAGGCTGAGGCTGAGGCAGGCTGAGGCTGAGGCTGAGGCAGGCTGATGCTGAGGCAGGCTGAGGCTGAGGCTGAGGCTGATGCAGGCTGAGGCTGAGGCAGGCTGAGGCTGAGGCCGAGGCTGAAGGCAGACTGAGGCTGAGGCTGAAGCAGGCTGAGGCTGAGGCTGAGGCAGGCTGAGGCTGAGGCTGAGGGCTGATGCTGAGGCAGGCTGAGGCTGAGGCTGAGGCTGATGCAGGCTGAGGCTGAGGCAGGCTGGCTGAGGCCGAGGCTGAAGGCAGACTGAGGCTGAGGCTGAAGCAGGCTGAGGCTGAGGCTGCAGGCTGAGGCTGAGGCAGGCTGAGGCTGAGGCTGAGGCCGAGGCTGAGGCTGAGGGATGAGGCTGAGGCTGAAGGCTGAGGCTGAGGCTGAGGCTGAGGCTGAGGCTGAGGCTGAGGCAGTCCTGGGCATGATTTTGATGCCCGGAGCCAACTGTAGGCCACTTCGTGGTCTTCGAGTTCCCAAAACTCCAGTCCTGGGCATGATTTTGAATGCCCGGAGCCAACTGTAGGCCACTTCGTGTTCTTCGAGTTCCCACCAGAACTCCATTCCCGGGCCACATTTTGAATGCATGCTGAGGCAGGCTGATGCTGAGGCTGAGGCAGGCTGAGGCTGAGGCAGGCTGAGGCTGAGGCTGAAGGGACTGAGGCTGAGCTGCAGGCTGAGGCTGAGGCTGAGGCAGGCTGAGGCTGAGGCTGAGGCAGATGCTGAGGCTGAGGCTGAAGGCAGGCTGAGGCTGAGGCTGAGGCAGGCTGAGGCTGAGGCTGAGGCAGGCTGAGGCTGCTGAGGCAGGCTGAGGCTGAGGCTGAGGCAGGCAGGCTGAGGCTGAGGCTGAGGCTGAGGCGCTGAGGCAGGCTGAGGCTGAGGCTGAGGCTGATGCAGGCTGAGGCTGAGGCAGGCTGAGGCTGAGGCGAGGCTGAAGGCAGACTGAGGCTGAGGCTGAAGCAGGCTGAGGCTGAGGCTGAGGAGGCTGAGGCTGAGGCTGAGGCTGAGGCTGAGGCTGAGGCTGAGGCTGAGGCTGAGGCAGGCTGATGCTGAGGCAGGCTGAGGCTGAGGCTGAGGCTGATGCAGGCTGAGGCTGAGGCAGGCTGAGGCTGAGGCCGAGGCTGACGGCAGACTGAGGCTGAGGCTGAAGCAGGCTGAGGCTGAGGCTGAGGCAGGCTGAGGCTGAGGCTGAGGCAGGCTGAGGCTGAGGCAGGCTGAGGCTGAGGCTGATGCAGGCTGAAGGCAGACTGAGGCTGAGGCTGAGGCTGAGGCTGAAGCAGGCTGAGGCTGAGGCTGAGGCAGGCTGAGGCTGAGGCAGGCTGAGGCTGAGGCTGAGGCTGAGGCAGGCTGAGGCTGAGGCAGGCTGAGGCTGAGGCCGAGGCTGCAGGCAGACAGTGGCTGAGGCTGATGCAGGCTTAGGCTGAGGCTGAGGCTGAGGCTGAGACAGGCTGAGGCTGAGGCAGGCTGATGCTGAGGCAGGCTGAGGCTGAGGCTGAGGCTGATGCAGGCTGAGGCTGAGGCAGGCTGAGGCTGAGGCCGAGGCCGACGGCAGACTGCGGCTGAGGCTGAAGCATGCTGAGGCTGAGGCAGAGGCAGGCTGAGGCTGAGGCTGAGGCAGGCTGAGGCTGAGGCAGGCTGATGCAGGCCGAGGCTGATGCAGGCCGAGGCTGAGGCAGGCTGAGGCTGAGGCCGAGGCCGAAGGCAGACTGATGCTGCGGCTGAAGCAGGCTGAGGCTGATGCTGAGGCTGAGGCTGAGGCTGATGCAGGCTGAGGCTGAGGCTGAGGCAGGCTGAGGCTGAGGCTGTGACTGCGACTGCCGTTGCCACTGCGACTACGACTGCGAGAACAACATAATTCTACAACTGGATTCTCACCTGAATCTTAAGGGGAATGCTTCCAGATATGCTCCTACACATCGCTGTTAGGTTGCTTTGCCGGGATAATTTTTGACGGATTGTGGTTTGTTGGTTGTCTCCTTGGGAGGCGCCGTGGCCATGTGGAGCCGCTGCGGGGCGGTCGTGGGGCATCCTGAAGGCAAAGTGGAAGCGATGTTGAACCATTTCGGGCGATGTTGAGCGATGTTGGAGGCCATCTTGGACTTTCTGGATCCGTCTTGGGACCATTCTGGGCCATCTTGGACGCTCGAGCCCATCGCGGCGGGGGGCTCGAGACCGAGCCTCTTAGACCATTCACGCCCTAAAGCGTTGGTGGGGGTTCTACGCGATTCGCGTATAGAGCATGCTCACGCGCACGCTCGTGTATTCATGAGCGCGTTCCCGCGTGCTCGCGTTCAGTTGCGTGCGTTAGCTCGCGCGCGCATGCATGCCTCCCTGCCCTCCAATCGCTGGCCGTATGCGTCTCGACTCCGTGAGCTACCGACGCGCGATTTCACTCGTGCTTGCAAGAGCTCCCGTGCCCCGGCAATTTTCACAACTGCTCAACACACAGGGCTTGAACTTGTTTCCACATGCCCATGTCGTCTCGCATTGGGTTGTGCATGTTTGTAGTTGTGTGTCCATAGCTTGCCGCCTGGGCATGTCTTGCTGTTCGCCCTCCAGGTGCTCCTCCCGTCTGGTGTCCGCCACGTCCATGCTCGCATCTTTTCCTGGCAATGACATGTCTCCAATTGATATCCCCTTCGGGGAGGGGATCCCCCCCCTGTGCCCCTTGGTTCTCCCAGGCCCCTGGTTGTCCCTGTCTCGCCCCGATGCGACCCCGTCGCTGTGCTGCAGCAGTGGTGCCGCTGCGCAGCCGCCCTCGACCGCCTTCGCTTCGGCATTGTGGCCGCGCCGCTGTCCCGCGGCTGTCCCGCGAGTTTCTTTCAGGGCAGGGAGGGGTCGCCTTGGCGGACGCGAGCCGCGGTTTCTTCAAAACCGAACGCGTGCACGGGGAATGGACGTCCGAGTGATGGGCGAGAGGGTCGCCACGACACCAGCCGCGACCCTCTGTCGCCATGGAGGAGCTGGGCCGCGCTGGAAGCGACGTGCGCCGCACCGCCTTGGGGGCCAGGGGCCCCTACGACAGCAGACGGGCCCCTGCGCACTTGCGCCCGCCGCGCGGAGGGGGATCCTTGGAGGAAGCCTTTCCCCCTGCGCGCGCCGTCGCGCCCCTCGCCAGGCGAGCTCCGCGGGAGAGCCGCCGTCTTCCCAAGGCCCCCGGCCGCGGTGAAGAGGCGGGCCGCCTTCGTCGTCGTCGTCGTTGTCCTCGTCGTCGCCATCGTGGTCGTCGCCGTCGTCCTCGTCGTCGTGGCCGTCGTCGTCGTCGTCGTCGTCGTCGTCGTCGTCGTCGTCGTCGTCGTCGTCGTGGTTGTCATCGTCGTTGTCATTCTCGTCCGTCGTCCGTTGTTCGTTGCCTGTTATCCGTCGTCCGTCCCGCGTTGTACGTCGTCCGTTGTTCCGTCGGCGTCGACCGTCGGCCATTGGTCGTTGGTCTTTGGTCATTGGTCGTTGGTCGCTCGTCGTTTGTCGTTTGTCGTTCGTTGGTCGTCGGCCGTTGTCCGTCGTCCGTCATCCGTCGTCCGTCGTCGTCGTCCTCCTCCCCCCTTCCCCCCTCTTCCCTCGTCCCTCTCTGGTTACCTCTCTGCCCTCTGGCTCCCTCCTTCTTGCTCTTCCTTTCTCCTTCCTCACGCTCCTCCTCCCGACAGTTGCTGACCTGTTCGTTCTTCCACTTCCTAGATCGCACTTCGAAACGACGGTCGACGACGATCCCCATCTCCCCTCCTCCCCTCCCCTTTCCGTTTTCGCATTTCTTGCTTGTTCATTTTCCCCAGTGCCATGTTTGTTTTGCCCCTTTCCCCCTGACCCGTGTCTCCTCTACCTCTTGCTCCTCTCCTCCTTTCCTCCGTCCACCGTTTCCCTTTTCCCTCTGCACCTTTTCGTTATCCGTGCCCCTTTTTCCCTTTTTCCTCATCCTCTTCTTACTGCCATCTTTGCTAGATCCTTGTCCTTTTCTGCCCACCCCCTTTCCCCCTTTTCCTTTTCTCTGTGTCTTTCCTTTTGAATGTGCGTTCCCCTTTCCCTTATTCCCCTCCCCTTCTCTTGCTCCTCGTTCTGCTCTCCGTTCTCCCTCGGTGGATGTGGACGACGAGGAAACGGAGGAGGAATACCGGGAATACCGGCTGAGCGCCTCAGGGTGCGTTGCTGACGGCCGTGGCAAACTCACTCGACCGTTGCCGAAGCATGCTCTGCGGGCTGTGCACTGCTCGGGCGGCGCTCTTCGGATGCGTCGGCAGGCGACCCTGACGCTCGGAGGGGAGGATGATGATCGGGAGGTCCAGGGGGAGGATCGAAGGGAGGAGAGAGGGGGGAGGAGGCGGGAGGGCAGGAGGAGTGGGCGTGGAGGCCGGGGACGTTCGGGAAGAGGGGGGGGCGGAGGAGGATGAGGAGGTCCGAGGAGAAGGATAGGGGGCGAGCCCTTTGGCGGCCCGCCACCGTGCAGATTGTTTGGTGCAATCGCAACCGTAATTCCGCCTTTAGAGTGCATTATCGTCGATCAGCGTTTGGTAATCGAGGGTATAACGCCGATTTCTTGTCGATTCGCGTCGGTACGCGTCGCTTTAGCGTCGATTTGCGTTGATTAGCATCGATCCGCAATAACCAACAAGATGGTATGGGAGGCTACAATGAGTTGCCACCGAAGTCAGCTCGGGGCGGCCCCCTTGAGAGCCAGCATGAGGAGGAGCATGAGCAGGAGCAGGAGGAGGCTGGAACTTTTGGCATCGTCTGAAGACCCTGGCGGTTTTCGCCGAGGTCTTCGGATGCTCCTGGGGTTGTCTTTTCCTTTGAGGGAGGAGGCTGGCTAAGGGGCGATCGATTTGGCGACGAGCGAGCTGGCGTGCAAGTCGACCAGGCGAAGCGGCCTGTGGCGAAAACGACCGAGCGAAACCGACCGGGCGAAGCCGTCCACGGACGAAAGCGACCAGGCGACGCCGACCAGGCGAACCCGACCAGCCGACCAGGCGAAACCACACCAGGCGAAACCGACCAGGCGAGACCGACCCCAGGCGAAATCGACTAGGCGAAACCGACCCTGGGTGAAACCGACCAGCCCCGGAGAGTGGGGGAGGGACCAGGTGTCTGCTTACAACTGGCCACCAGGTCGTTGTCACGCGCCTCCCTGACACGTTTTCCGAGCCGCGTCCAGCCATGGCGACGAGGGGGGCCCCCGAAGATCAGAAGGCGAGGAGGAGGGAGGTGGAAGGACGAAGGACGGAGGAAAGAGTTGGAGGAGGAGATCGACGACGACGACTTTGACGACAATGACGACCTCGATGACACTGACGACGACGACGACAACGATATTGACGACGCTGACGCTGATGCTGACGCTGACGACGACGACGATGAGGACGAGGACGACGTGACGACGAAGACGTTCTGAGGATGTGACCTGACGTGACGACGACGACGACGAGGACGAGGACGAAGACGACGACGACGGGACGACGACGACGACGACGACGACGACGACGTGACGACGATGGCGGGGGTGGCGGAGGCGGCGACGATGACGACGACGACGACCACGACTACATGACGACGACGACGACGAGGACGAGGATCACGTGACGACGACGAAGACGTGACGACGACGCGGCGACGTGACGTGACGAGGACGACGACGTGACGACGACGTGACGACGACGTGACGACGACGACGGCGGCGGCGGCGGCAGCGACGACGACGACTTTGTCGATGTCCTTGAGTGCAACCGTAACCACGCAGGCGCTGATGACGTCGACGACGACTTTGACGACGACTTTGACCACGGCTTCGACGACGACTTCGACGACGACGATGGCGAAGCGACGACGGCGCAGCGGCGATTGCTGGGCGGCAGGAGCGCGCCGGCGGCCCTCCCTGCCCGCCGCAGGTGGCCGTCCAACGGCGGCGAGGAGAGCGAGGAGGCGCCGCGCCGCGGCGGGGCGGGCGGCGACGGCGAGCTCGACGACGATGTTCGTCGGCGCGGCCTCGGGGTCGAGCTGGTCGCGTGGTGGCGGCGGGGGCCCGTGTGGTCGCGGCGCGGGCCTCGCGGTCCTGGGCCTGCGGGGGGCGGCACCTCCGCAGGGCGGGGCCATCCGCAGGGGCAGCGCCAGCGCGAGGCACGATCGGGGGGCGCCAGGTACACGCCCAGTGGCCGTCACCCGGGCCTCCCCAGATGGGGTGGGAGGATCGCGCCGCATCGCCGAATCGATGCATCGGCGATGCGCCTCGATGTGGAGCCCGACCTTCTCCACGCGGACATCGCCGCTGCATCGCCGATGTCGCCAGTGCATCGCCAATGCATCGGCGATGCGGCGCGACCATCCGACCCCACCTCCGACCCAATCTAGGAGACTTCTAGTTTGGGAGATCTCCCCCCATGCCGTTGCGCAGCAGTGCCTAGGGTGATGATCAGCAGACTGTGTTCCAGGCCTGCTCGTGGGCATCGCCGACGTCACTGAGATCGGTTTCCCGTCCTTTCCAGTTGCCTTGGCGGCAGAAGACTGTTTTTTAATCGTCCCGCCAGTGCAGAGGACGCCCGCGCAATGGGTACGGGAAAGATGGGCACGATGCCCAACAGCAGAGGTTGTCCAAAACCGGCAGCGGCCGCTGTCTGCCTCAAATGGACAGCGTCCGTGGCGACACCGACAGCGAGTCCTGTTCAAAATGAGCAGGACATGTTGTCGCTCGTCGTACCCATTCTTTCCGTGCCCGTGCCGGTCCTGGCGGCAAGCAACCAAGGCCAGTCGCCCAAGCCGCGCACAGGCACGAAAATTGGCTCCTCGAACTACGCTCAGGAGAGGGCCACGTGGAAGGGGGGGGGGCGAGGACGCGCGTGGAAGAGGGGGGAGGCGAGGACGCGAAGTGGGAAGAGACAAAGCAGAACGAGACAGAACGCGTCTGGGAAGGCGCGTGTTGTCGCAACTTGGCATCTCTTCGACGAGCGCAGTGTTTCTCACCCTCGAGGAACATCTTGAATCGTCTTGCGGAACACACGAAATCGAAAAAGGCATGGGGACTGGACGTCCGAGCGATGGCGAGTGCTTGGTAGCGGAAAACTATTTTCCAATCGTCCCGCCAGGGTTTTTTGTATGAGTCGCCATCGTACATTGCGCAAAGTCCTGAACAGGCCACCCATGGTGCCCTGGATCGATGCACCAGGGCTCGAGCTAGACGGTGTTTTGGCGATTTCGTGGGCCGTTTTGGTTTCGATGTCGTTTCGCAGCAGAGGTAGATTGAAGACAGAACGAATGAAAACGAAATCAAAACGAAGGCACGGTGCATATGCTCGAGCCCTGCGGTGCATATGCCCGCCGCCGTTTCTCGGGCCTTTGGAGTCAGGTTTTGGGGCCCCAGGACCGTCAGAAAGCGGCTCGGGAGGAAACTCCGGCATTGTGCAAGAGGTCAGGAGGTCTAGGGGCCTATGTTGTGCGGGGCTAGGACGAGGATAAATCCGTTCCAGAGCGTTCTGGAATGCTCTAAGAGCGTTCCGGAACGCTCTGAGAAGGCCGCGGCGTCCGAGATGACCTCCAGAGCCGCAAGATCTCAGATATTCTCGACTTATCTCCACCCGATATATCCTCGTCCTGGCTTCGTCTTGACATAATGAGAGATCAAGAGGTCCAGGTGCCCACGCATCGAACAAACGCTCCAGATCTTTGGGACGCCTTCCCCCACGACCTCCGACGTCGCGAGTCTCCTCAATCCCCGACTTCATCTCCCGTAAGCTGGCCGTGTAGAAAAGGAAGGGATACTCGTGGATACATCCCTGGGGTCTCTGAACCGCCACAGTCGAGAATGGGCGCCGCCATCGTGCATCCCCGAGTGGGGCCCCAAGTGTTTTGTCTAGTCGAACGTCGCACACAGTCGGGATTTGGGGTGAACTGCCCAACTGCCCAACGCTACTGGGAGAGGGGGGGAAATCGCCGCCAGTTCTTTCACATGGACGCGCTCTTCAAGGAGATGGAGGACGTGGAGGACGCCCACGACGCCGACCCGCAGCAGCTCGCTTGGCCTGCGGGGGAGGGGCCCAACCTCCGTGGAGGAGGAGGGGGAGGAGGAGGACCAGGAATGAGGAGGAGAAGGAGAAGGAGGAGGAGGACCACTGTAAACCCCAGACGCATCAACGATGGTGCAATATGCCCTCCCTCCAAGTTCCCTCTCTCCATGGGTCCCTACAGTAATATGTTTTCATTATGGGAAAAGCCCCATTCGAAGACAACCGTCTGAGAATCTTCGATCGTGCCAACCACCATGCTTGGGACTTCAGCTCCGCGAATCGACGTGACTTGTGCGTCCTGACAGTCCTCAACCGATCCAGAACACATTTAATTCCTGAGACGCCAGCGCTGCGAAAAAACAACGTGGCTGTTGCGTCTTGACAGTCCTCAATCGTGCCAGAGCGCAATTCCTGGGACGCCAACCCTGCGAAGTCTTCAAACTGCTGCAAACTCTTAAGACGAATGTGTGCGGCGCGAAGGCGAGAACTACATTTTGAAAGGCACCTTCCTCCATCCGAGAAGCTGTTCTAACAAACAGCGAATGTGCGCAGCGCTAAAGCGAGAGCCACATTTTGAAAACGACCCGCCCTCCACCCTTGAAACAGTAAAGAACCGTTGACACGACTATGCGCGGAAGTATTGCGAGAGCCATGTTTTGAAAACATCTCGTTTTCCACCTAAAGCTGTTCAATTTTTTCCGCAACCATCCTGTGGTGTTAGGTCCTCGTTTTGAAGAGACAGCGCCCTGCGTTCCTCCTCCTTCCTTCCTCCTCCCCCTCCTCCTCGCACTTCTCCTCCTCCTCCCTGCTCCCCTCCCTGCCTCTGCTCTCCGCGTGTCATCCCATTTCGGCACACCTCTCACGCGTTTCGTGGCCCCATGGGGAGCTCCATCGAAGGCCACAATGGGAAAGTTCGCATGGCACCGCCGCCCCATTTCGGCACACCCCTCACACGTTTCGTGGTCCCATAAGGAGCCCCACCTAAGGCCCCAGTGGGAAAGTTCGCATGGCACCGCCGCCCCATTTCGGCACACCCCTCACACGTGTCGTGGCCCCATGGGGAGTTACACCGAATGTACCAGTGGGAAAGTTCGCATGGCACCGCCGCCCCATTTCGGTACAAACCTCCCTCGTTTCGCGGCCCCATAGAGAGCCCCGCTGGCGACGACCCGCTGGCACGCCCAGGCAACGCGCTGCAACGCCCGTCGATGCTCGCGCAGCGACTCCTGGATCGCCTCGCCGACGGCGGTGGCGACCGTGTGGCTGGAGGAGCCGAGCTTGGTGACGTATACAGCCCAGCTATTGCCAGGCCAATCTTCGAGGTCCGCCATGTCCGAGTCGACGACTTCATCCATGCTGCGATGCGCAGGGGTCTGCCTCAAGGTGGGCGGGGCCCGCGCAGGTGCGACCCCGCGCGGCCCCGAAGATGTCTCTCCACGCCGGCGCATGCTTCGCCCGCCCACGGGCCAGCCGAGGTGCCCATGACGTGCCTTCACGGACGAGGGAGAGCAAGTCCGAGACGAAGAGCTCGTGCTCGGGGTTGGCATCGAGGCCCAGCTTTATCGAGAAGCGCTCCGCTCTGCCCATCGTCTGCAGTCGGTAAGGCAGTGGGCCATAGCGGGCCCTGATCGGCA
This sequence comes from Prorocentrum cordatum, assembly GCA_963575745.1. Classification (NCBI taxonomy): domain Eukaryota; class Dinophyceae; order Prorocentrales; family Prorocentraceae; genus Prorocentrum; species Prorocentrum cordatum. The sequence continues at coordinate 32,865 of CAUYUJ010020664.1, read as the reverse complement.
CGAACTCGCTGGGATCAAGCTGCACAGCCGCGCGCCCGCAGCGGCGGATCTCGGGGATGCCCGAGGCGTAGCCTGAGCCATCTATATAAGATTTTGGGCCCCGCTGACGGGTCAAATCTCCCTATTCAAAGTAGTCAGTGCCAATCGGGAAGGCAGGTGGGATTTCAGCCGGCGGCTCAGGAAGGCCAAACGCCATGTTGGGCTTCTCGTGCACCTAGTTGTTTAAATTCTGTTTTCTGGCTTTCGTGCAGCACTTCTGGCCGAGGCCCCTGCCGAATTAAGAAGTGCGGCGTTCAAAACTTCGCCAGCGGGAAATTATGCGACTGTCCCCCGCCAAAATTAATCGCGCAGTTCAGCGGGACAAATCCGCTTTATATCCAAAAGAACTTCGTTCGCTTGGTAAAATGCCGCGCAACTTGACTACGCTGAGAGCTTCCCTTGCGGGGGCTGTTCGGTCTCTCCTGTGTATTTTGGCAATGTGTAAGGATGGGGCACCCGCCGTAGGGCGCCCGCTATAGTGCGCCAGCCATGGAACACCAACCAGGGGACTTCCTTGAATTCCAGCAGGCTTATATGCATGCCCCCACTCAAGCAACGGCCCCGTATAGCATCCCTAGCGCAAGATACGAGCGTGCGCGCTGATGCGGGTTGCACGGGCAGTCCAAATGCTGCATGTTCGCTGCCGGGCAATTTCTGACCGCGTCAACGCCGAAATAATTACCCTGTGACGTACCCAACCCATTTGTATCATGGGAAACGAGGAGTTGGCCGAAACTTGCACGGACAATCAAATTGCAGGATCCGTTGTTTGATATGTAAGCTACTTGGGACACGCGCCAATGAAATGATGCGCAGGAGAACCATACCAGAACGAGGTGCGACACCTGCAGGCTCGAAGAGGACATGGGGAGTCGGGAACGAAGAGCATTAGAAAGACGTGCGGGACGCCCACTGTGCTGGGCCCCCCAGCAGGCCTCGAAAGTGGCGACAGTTTCACAGATCGCAGCCCCCCAGGGATGGCGAGGTCCCATGTGAATCCGCCGTGGGTACCCACTGTGCTGGGCCCCCCAGCAGGCCTCGAAAGTGGCGACAGTTTCACAGATCGCAGCCCCCCAGGGGTGGCGAGGTCCCATTTGAATCCGCCGTGGGTGCCCACTGTGCTGGGCCCCCCAGCAGGCCTCGAAAGGGGCGACAGTTTCACAGATCGCAGCCCCCCAGGGATGGCGAGGTCCCATGTGAATCCGCCGTGGGTGCCCACTGTGCTGGGCCCCCCAGCAGCCCTCGAAAGTGGCGGCAGTTTCACAGATCGCAGCCCCCCAGGATGGCGAGGTCCCATGTGAATCCGCCGTGGGCCGAAACGATTGCCAAGAGACCCCAGCAGCGCCGCATTGACAACGATCCCTCGGGCAAACGGCAGAGATGAGGCTGCGTGGGCCGGCGAAATGAGCGGGGCGATCCAATGCGAAGATGCTCAAAGTAAGCTTTCGTTTGCAGGCCATCGCCGAATATCAGTTCGCGGCAATTAATGACTTGACAGCGGGGCGGGGTGGGCGGGGTGTGGAGGGGGGGGGGGGGGGGCGCCCGTTGGCGCGCGGGCCTGGAGCAAGCGCTCACGCGCCTCAAGCAGATGGTCTGAGGCGCTTTTTGCTGGGGCCTCACTGCTGGCGGCGCCTCGACGACGGCCCTCGGGCCCGACCCCCCAGGAGTAGGGTGCTGCTCCGTCCTATTATCGCCCTGAATACGACGTAATCGCTCAAACAACTGCCCCCCCAAGCTCGCGCTTCCATCGGGTGCGCCGAGGGCGCAGGCCTCAGTCGCCCCATCCTGTTTGTCGACCGTGGGAAAGATATTATCATCGTCGTCGCAACTCAACCGAACTTCATGGGGGCGCCGACGACGTGGCCATCGGTCTCCCCCGTATCCTGCGGCATAGGAGCATCAGCAGGTACGAGTGCGGGGCATTGGAAGAAGACTTGCCCCCAGCACTCGTCTTTGGCTAAGAGCTGCCCGCAGGCCTGGCACGGGTGCATAGGCCCCCCAGCGTCGTATCGCGCCGAGGAGGCATGGGAATGCTGTCCGCCCAATGTGCCTGCAAGGCGCCGAACTGCTGGCAGCGTCGGATGCCCGCGACCGCATATCGAAGCCCACAGTGCCAGATGTCCGCGTCGTCGTTGGTGCACGTGTTGCGCGGCAGTCGTTCGCGCCGCCAGTGATGCGCTCCCTCCGTGAGGACGGGCCGAAGGTCAGCAGACAAATTTGATGAAGGTCAAAGATGTTCCCACCGTCGTCCAGCAGGATGCGCGGCGACGCCAGCCGCCAACCCAAGCGGCGCAGGGGCAGCCCGGTGGCGCCAAGGGGCCCCCTGGCCTGCGCCCAGGTTGTGGCGTCATCGAATTTGGCTGCGTTGGCCTCCCAGGCGCGTCGGAGGCGGCTGGGAGATGCTCTGCCGCCCCGCGCCCACTCCGCGTACTTCGCGACGACGTCGATGGAGGACGTGCTCCGCCGAGGGGTGTGCAGCGAGGTAGGCAGTCACACCGGCATTGGAACTCCCGCCTGGGCTCCGTTAAGCACAGCAGCAAACTGCCGTGATGTCCGAAGAGTCGCATCGGTGACGCCTGACACCGACGCGCCGTGAGAGCTGGAGGGCATGGCCCCCGTTCGCCACAGACAAGTCGCCTTGCGGCCCACAGCCGACAGCTCCTTTGAGCATCAGGAAGCGGCCGGTGCGTTCCTTGAGCTTCTTGAGCCGCTTCTTCTCCTCCCTCCAGCGAACCCGCGGGCCGTGGAGCTCGCGCCCTAGGTTGCGCGCGCGGTCGGCGCGCGGTACCTGGAACAAGCCGTGCGCCCGACGCTTGGAGAGAGAGAGAGAGAGAGAGAGAGAGAGAGAGAGAGAGAGAGAGAGAGAGAGAGAGAGAGAGAGAGAGAGAGAGAGAAGGATCCGCGCCCTCTTGGATCCGACTGCAATGGGCGACTTCTGGGGCTGGAGGATGAGGCCGAGCTCAGCCGCATCCTTGGTGAAGATGCTCGCTACCTTGGTCAGCGGCCGCAAATCGCCCCAATTCTCAGAAACGAGCTGCAAGCCGACGTCGCCCACGAAGGTACGTGGAGTGACGGTTGGCGCTGCCGTGCGAGCGCGCTGCGCCGCCCTGTGCGTGGGCAAGCAGAGCAGGTGGGTGGCGTGCGTGCAGCCCGCCAGCAGCCCCTTGGAAGGCCTCGAAAGGGTCCGACGGACCACCGAAAGCCCTGATGCGACGCGGCTGGCGGTAGAAAGGAGAGCATCATCCACGTTGAGCGAAATGGATGGCCAAGCTCTCGGGCTTCGCGGAGCAAGGCCCACGGGTTGATCATGTCGAATTTCTAGATCATGTCCAGCAGGATGGCGGCGGTGCACCCACCCAGGAGCTCACCAATTTCCCGCTGGAGGTTGTGGTCGAAAGCGGAGTCGGAGGAGGTGTGGCCTGCTCTCGTACCCCACATGTCGTCGCAGTCATGGGCTTCCTGCCACTGCGCCGAGAGCTGCCGTCGGACCTTCGCCCAGATACGAACGAGCGCGTTGCTCAGGACGACGAGCCGATGGCGCCCGTCCGGCTTCGGAAGCTGCGCCATCTCGCCGTAGATGCGGTCCGACGGCCATCGCAGGCGATCTTCGAAGATCGTGTACATGTCGACCGGAGCCCGCATGGCCTGGTCCGACAATGCGTCTGCGGTCCGTGGAGCTAGCCGCGTCTGGCCAGCCGCAGTGCGCATGGGGAAAGAGTGAATTGCCTCCCTCAGTATCGGCGCCGTGATGGGCGGCAGGCGCGCCCAGTCGGCCAGGTCATCGGGCATGGGGACCGAACGCAAGTCGCGCGTGGTCCGTGCTCCCTTCCAAGACCCCAGGTTTTTGTTTGCCAGCAGTTGAGGTTGGGCATCTGCCACAAGTCCCACAACCTCCTGTCTCGCGCGGACCTGGATGCAGCGCGTGCACCCCTAGCGCCACCGTCGAAGGCATCGCGAGCCCACTTACGCCAGATCGACTTCTTGAGGCGGCGGTCCGCAGCCAGGAGCTCATCAGCACGGCCGATGATGGCGTCCACCATGTCATCGAAACCGAGCTCGACCAGGACCGTGACGCCCCGCTTGAAGGAGTCGCGGCAGGGCCTGTCCAGGAACTTTAGCCGTTGGTCGGTCTGGCCGATGCGGTTGCGGCAGGCAGCGGCCTCGTCAAAGGCGCGAGGCACCAACTTGTACCGGGCAGGGGCGACGGCGCACGTGGTGGAGGCAGTGGCGAGCCTCTTTCAGCGTTGTGGCCGGTTGCGCTCAGACCGCAAGTGCTTAGCCCAACGCCGCGCAGTAGCCCAGGCACGGGTACCCGCGTCTGCATGCTGCCACCGTCATGGCCGTTCCCAGCGTAACCAGTGCCGCTGGAACCGTGGAGGTCCATCGTGCCCGATGCATCGGCGCGCGGAGCCGTCGACCTTGTCGAAGCGCCCCGCGATCTCGATGACGATGCCCTGGATGACGACGTCCCAGAGCGCCGCCACCTCATCGCTGGACGCGGCAGGGGTGGCGTCGGTGTGACCGCCGCTCCCCCACCCGAGGTCTTGCACGCGGGCGCCCTCGGCGGCTCGGGCATGGCCATCGCTCGCCCTCGCCGGATCACACATAACACTGCACCAGGTGCCAAGGAGAGGGAGGGCGCGCGCACCCAAACGGAGGGAGCACGGCAAAGCCGAGGGGCTCATGAGGCACATGGCATCACATGGCTTGTCCGTTGCCTGTCAGGAATTAGGCGCAGGATAGTGCGGTTGTGGCACCGTGCTGCCAGGATGCGCGACGCCAAGTTGCTGGCGACGATAGTAGTCTATGCACGACTTACCGTCTGCCATGACGCAAGTGTGCACAGTAGGGACGACGTGAACCCCGCCAGCGTTTCGATCCACGAGCGCATGTTGAGAGTATCCACATCCATGTTCCAGTCGCCGCCGAGGACCCAATCGTACCCCAGCACGTTCCAGGCCGCCACTCGCTGAGCGACCTCCCGGAGGACAGCCAGGTTCTCGCCCGTCATGCCGATGGACGGGGCCAGGTAAACGCTGACGGACGCCCCAAATGACGTACGCCGCAACCGCACGCTCGGGGTAGACGATGTGGTCGCCGTCGGGCGGCCTGGCGATGAGGACGCGCATGGGCACCAGGACGCAAGCGCCGCCGCTATTCGCGGTGGCCGAAGAGCCAGAGGTCGGCAAGGCTGGGACCCAGAGCCCGCGCCAGCCTGCATCTCTGGTCTGGGCCTGCAACTGGCCCAACTTGTCGTCGCTCACGCGCGTCTACTGCCCCCAAAAATCCTTGCCAGTGTACTCGGCGAGGCAATCGACCATGGGGCCATAGGAGCCAGCATTGAGGGTGACAATATCACCAACACCCAGTGCAACAGCGTGGATGCGCACTGGTGCGGCGCGGGAGGCGTGACCTCTCGCCACTTCGCTGTCTGGCTCCCCATGGGCACGGAAGGCGTGACCCTCCGTCGCCCCCAGGGTGGGCGCTCGGCTGGTGTGACCATCATCTGTAGCGCCAGCTCGAGCTCGTAGGTCTCCGACGGCCGTGGAGGTAACGTTTCCAATGGCCTCCTGCCTCTCAACCCTCTCCTCCGAGCGTCTATGCACAGCGAGATCGAGTACAGGACGACATAGCAAGATGAGGGCGTGGACGAGGAGGGGCCTACGTAGTGCGGGCCTTCTTTGAGACCGCTGCCACGGAGTCGTAGAGCCGCTTGACTGCCAGCCGCATGGCCTCCGGAGTGGCCTCCGGCTGCTGGGGCCGGCATCGGAGAGGGTGGATCGCAGCTCCTCCTCGGAGAGCGTGGCAGGGTCGAACTCGACATCCATCGGCTCAAGATCCTTGTCATCCTCGCTGCCCGCTGGCTTCTGGGCCGCCGCGGACGTATCGGGCTCTTTGACAGACCGTAGCTTGTCCAGCGTGCCGTGGAGCCCTCCAGCTCCTTCCGAAGATCCGCACCAAGCCCCAGACCAGCAGCTACGGCGCCCATCTGCTGGACGGTGATGGCGAAGTGGGGCAGGAGGTCCTTTAGGGAGGGCACCTTGCTCTCCACGTAAGGCGGGCCCGCGCCCATGAGCTTTCGGCCCTCCTTCAGGCGCACCAGCTCGGCATCTGCCAGCTGCAGAGGCTCACGAGGAGGAGGAGGAGGAGGGGGAGGAGGAGGGGGAGGAGGAGGAGGGGGAGGGGGAGGGGGGAGTCGTGGGATGATGAGGAGGAGAGGCAGAATGAGGATGAGGATGATTATGATGATTCTGATGATGATGATGATGATGCTGATGATGATGATGAAGATGATGATCCTGATGTTGATGATGCTGATGATGATGGCGATGATGATTGATGATGCTGATGATGATGAAGATGGACATGATGCTGATGCCGGTGATGATGAAGCTGAGGATGAGGATGATGATGAGAGTGCTGATGATGCTGATGCTGATAATAATGCTGATGCTGGTGATGGTGATGAGGCTGATGATAACGATGATGATGATGATGATGATGATGATGATGATGATGATGATGATGATGATGATGATGATGATGATGCTGATGATGATGATGATGATGGTGATGGTGATGATGTTGATGATGATGATGATGATGATGGTGATGATGATGGTGATGATGATGGTGATGATGATGATGGTGCTGATGTTGCTGATGATTCTACCGATGGTTGTGCTGATCCGTGTGCTGACGATGATGACGCTGATGATCATGCTGAAACTGATGATGATATTGATGACCATGGTGATGACGATGTCGATGACGAAAACGATGTTGTTGATGCTGATGCTACTGCTGCTGATGATGCTGATGCTGACGACGATGCTGATTATGCTGCTGCTGCTGATGCTGATGCAACTGATGATGATGACGAGGATGATGATGACGATGATGATGCTGATGAGGATGATGAAGATAATGACGATGATGATGACAATGCTGATGACGACGATGATGATGCTGGTGATGACGATGCTGATGATGCTGCTGCTGATGCTGCAGATGATGATGCTGCTGCTGACGATGATGACGGCAACGATGCTGATGATGATGATGCTTGTGATGGTGATGCTGACGAGGATGATGATGCGGTTGACTATGCAGATTCTGATGATGATTCTGATCATGGTAATTATGCGGGTGATGATGATGATGATGATGATGATGCTGATGATGATGATGATGATGATGATGATATTGACGATGATGTTGATACGGATGATGATGTTGACGATGCGCATCATGATGCTGATGATGATGTTGATAATGCTGCTGCTGATGATTTTGATGATGCTGTTGATGATGATGATGCTGATTATGATGATTATGATGATCATGATGCTGATGCTGATGATGATGATGCTGATGCTGATGAGAATGATGATGATGATGATGATGATGATGATGATGATGATGATGATGATGATGATGATGATGCTGATGGTGATGATGATGATGACGGTGGTGGTGGTATTGGTTTTGATGCTGATGCAGGTGATGCTGATGTTGCTGATTGTTTTGACGAGGTCGAGGCGGATGATGAGGATGACGGTGAGGATACGAGTTATGATGATGTTGATGATACTGATGATGATGCTGAGGATGATGATGTTGATGATGCTGATGATGAGGATGCGGATGATAATAGTGGTGGTGATGATGCAGGGATGGTGCTGCTGTTGATGATGGTGGTGGTGATGCTGACGACGACGATGCTGATTCTAATGATGAGGATGATGATAAGGATGGTGATGATGATGGTGATGCTGAGGAGGATGAGGATGACGAGGATGACGCTGACGATGATGATGCTGATGATTCTAATACTGATGATGGTGATGATGATGACGCTGACGATGATGCTGCTGATGATTATGGTGCTGCTGATGATGTTGGTGGTGATCATGATGATTGTGATGATGCTGCTGACGATGCTGATGACGATGCCGATGATGGTGATGCTGATACTGATTATGATGATGATGATGATTATGCTGGTTATGATGATGATGATATTGATGATGATGATGATGATGATGATGATGATGATGATGATGATGATGATGATGATGATGTTGATGATGCTGATGATGATGGTGGTGGTGGTGATCACGATGATGATGCTGATGATGATGACGAGGGTGCAGATCAGGATGATGATCCGCAGCCTGATGATGAGGATGAGGAGGCTGAGGAGAAGGATGATGAGGATACTGGGGGGAAGGAATGGGGGGTGGTTTGGGCTACTGACGGTGATGCTATTGCTGATGCTAATGATGATTCTCATTATGCTGCTGATGATGCCGTTGATATTGATGTTGATAATCATGCTGCCGATGCTGATGCTGATGACGATGACGATGATGCAGCTGCTGCTGCTGATGATTCTGAGTCTGATGCTGCTGCTGATGATGCTGTTGATGATGCTGGTGATGACGATGACAATCACGATGATGATGCGGATAAGCATGAGGACGAGGATGCTGATGACGATGACGATGATGATGATGATGATGGTGATGATGATGCTGATGATGGTTATGGTGGCGGTGATGTTGATAGTGGTGACGATACTGACGACACAGGTGATGATGTTGATGATGATGTTGACCATGATACGTTTGATGATGATGACGATGACGATGATGATGATGCTGATGATGCTGATGAGGATGAGGATGAGGATGGTGATGACGATGATGATGGTGATGATGATGATGATGATGATGGTGGTGGTGGTGGTGATGACGACGATGATGACGACGAGTAGGATGATGAGGAGGAGGATCAGGAGGAGGAGGAGGAGGAGGACGGGGATGATGATGGAGGTGGCGGTGGTGATATCGATTTTTCATGATAGCGATCGTTAGGATTGGGATGATGACGACAATGATGGTGAGGATGAGGATAAAGATGAAGAGAAGGAGGAGGTGGATGTTGAGTAGGTGGAGGAGTCTTCTCCCTCGCTCCTCCTTCTCCTTGCCGTCCGCATTGAACGTGGGATGCAGGATCAACAACCTGGTAGAGTGGCTGTTCCCGTACGGCACCGAAGCCCTGGCAGTTGAGATGCCCAATGTGATCGAGGACCCTGCATGGCGACAGTCCCAGACCTCCTCGAGTCACGGGCCAATCTTTACGAACCCCTCGAGTCACGGGCCTATCTTTACGAGTGGTTTTCGGCCTCTGGGGGGCACTCGGGCAGTAACAAGAATGACTCATGTAAGACAGCGGGTCCCGAGAAAGTTGTCGAGATCTCCAGGGAAGATGACCGAGAAGGCTGACACAGACTCAAACACGTCGATCCTCATTCTCCTCCTCGATCCTCCATGTCCAGGCGTCCGATGCCCTGATCTCGGTGCGGGTTCCCCAGACCTCACGACCGGTCCCTGGGGACCAGTTCGCCGTCTTGGGCTGTGGGTTGACGGCCCCGCTGGGGTGAGCAAGGTCCAGATGCCGATGATGATGATGATGATGATGATGCTGCTGCTGCTGCTGATGATGATTATGATGGAGATGCTGATGATGATGATGATGTTAATGTAACGACGACGAGGATGATGATGTTGATGGTGATGCTGATGAAGATCTGATGACGATGATGAGGATGCTGATGATGTTGATGATGCTGCTACTGATGATGATGATGACGATGCTGATTCATGATGATGACTGACGGTTACTATTATTTACTGCTGCTGATGATGAGGATGAGGACGAGGATGAGGATGAGGATGAGGATGATATTGATGATGCTGCTGCTGATCATGGAGCTGCTGCGTATGCTGACGAGGATGATGGTGATGGTTTTTGGTGATGGTATTGGTGATGATTTGTGGCGGTGATCATGACAATGACGACGACAACGACGGCGACGACGACGATGATGATGATGATGGTGATGATGATGATGATGATGATGATGATGATGATGATGACGATGACGATGGCACTTGCGGACGGAGCGGGCATGGGTCACGAACCGATTCCAGGCGTTTGCCCGCGAAATTCAGACGCGGCATTCTTGATACAAGTTTCCATGCTCATGTCGTGCAGTTCTTATCTTGTGCGCTTCGGGCTCTGCTGTTGTCAACGTTCTTCTTGCGTTGGCCGTCATCTTAGTTTACAGAGTGCCGACCGGAGGCGCACTGATACGCGCGCGCGCTATGGGTTTGCATCCACCTCCAGTTTTCCGATCGGCATTGCGGTCTGCAGTCTTGCGTATTGCATCCGAGGGTCTCGTCGCCGTCTCTTAACGGGGATTATTCCCACCTTCGACATGTCAGCTGGTTTTTGGGTATAAATGGGGAGGAGGGCCCGGAGTGCACTGATTTCTCTTTCGGCCGTTTTGGACCACGCTGGGGTGCCAGAAAGCGTCACAGGAGAGGAAGGGGGGCGACGAGAGAGCCCAAGAGACGTCCAAGAGGGCGCCAAGATTGTCCAAGAGCGCTCCAAGAGAGCCCTAGACCGCACTCGAGCGTTTCAACATTGGTCCAAAATGGCTTGAAGCCCCAAGATGGCCTCAAGACGGCCAAGATGCTTTCAAGAAGACTCCCACGAGGCCCTTAGGAGGCGAAACAAGTATGTCTTTGAAGGGTTTTCGTGTTCTCGTTTTTTTTTATGCTTCAGACAGTCCAAGACAGCCCACGAGGCTTCAGAAATCAGCTCAAGACGGCCCAAGAGGCACTCAAAGAGGGCGCCACGACGGCGCAAGAGAGTCCCAAGACGGGCCAAGAGTGCCCCAAGACGGCCCAAGAGGCGCCCAAGATCGCCCAATAGGACCCCTAGACGGCCCCAAGAGGGGCCGAGCCTTCCGCTCCAAGAGGCCCCCAGGAGGTCCCAAGAGGCCCCCAAGAGAGCCCAAGAGGCCCCTAGAGGCCCCCTAGAGGCCCTACGAGGCCCCCAAAGAGGCCCCAAGAGCACCCGAAACGACCCCCAAGAGGCCTCCCAAACTGCCTCCAAAAGGCCCCAGGGAGGCCTCCCACGAATTCCAAGCGAACTTCCGAGAGGCTTCTAATCCACAACCCAGGCACGGTGGCGGGACAGGCTGAAGGCCACTAGATGGTCCAAGACGGCCTCCAGATGGCCCAAGAGGCCCCCAAGATGCCCAAGAGGCTTCCAAGAGGTCTCCCACCGGAGCTCGAAGAGGCCAACAAACAGATCGTTTCCATCGGTTTTGTGCAATTTTGGCGTGTCCGCCTGTTCCGATGCCCAACGCTGCAAAACGCCCCAAGAGGCTCCGAGGATCGCCCCACGACTGCCCAATAGGCTTCAAAAGCGCCCCAAGACGGCCCAATAGGCTTCAAAATCGCCGAAGAGACGTCCAAGACGGCCCGAGAGGGCCCCAACCGCGGCCCAGGAAGACGGCCCAATAGGCTTCAAAAGCGCAGAACAGACGTCCAAGACGGCCCGAGAGGGCCCCAACCGCGGCCCAGGATCGGGAACATGAACCGAGAACCCGAGATCTTCGCCCCAGGAGACCTGGCCCAGCACGGAAACGGAAAGAGCGCTGCAGAAACAGAAACCGAAATTACTCACACCACCATTCGTATTGGGAGCCTTGGCGTTGAGAGCTTGTTACGTCACCCCTCGCTCTTGGGAGCCTTGGTGTTCAGAGATTGTTGCGTTGCCGCCCGTTCCTGAGCCTTGGCTGGGCCTTGGTGCCAGGAACTTGTTACGTCATCGCTCTCTGCTGGGAGCCCTGGTCTATCAGCTTGTTTACGTCACCGTTCGCTCTTGGGAGCCTTGGTGTGAAGAGCTTTTTGCGTTACCGATCGCTCTTTATTTGGCGTCTCTGGGCCTTCTTGGGAGTCCTGTTGGGGCTTGTGGAGCCCTTTTGGATGCCTCTTGGGAACCTTTTGGGGACCTCTTGAGGCTTCTTGGGGGGCTCTTGGGGCCTCCTGGGGGCGTCTTAGGGCGAAAGGCTAGACTTTTCGGTTCGTGGTCCCCCTCTTGGGGCCGTCGTGGGGCCCTCTTGGGCCGTCTTGGGCGCCCTCTTGGGCCGTTTTGGGGGCCTCTTGGGAGTCTCTTGGGCCGTCTTGGGGCGGTCTTTGGGGCATCTTGGACCGTCGTCAACGCCGTGAAAGCCGAAAAACCGTATATGCTAAACATGTACCTTTCTTTAAAGGGAATCAATGATTTTGGCCTCCTGGTGGCCTCTTGGGACGCCACTTGGGGGCCTCTTGGGGCTTCTTGGGGGGCTCTTGGGGCTTCCTAGGGGCGTCTTAGGGCGAAAGGCTAGACTTTTCGGTTCGTGGTCCCCCTCTTGGGGCCATCTTGGGGCCCTCTTGGGCCGTCGTGGGCGCCTCTTGGGCCGTCTGGGGGCCCTCTTGGGCCGTTTTGGGGGCCTCTTGGGAGCCTCTTGGGCAGTCTTGGGGCGGTCTTGGGGGCCTCTGGGGCCGTCGTCAACGCAGTGAAAGCCGAAAAGCTGTATATGCGAAAAATGTACGTTTTCCGTGGGGAATCAATGATTTTGGCCTCTTGGGGCCCTCTTGGGACGCCCCTTGCGCGCCTCTTGGGAGCCTGTTGGGGGCCTCTTGGGCCGTCTGAGGCGGTCTTGGGCTCTCTTGGAGCGCTCTTGGGCCGTCTTGGGGGGGAAACACGAAAAGCATGCAAAAACCTCAGGGAAAACCCGAACACGGCCATTACCAACCTTGCGCCCGCCCCCCCCTCCCCTGGAACCCCACTCTAAAGTGAGCTGGGCGCTGCATGTGAGTGGGAACGAGCGTGCATCCGCGGCTGCTCGGCTCAAAGCGGCCGGCCGCCCAGATCTGATTACACCTCAGCGCGAGGTGTACCATGTGCCATCGATACCAAAATTGCTTGATATGGCTCGCCTCCTACTATTGGGACTATCGTTATTACGATACAACAGAGCTGGAGCTTGGCTTCGTCTAAGGCAAAGCTGCTGGTTGGGTTTCCCAACCCTGTTCAAACTTGGTAGCGGAGCTGGCCTATGGTGGTCAGCTCTAGCTCTACTCTTCACCATCCACGGCACTATCTGGTGGACTACAGGTGTGGTGGAACATCAGGGTGCAGTGGGTTTGCGCGGAGGAATGTATGCAACTACTCAGCATAGCGAGGACACTTGCAGTGACACCTCTGCCTACGCGGAGGCCTCTTACTTGCGTCCTACATCCCTGCGCTACTACACCCCTGAAGCCCACCCGCCTACTCCAATGGGAAACTTCTTCGAAGACATAATGCATGGAAACATGCGATGCGACATTGTGCCGCCTCCACCCCCACGCAGGCTTACGACCACATATCGAAAATCCCAACCGACTACATCCGACCACGACCTGCGAGGCCATTGGGTTGGTAATACTATCGTTGGGCTCACATGGGTCGCTATCGGGTGTGCGGTAGGACATATGCGTGGCGGAGACGACACAAGAACGACCAGCCCCATTGGGACCCGTCCGGTCAAGTACCTTTTCCGCGAATTGGCCCGCGAGGCACATGAAGAGGAACACCAATTCAACTCTGAGTCCATGCGGGAGAACAGATCGACCAGGCGTTGGCACGTTTCGAGATAGCCCGCTATGAAACTGAAACGGCAGGCTTTAACATCCCCAGCTTCAAAATTTTAACAGTTATTTTATCCAGAGCCCTTGGAGTGGGGACATCGCGTGCACAGCAACTCCTGCAGCCACTAAACCACCGCATGCCGAGGGACCAGCAACAGCTTGACTCCCTATTTGAACGCGCGAGGTCCTATGCACGCATTGCTGAGAGAACCCCTGGCAATATCGGCGGTGTTTCCAGTCACGGCCACCGTGCCGAGACCTTCTACGTTGAGGTTGCCCTGCTAATAACGTCTGGAATGACGATCCACAACTAACTGACACCACTATACTACCGGCTCAGAATAGTGGACCTGCTTCCGGGTCGCAAGATTCCCGGGCCAGGCTTCGGGGGCCGCCCGACGCGGTATCCCCTGCGCAAGGCACGACCCGAATGGGCTCAGCGGGGCAACCTGCTGAGTCCGACTTCGACTCCGGTACTGACGCCGACGCGTCTTCGGACGACGAGGTTGCAGCCCCTGACTATTCCGATATGCCCACGTACCTCGCGGAAGACAAACGGGCGCAATGGTTGTTCTGAGGATGCCAGAAGCACTACGCAGGTGGAGGCGATTTATGAAGATGCCAGTTCGCAAGGTACGGCGCATCGTCCGACGGGCACTCAAGGGAAAAGGCAAGAGTCGAGGTAAGGGTTAAAGGTAAGCGCAGGCGATTGCATTGTAGAGGCATGTTAGCATTCCTAGCATCCCTAACCGGGCCACAATATGAAGAGATACTCCTAGGTGCAGGCAGGAGTCGTAGGTCTACATCAGGAAAAGGTAAGGGGCGTCGGGGAAACCCGAAGGATGCCAACGGTCAAGCTGTGGAGTGCGACGTATGCCATAGCACGCAGCACTTTCGCCGCGAATGCCCTCGGGGCGATGGGGGAGGCAGAGGTTCGTGGATGCTTCTGGCCCAAACTGACTCGGACATGCAGTCTTTTGATTGGGGGCCACTTTTGGCCGACCCTGCCGATGGCTCAGTTGCAGTTGTTAAGTTCACGGCTGCCGGTTATTCGAGTGCCAGTATGTCCCTCGAGAGTTATGCCGGCGGGCTTTTCGAGGAGGTATTCGCTGGCCCCTATGATATTATCTGGCAGGACTGGCTGGGCGCGCCCATCCCAGGGCAACCAGCTGATATTGAATTTGTCGAGAACTTCCGCGTGCCCGCCGAAGGAGATGGCGAAATGGCGGGGGCGCCCGCGGATTCAGAAGCCGCTATTCCTGCGACAGAGGAGGAAATGCGGTTGATGATTTATTCTCGGGTTATTGGCAATCCCACAAACGTGGAATTGAGTGATGGCGATCCTTTGCGGGGGGGCCCGCGAGATGCCAGCGACCTGTCTGAGCGCATTCAGTATGAGCTCGGCCACAATGAAGGATTTCAATGCGCATTTCTAGCTTCGGACCGCTCCATGAGCCGCCGGGGGCGATCGGCGAGCCGCCGGTCCTGCAGACGCAAGTGTCGCGCCGACGACGACGACGAAGAATGGGAAGATGGCGCTCGTCTGGCACGTCGCGGTCGGGTCCGCAGTGGTCACCCGACCGCGCGCGCGCGCTCCAGTGGCGCCCGCTCCAGCGGCCTTCAGCGCCCTCATCCACCTGATGCGGAAAAGCCAAAGACCCCTCCATGGAAGGTCAATGGGCCTGGCGCCCCCCCGAGGAGGGGGCGTCTGCGGGGGCGCCCGCCTCAAGGGCAACGACCTCATGATGATTATCCCGAATGCGAAATGCATCGCTTTCTCGGCTACTCGGATGCTGGATTGGCTCGTCAGCGCATAGACCCAGATACAATGCAACAGTGGTTGAACAAGGGTTGGACTGAGCACCTTATTCGTCGCTGGCATTCTCTTCGCAATGTTGATCGATGTGAAAAAGGCAAGGTCCTTCGCCCAACAAGGACAGGGGCTGTTTAATCACATGGAGCCCTTATAAAGCGCCTGACTCAAGAGGGCTATCATCGAGGGGCGACAACTTTACAGAGGCGCTGCTTGCACGTGCCCCGAGTGCGCCGACCGCGGGCTCGGCTGCCCCATGAGGCGCCCATCAAGAAGCCCAAACTTCCGCAAGACACCGTGGGTCTGGTCTCATGGTGATGGTCGGAGGTACTGCACCGATCCGAATGCGACGCCATGGAAGGAGCAGTCGACGGAAAGCGACTACGACCAATCTACAGCCGAAGCAATATCCCAATCTTTAAAGATATGGAAACACCTTGTTACCTCTTCATTATTTAAAGGTTTTCAATCTTGATTGTAATGCGGGGGAACCCGCTTCGCCAATATCGGAAGAAGACGACCAACAAGGAGCTGATGAAGCGAAAGATGTGGTTGAAGCGGTAGACCCCGCGGCAGCAGCTCCTGAAGGATGCGCCTCGGACTACTCCGACGCCCTCTCCACTGTCGCGGATGTCGCGTGCAATGCGGACGCCCCTATTGATCCTAGGTGCGTCGTTGCAGAAAAAATGGGTCTTTCTTCTGAGAGAGTGGTCTTCTACCGTGCTGGATCTGCAGGTTGGGTAAGGACCAGAACTAACGAGAGGCTTAGCTCTAACACATATAACTTGACCGTGAAGGGAAAGGCCATGAATACCTGCAGGGGCAACGCCTAAACTACCTCCTCCCAAGCCGAAGACAGATCCGCCTATTGACATGTCTCCATCTTCGGATTCGTCGAGCCAGTCTACGTCACGCGGGCCTGATCAGTTCAGACCGCCGCCCAAGCAGAAGAAGAGGAAATGCCCGGATGACCCCAATCCTGGATATAGCAAGCAACAGCGACCTGCAGGGCAACCTGCTGATCGACGTCGATCCAGAGGACCAGCAGCGGCCGCCGCAGCAGCTGCACTTCAAGGCGCCAGCACTCCTACTCCGAAGGATCCTGTGCCACGTCGCGGCCCTGCACCTGGCCGGACACATGGGGCTGGCTGGGCGCCGACGCTGGAAGGATCAACCAAGGATGCTTCTTCATCGCGGCGTGGTGCCGATAAGAAACTATCGGAAACTACGTCAAAGGCATCGGGGGCAGCTCCCAAAGACAAGAAGTACGAGCACTACAACATCACTGAGAAGAAACGCCAGAACTTCGACATCAGTACCCCGCCGAGGACCCCTCGGACGCCCAGAGGATCTGCAGGCGCTGCCCCATCATCGGCGGGCGCCCGTGCACCCGCAGCATCGGCAGTAGCTCAGAATTCTGCGGGGCAACCTGCCCTTACTTGGGAAGTGCCCGTTGAATGCCGGCAGTATTGGGACTGTATGCGCACTGCCAGGCGCACGCAGATCAACCCAGCAGATCACCCCCATTATGATGGCGGGTCTGATCGTTACATTGCAGTGGAATGCGGTATTCAGGATACCGCCGTCATTGCCGATAAGGGCGCTCGTGCGCGCCAGGTTGCACGTGACATCTTGCGTAGACGCCCGGTGCTCACGTATCTGTCCGAGAAGACCGACTTGATGGGGATGCTCAAAGCAGACAGCGCTGTTGGTCCAAATTTGACCCATGGGGAACGGCGCTGCTGCTCAGGGCGGATTACGACTGCTACTCGTCACAAACCATTTCACAACAAGCATCTCTCTTATAGGTTTCTGCGAGCAGCCGTACCGTGTTTCGACGAATTCAATGGATGAGTGGAGCACTCAGAGCTGCTCAACCAGTGGCCACCTGGGGGATGTGATCATGACCGCCGCAAACACCTGGGGGCTGTCCGGCGTTTCAGCAATTGCCATTGGGCATGCCAAGCATTGACTGCGCTGAACTACAACACTGGGGTGCTGAAAAACAGGCCCCATATCAAGAAGTGTAAGTTCGCTACCGAAATGTGCGAGACATATTTCATGCGCCCAAGTAATGGACGCATCAGTCCTGGGATAAAACGCCCTGAATCACTGTGTATGAGGTTGACAGGTTTGATTATTCCAGGTACACCTTGTTATTTTGTTCATGGTACCCAGTGGGAAAACATCCCGAATATACTTCGCATGGGCCTGTCATGCCGCGCCGACGACACTATCGAGAGAAAAGGCAGACCGTTTGTTCGCGCTTGCCCATATTTACCGGGTGATAACAGAATCCAGTCCGGCCTGCGCGTCGACCCCAAAGTACTGATCATGGTTAGTCTGAAGAATTTGTTCCGTGATAATATGGCTATTTGGCGCTCAGCAAATGATAGTATAATGTCGGCAGGCCGGAACGGCAAAATTTCTCCGACTCACATCGTCCAGGTTATAGGCGTTCTGCCCAACGATCAGTGCAGGTATAGCCGCATGGGACATGTATGGATCAACCCCACGTACCTGTGGGACAACGATCAGAAGTATCCGAACAGTGATCTTTCCATCGGCGATATGTACGAATTTCAAAATGATGCTTCATCGTTGAAAGACTGGTTTGCCCAAAACCCCCCTGACAACTTGAAGTGCCCCGAACCGACGCCCATCCAGGAGGTCGAGTTCTTTTCAGTGGTTATGCTGCAAGAAGTGCGCCAAGCGGGGGCACCTGCAGGGGGATCTGACGGATCGTGGATTCAGGCCCAGAGTGCGGACGTGACTGGTACGACACCGAGTGGAATTACTTCCGCCGACATGCTGTGCGCCAGCCATCCGTGGCGTGCCCAGACGCAGCAGCTGCCAGTACCTGCAGGGCAACCTGCGCCGTTTGCACCTATGAGCAGGGCCACCTCTCCATTTGGGACTCCACAGAGTGCTGGGGGCACCAATGGCTTACAGGCGAGGCTCCAAAGCATTCGGATCGACCCGCAGCTCTACCAGGCTTTGCTGGCGACGTCGCCGTTCGCATCGCCGCGTCCACATGCGGAGCTACCTGCTTTCCCTGACCGCCACGCTGCGCAGAGGACCGAGAGTTTGGTTGGTCAGCAGGAGTGGATGCATTGGCAGATGCGCGAAGCCGCGCAGAGCATGCGCAGGGGCGGCGTCGACCTTCCTAACGCTAGCTGGACGCCGCCTTGGGAGTATGTCCCAGACCCGTATCCATCGCCGGAAAACCCCGATCGATACGGATACGTGCCAGCAGTTTTTAGTCATCCGGGAGTCATCCGACATGCGATCCGACAGCTGCAGAGCGCCCTACAGCACCACCGATGGACTTCCCATTGTATCCTGACTACCATACTCAGGTGACTAGTGACCCTCGTGTGGGTATGCAGCCAGAGAGCCCGTATGTACGGGCGACAGCCGACGACTTCTTTCAGTCTCAGTCGACACGCGGTTCTGGTTACACGTCAGGTGTGCCGGGCCAGATTCCTCACGATGGCTATTTGGTTACCCCTATGGACTCAGTTGTGACGCATTAGGCCCCCAGCCTGGTAGCGCCAGCATCCATGGTGGAGCTGCGCCCAGAGATTCTGGCCACTCACGAGGCTCAGCGGGCCAATCTCTCAATGCAGTTGGCCCGCCAGCGTCGCGCCCATGAGCGTCAGGCAAACAGGGTGCTGGGTCGTGCGGGGCAACCCGCTACTCCAACCACAGCAGGGACACCTGTATTCAACCTGGCAGCACTTGCCGCCATGCAGCCACCGTCGGTCCCACCGCTTCAGTATGAGGTTGGTGAAAACTATTCTGGAGCGCCAGACGCGTATCAGGTCATCGGCAACACCGCCAGTCACCAGCGACGGTGACTTTAACAAGTGTGCCATTTGCCTGGGCCACTTCTTGCATCACGACAAGGTCTGGAGGCTTCAGTGTGGTCGCACATTCCATGCGCGCTGCTTGGGCCGAGTTGCGCGCGTGCATGTGGACAGTCAGTTGGCTGGCATTATAGAAGGTGGCGCCCTGCGCGGTTTGCAGGGGCGTTGGTATAATCGCAGCTGGGTTTCATTATGCCCTTGCTGGAGATCAGGATGCAGCAAATCGCCATGGAGAAATACTCCGAGGGGCTAACGAACTCAGGGACCTTCGCGAAGAACTTAACCGCGTCACGGCGGTGATGATGAATAACACGGCAATCCTTACAGCAACACCTGCGGGGCAACCCGCCTCATCAGCCAATGCGGTGCAGGCGACGGAAGTTACCGCGCCTGCTCTGGATGCGCCTATGCCATTCATAGCGGAAGCAGCCAACCATGCAGGGACACCTGCAACGACTGCACCTGCCGCGGCTGGCCACCGACATGTGGCTGAGGCGTATGAAGAGAGCCACTGAGAGGAGCGCGCAGTGGCTCGAATCTCCACATGCCATGCCACATGGGCAAGACACCCGCCCTCGCAGCCAGCGCAGGACGGAGAACCAGGTGAGCGCGCGCAGTGGCATCACTCCGATATCCGAGCGTGAAGTGCTACACACTGTGTTGATGGTAAACACGGATGGTCAGATAGGCATGCGTGCCGACGAAGATACGTTCATTATCATGCCGCTCGCATTTGCACCACGCCCGCACATGCATGACGAGTATCCTACGGCCTGGATTTTCGAGAAGAACCCCATTACGGAGGAGGAGGCCCGCGGATACATCAACGTCTTCACGTCCCTGACAAGGAACGATTGGGTTTTGGATCAGAGACGCCACATGGGTATGTATGGTACGACGCTGTCTGAGGTGCCGGGAATATTCGGAGAACGCCACGAACTGGCCCTGGCCGCAAACAGTGGGGCCATGGTGGATGGAATGCTGACGATCCTTCTGGGCATCGACATCAAAATCAACATCATTGGTCTACAAACTGCACAGACATTTGAACGGGTATCCCTTCCCCATGGACATGACATCAAGAAGTTGGACCTGACGAAGCGGCTCTACGTGTCTGGAGTGGGACATGGTGCCGCTGTGTGCGACATGTCCTGGCACCGCACAATTGCTTGCAATGAAGAAGGAGATCTGGTGGGGTCACCTGCTGTGCCGAGGCTTGATACCTACTCAGCAAACGTAGCTGAGGGTTCAGGGGAACATCTCCTTGCTATTCTGGGCCTGGGGAGTATGTCGAACACGGGGAATATCCTGATCCTGGGGCAGGGGCACGAGGAGATGATCATCCTTGGCTCTGAAATGTACGCGCTTCTACTTGGGAAGGGTGCCGCAGTGCCCGATTTGATGAAAATGCCTGCTGGGCACATGGCGCTCAAGGTCGACGAGTGCGGGGCCGCGACTGAGGACAGAAGGTCGATGTCGTTTACTATTGCGGCCAATCCTCAATGCGAGGATGCCCCGCTGCTCGTCGACGAGGCAGCTGGCGCAGAGCTTGCCGCGGGGGCGCCTGCTATGAGCGATGCCCATGCATATATGATGTCACAGGATACCAAGGGCATCAGCTTCTCCATCAAGGAGGAGACGCTCGCTTTTATACGATCGAGTCTTTGGTGAATAACACCCTGAAGACCTGGCGTCGCTGGAATGCGTCCTTCGGGGCCCTCCCCACCTCGGCCGACCAGGACTTCGCCATGCGCAACTTGCAGGCGAAGGTCTGCAAGGCCATCTACGAGGAGAGCAATGAGTGGATGCCGCCCGACGCGAAGGCAGGGGCACACGCGGAAGGGGATGATGCCGCCGAGAAGTCTGATATATTTACTTCGAGCAGCGGCTCTGCAGCGCAGCATGGCACGGGCATTTGGGCGCTTCCACCGCTTGAAGATGAGCGACGGAGGCCGAATGCTCAGGTTCTGTCATCTAGCACGGGAAACCTGCATTATTTTCTCAGCCGCCGGCTGTGCGCGCCAGGGGCAGTGGCAAGCCCAGCTGTGCGGCTGCCAAGGACAGCAGTGGACCCGGCTGTGTGGCCGCTGCAGCAAATGAACGCTCGTCGCATCATTATCATTCTCGTGCGCTTGTCATTGGGGACATGTGGACAGCGCTGTTCTCCGAGCTCGTGGTTACATGTGACCGCATTACACATGCGGAGGTTATGACCTCTACGGGTGCACAGTCTTTGGGTGCTCTACTCTCGGGGGATTACGATTTGGGTGGCAACGCCCGCTGACTGGTAGGTTGGGTTGCCTGGAAAGCGGGCGGGGCCGCATTGCCAGCGCGTCCAAAAATTGATGGCTGAGGCTCGGGCTCTACGCATGTCTATTGTACTTGTGGGGCCGCCAGGCTATTTCTGGGAACAGGGTCCCATGAGAGATGCCATTGAAGATCTCGGCTTGCAGGTCATGCGCATGCGATGCTGCCATTCCAGTTTGAAATGCGACCGTTCAAGTAAGTTGCCTAGCGGATCATATCTGCAAGTCGCAACTACCTACGCGCGCATCCCAGCCAACTTGTGGAGGTGTAGCGTCAAACTGCAGGGGGGCCTGCCCAACGTGCCGAGCATGATTTGGACTGGTATGGCCAAGGCGCTCAGAAGGCATAGTAGCCAACAACACATTGGCTATCATGACCGCGAGATTGATTGATCAAGTGGATTTACACAAAACAAAGAGGAACCACGCGAGTGCTGTACACCTTAGCATTCACACGCGAGTGGATAAAGGAGCTCGAACTTACGTTCAGTCTCCGAAGAATGGCCTTGGATGTGACCATGCCGTAAGACGTGCAACGGTGAACTTGGGCGACAATCGGATTATACAAGACATTGAGATCCAGGGCCAGCCTATCGGGTACAACTACAATGCGCCGTGGCCGAATGGTGTAACCAACGTTCGTACTCGGTGATACTGGGAGCCGCCAGAACCGGCTCTCGTCGGCCAGGAGGACCCGCGTCCACGCCCAAGGCGAGTTGCGTTCGTCGATGACGATTGCCCTTTCCCCCTTCGATTGAGCGTGGCCGCGTGCTTCCCTCTATCCCCGAATTTCCGACGATGAGTACATCTGATACTGAGCAACGGACTGCGCTACCGACCGATGCCCGAATCAAGCAAAAAGGAAGCGTAAAGCCGACGCAGAAGCGGGCATCAAGCCACGCGAGATACCCGAGATAGTCGCAGAAGGCAACCACGATTGCGGAGATGCCGTTAGAGGTCTCGGATGTAGTGCGTACTGCGCCGACGCCCCCCTTGACTCCGACTCGGCAAGTGATGATGAGGAGGGGCCCCTTCATCGCATTACCCGCGGGGCAACCTGCTGAATCCTACGCAGACGCGTTCTCCATAATCCCATCTTTATGCTATGGGCGACGCAACAAGGTTGACATGTTGGAATTTTGTGGAGGAGGTGGAGGTATGCCGCAGCTAGCATTTAGCCGAGGTTTGTCTTCCGGGGGGAACTTAGGCAAGCGCTCTCGGGGGCCTCGAGACGGGGGTCAATGCGAACGGGGGTCAGCCGCGGCACCGGATTCTGCAGGATCCCGCGAAGACCCCCTCTGGCTGACCCGGGTTAGCGAGTCGCCCGTGGTTGCGAGGCGGCCGCGCAGATTGGCTGACCCGGGTTTGCGAAGACCTGCGTTGCAGTTTCTTTTCCTGCATTGCAGTTTTTGGCATCCTGCTGACCCGAGTCTGGATTGACCCAGGCCAGAAGATCCCCGACGCTCCTATGTTGACCCTGGAAACAAGGATGTCCATCATGCAGTGATGCACTACCTAGACGTTTGGTTCGTCAATGTTGTCATGCTACAACCCAGCTGCAGAAATATTTGATTACCTTCATATTTCAACTCCCAAGTCAACCATGACACTTGGCATGGGCCCCACAAAGAAGATCTTCCACATATCAAGGTTTGTGGTAAGGTTGCTATACGTCAGAACAATCTTCAACGGTATTATTTACGAGAACAACCAGTGGCAACTTGGGTGGAGCAGATACCACCATGGACCACGGGCACATGCAAGGGCACTTGCAAGGTGCATCTGGATCAAGGTACTACCGGCTTACGCGGTTCCTTTGGGGTATTGATACGAAAACCCACCGAGATCATGGCCAGCCACCGCTTTCTATTTACACTCTCTGAACGAAGACGATGTGCTGGTCATCATCAACATGCGTCGGTATGTAACAGAGAACTGTCCATGGATGCACATTATACTCCAAAGATGCAGTCTCTTTTTGTCGACGCAGTTCAGATCGCACGCGATCTCTTCCAGGTAAACCGTGATCCCTTTCATGGTCACCCTTGCCCTCCCGCCGTGCCAGTCACCGACGTGAGGGGATGTGATTTTGGCGATCCAACTTTCCCTTGGCAACCCGACTGTTCGATCGCGAGACCGCTTCCGGCATGGCTAGGATGTCGTGCGTGCGCGGATAATGTTAACATGCGCTCTCCTTCGCATGACAGAAATCCCAAGCATTGCAGGTGGTACGATAAGGAAGTCTACCATTGGGAATGTCCGAGCTGCAAGAAGACCTACGGCCAGAACAAGCCTGGACATGTACGGACACCTGGCAAATCCAAGTTTGTCAAACCTTGGAAGCTGCCTGACAATCACGGACAGGCACCGCCGGCTTCTGCCGAACCGGCAGCACCACCACCCGAGGCGCAAGCCGCACCGCCACTTGCGCGGCTGCGAGCACCAAGACCCCGGCTCTAGAGCCGGACCCACGGCGGGTGCCAGCAGCCGCGACATTACAGTAGGCAGACATGCTGCTCAACCTGCTGCAGGGCAACCTGCCTCGAGTGGAGCTGGGAGTTCGGATGGCCACATCCGACTGCCACAGGTCAGAATCAGACGTGGCCGACAGCGAGGAGGAGAGCCACCTCCACCGCCACCAGCGGGTAACCCTGCTGCACGACCACGACTTCCAGACTGGTCAAGGTTCGACGTACAAAGCAGTCTACAACGTTTAGGAGCCTTGACCCAAGCGTGGTAACGCGCGAGCTGCAGCAGCTACGCTTGCGTTGGTTCCATGCCAAAGATCCTAAGATGAGACTCGTTTTAACCAAGATAGGTCTGGACAACGTCAGACTCAACCTGACTAAAGGTGTCTGTGATACACTCCAGGGGTGCAGGGCTTGGGACAAGCCTGGGCACGCGGTTATGCCATCTACTGCACTGCCTGGCACATTCAACGAAGAAGTTGTATGTGACCTGATGTTCTACAAACGAGAACATCATATATTTCATATCACCGATCGCTGCATTCGATATGCTACTGGAATTGAGATACCAGACAATACGATTACCAGCATCCTTGATGCATGCCATCAGTGCTGGATGCAGTGTGGACCTGCAAAGGTACTCTACTCCGATGGAGAGGTTGCCCTCAACAGCGACACTGCGAAAGCTGTCCTTAAGGCGAAGGGAACTGAACTAAGGATACGTGCGCGTGGACAAAACGCGACGACGATCGATGCCAGAAATGGCATGTTGCGCCATCTCTTTCATGTCATGGAAGCTGAATCAACAGGTTATACATACCTCTTGTGTTCGCACGACTACTGCATGAGGCCTTGTTTGCCGCCAACGCGTTCACCTTCTATAGTGAGGTGTCTCCAGGCAACGCCCTGTATGGGCGGCAACCGGCAATGCCATCCTGGATCACGAACAGCCGACTGAAACGCCGGATCATTCTCGTGAACAGATGATACGCAAAGTATGCATTGAAACTATCACACAGGCCACTTCAGTAGCCAAGACCAGATCGTGCATTACGCACTAAAGCAATAATTACCGGTCAGCATTACTACGATGAAGGAGATTCAGTTGATTACCGTCGCCCCACAACCACGAAGGACGACTGGGGAGGCGGGAATGGCCCATTCCCAGTCGTAAGAAATGATACGATCCAGAGAGGGGCCGCGTCATCGTTCGAGTGGGAAACCGCGACGTTCAGGTACAGTGCGGCGATGCGCGACATTTGCTCTATCTTGAAGCCGTGATAGCCAGAGAAATTTGCTCCGACAGCGCTGCACGACGGACAGTTTTGACGCTCGTGGCCAGTTTACCTGCGGGGAGGCTTGTTATCGCATTTGGCCATGTCCCGAGCAAAAATGGGATGCTTCAGATGACATGTGCAAGCCGACGATCTCCTATGGTACATCTGGCTTTACAGTGCCTGATCAGACTTCTCTCGTATTGAGAACGTGGTTTCGGTCAGGTTAGCCAAGGGCATCCATGAGCTACCTCCGGTTGCTTGCGCTGACAGTTGCACATTGATCCACTCTGACAATGATGTCAAGTCAGGATTGAACTATCATGAAGCAGAAGGCACCGCTCTTCACATTCACGATTCAACTGGATCAGCACATTCTAGGACCATCCAGTGCCTGAAGTCCACCAAACCTCAAGCAGGCTTTGACCAGGATGTGACAAAGTTTGAGGATTTGGCGGATGCACCGACGCCAGATGGAATTGCAAGAGAGGCCGTAGAAGCCGACCCACCACAGGAGGATGGGCGATTTTTGCAGAATCGGAGGCTGACCTCGAGGCGCACGTTATGGAAGTGTGGTATACAGAACTACAAGATGAAAGGGAACTGCTGGAGGCAACTCCATTAGAGGACCTTTTCACACTACCCACACATATGATTCCAGACAATTGTGCGCTGATCGCTGTAGCTGAAGAACAGCGGGGACACCTGCCGAAGTGGGGGCACCCACGCGACTCTGAGACCGAGCAGACGTATCATGTCCCATTGTGCTCCACGGCCGAAGATTGCAGTTGCGGACTGGACTCATACGAAAATGGACAGTCTGTAGAACTCTGCTTTACGGTAGAAATGTCAGGTCGTCCTGTCCGAACAACAGCACAGGATATTAGATGCCGGCCGTGTGACCACCATGCGAGTATACGTTGCCACCGCTGCAACGCGAGCTGTGGTCGTCAAGGGAGACGACCTCCTCGCGAAGGCTGACGTCCAGGCGGATCCCGTGAAAGTATCGAAAGCCATCTACACTGAACTCAAAACATGGGTTGACAAAGAGTGCTTCAAACTTCAAGACATATCTAAAGCGTCAAACATTATGACTTCGAGGTATGTGCACACATGGAAGTGTGTGAAGAACGAGAAGGGCGAAATGGAACGTGCCATTAGATTACGCTTGGTGCTGCGAGGCTTCATGGATCTTGAAGCTTTTGACGTGGAAACCTTTTCGGGAAGAGCGCGGCGGTCAAGCCAGAGACTACTCGCGAGCACGGCGGCGTGCAATGAACAATGGACCATTGCTTCCCTCGACACCAAAATGGCCTTCCTGAGGGTTGACCTACCAGGAACTTGATGAGGCAACTGGTGAAAAGGAACGTGTGGTGTGTTTTACTTTGCCGCCTGGATCGGCCTCGGTGCTTCGAACTCTCCCAGGATTTGAACGTTGCGACGAGTCGAAGCACTGCTTGCAGTGCCTTCGGCCAGGCACTGGCACCAAAGACGCACCCCGAGCTTTCTCACTAGAGCTTAGAAGGATCACAAGAGGTTTTGGTCTCAGACCTACGTCCTACGACGAGGAGTTCGAGACAAGCAGTAACCTGCTTACGGCCAACCATGTTGATGTTATCAATATGGCCGGCACTGAGGACGCCATTGACAAGTGCGTCAAGTGCGTGGAAGACACCTTTGGTAAGTGTAAACTCAACAAGCACACATGTACCATTTGTGCTGTTAGATATACCAAGGATGAGGACGGCAGTGTTATTCTGGACCAAGACGAATACATCACGCAGCTCCGTCCTATACAACATCCGGAACTCACCGGCGCCGGCGCTGGCGCGCAGGCGTCCAAGATGGTTGTAGACATGTTCGTCAGCCTTAGAGGCGCGCTGGCGTCTGCATTCATCACCCCGGTGCGGTTGATGGTGTATGTTGTTTCTCTACAGCGTGTCCAAGAACCGACCCATATACAAGTGCGACGAGTGGGCGCGATGACCAGGAAATTGCTGGCCTGCCCTGAGAAGATCGGCTACCAGGCGATGACCCCTACGGGAGAGGTCGGCCTGCGCGGCGACTCAGGTTACCGAGGCCTGAGTGGGGGCGCCGACCGCGAAGTCAAGGGCTATGGTATGCGCGGGGCAAGCCTGCTACGGCGTGGAAGCACGCCATCTGGTGCGCCCGCCGTCCACTTGATCGATGCGCACTGCAAGTCTCGCCGCTTGCAGGTCCTCTCGAGCTATTCAGCAGAGACGCTGGTCGCTGCCCAGAACTTGGGGGACTGTTATCCATCGATCGTGACTCTGCACGAGTTCCACGCAGGACCGCTAACTCCCACTCAGTTGAAAGACATACTTGAGTTGGGTGGCCTGAACGTCAAGGTCACTTTGACCATCGATGCGGAGTCTGTTTCTAAGTCCTAGCTAAGCAAAAATTTGAAGAAGCCGGCTGAGTGCACCCCTTTAGGACACATCAGCTGGATTCGACAGATGATGGAGCGAGGAATCGTGCACAGTATTCTGTGGTGCGACACCCGCGATATGACTGCGGACGGTCACACCAAGGGGAGCATCGGCAGAGAGATGCTCCTACAGGACATGGGCGGTACACAGTCCTTCACACATAACTTAAAGAGTCATCCTCCTTATCGAGCTGGCCAGACATCTCATTCTGTAGCCGCCTGAGGAGTATTCGTATGCACAGTTTAGTGCAGGCGAGGCAACTTGCGCGCGGGTCCACCTTCCTTACGGCCCCTCCCTTTCGCTGCCCTTTGTGTAAATAGTCGCTGCTGTATCTGCTGTATAGAGGCGGCGGATTCACGCCTCGTCTCTCTCCCCGCCCGACTCTAAAGTGAGCTGGGCGTTGCATGTGCGTGGGAACGAGTGTGCATCCGCGGCTGCGTGGATCGAAGCGGCCGGCCGCCCAGATCTGACTACACTTCAGCGCGAGGGTTTTACCATTTGCCATCGAAAACATTGCTTGAGATGGCTCGCCTCCTACTACTGGGACTATCGTTACTACGATACAACAGAGCTGGAGCTTGGCTTCGCCTAAGGCGAAGCTGCTGGTTGGGTCTCCCAACCCCTTTCAAGCTACCCCTCCCTTCGGGGCTTCGCCCCACGCTAGAACGTCATCGCTCGTATCGCGCTCTTTCCGTTATCCCCGGGAGGCTTCGAGAGGTCCCCAGGCAGCCCGAAACAGGCCCCAAAGAGCAAAATCCACCGTTTCAGGTTCCGGAATCACCTGGAACCGTTCCGGGGTGATTCTGGAAGCTTGACACTGACCGTTTCTGGTTCCAGAATCACTTTGGAGCCGTTCCGGGGTGAAAACCCATCTGGACCCATTTTGAGCTCCTCCCAGAAGGCTTCTCTCAGCTCCTTCCTGGGCTCCTGTAAGAAGCCCTTATTGAACTCCTTACACAGAAGCCCTTATTGCGCTCCTTACAGAAACCCTTATTAAGCTCCTTACAGAAGCCCTCATTGAGCTCCTCACAGAAGCCCTCATTGCGCTCCTTACAGAAGCCCTTATTGGGCTCCCTACAGAAGCCCTCAGTGGGCTCCTTACAGAAGCCCTCACTGGGCTCCTTACGAAAGCCTTCACTGGGCTCCTCACTGGGCTCCTTACAGAAGCCCTCACTGGGCTCCTTGCAGAAACCCTCGCTGGCCTCCTTGCAGAAACCCTGATTGGGCTCCTCACAGAAGCCACCAAGAGAACCGTTTTGCGCCGGGAGAGGGTTCCAGATGGATTTTCACCTTGGAACGGTTCCGGGGTGAAAATCCATCTGGGACTCCCGACGCTGCGCGGGAGCGCCCAGCCGCGAAAAACAAGTTCTCAAATCAAATATTTCATTTGGAAAATGGCCATTTTGGGAGCTCGGGTACACCCCCTCCATCCCCGACAGAGCCGTTTTGCGTCGGGAGGGGGTTCCAGATGGATTTTCACCCTGGAACGGTTCCGGGGTGAAAATCCATTTGGGACCTCCTGACGCTGCGCGGCAGAGCCCAGCCGCGAAATACAAGCTCCCCAATAAGAGATTTCATTTGTAAAATGGCCATTTTGGGAGCTCGGGCATACCCCCCCCCGTCCCCGACAGAGCCGTGTTGCGTCGGGAGAGGGTTCCATATGGATTTCACCCTGGAACGGTTCCGGGGTGAAAATCCATCTGAACCTCCCGACGCTGCGCGGGAGGGCCCAGCCGCGAAAAACAAGCTCTCCAATAAGAGATTTCATTTGGAAAATTGCCTTTTTGGGAGCTCGGGTGCACCCCCCCCCTCATCCCCGACAGAGCCGTTTTGCGTCGGGAGGGGGTTCCAGATGGATTTTCACCCTGGAACGGTTCCGGAGTGAAAATCCATCTGGAACCTCCCTCCGACGATGCGCGGCAGGGCCCAGCCACGAAAAACGAGTCCCCAATAAGAGATTTCAGGTGGAAAATTGCCATTTTGGGAGCTCGGGCACACCTCCGCCCATCCCCGACAGAGCCGTTTTGCGTCGGATGGATTTTCACCCTGGAACGGTTCCGGGGTGAAAATCCATCTGGGACCTCTCGACGCTGCGCGGCAGGGCCCAGCCGCGAAAAACGAGCTCCCCAATAAGAGATTTCATGTGGAAAATTGCCATTTTGGGAGCTCGGGTACCCCCATCCCCGACAGAGCCGTTTTGCGTCGGGAGAGGGTTCCAGATGGATTTTCACCCTGGAACGGTTCCGGGGTGAAAATCTATTTGGAACCTCTCGACGCTGCGCGGCAGGGCCCAGCCGCGAAAAACGAGCTCCCCAAGAAGAGATTTCAATGTGGAAAATTGCCATTTTGGGAGCTCGGGTGCACCCCCCCCCATCCTCGACAGAGCCGTTTTGCGTCGGGAGGGGGTTCCAGATGGATTTTCACCCTGGAACGGTTCCGGAGTGAAAATCCATCTGGGACCTCTCGACGCTGCGCGGCATGGCCCAGCCGCGAAAAACGAGCTCCCCAAGAAGAGATCTCATGTGGAACATTGCCATTTTGGGAGCTCGGGCACCCGGAGAGGGTTCCAGACCAGATGGATTTTCACTCTGGAACGGGTTCCGGGGTGAAAATCATCTGGAACCTCTCGACGCTGCGCGGCAGGGCCCAGCCGCGAAAAACGAGCTCCCCAATAAGAGATTTCAATGTGGAAAATTGCCATTTTTGGAGCTGGGGCACACACCCCCCCTCCCCGACAGAGCCGTTTTGCGTCGGGAGGGGGTTCCAGATGGATTTTCACCCTGGAACGGTTCCGGGGTGAAAATCCATTTGGGACCTCCCGACGCTGCGCGGCAGGGCCCAGCCGCGAAAAACGAGCTCCCCAATAAGAGATTTCATGTGGAAAATTGCCATTTTGGGAGCTCGGGTACACCCCCCCCATCCCCGACAGAGCCGTTTTGCGTCGGGAGAGGGTTCCAGATGGATTTTCACCCTGGAACGGTTCCGGGGTGAAAATCCATCTGGAACCTCCCGACGCTGCGCGGCAGGGCCCAGCCGCGAAAAACGAGCTCCCCAATAAGAGATTTCATTTGGAAAATGCCATTTTGGGAGCTCGGGTACACCCCCCCATCCCCGACAGAGCCGTTTTGCGTCGGGAGAGGGTTCCAGATGGATTTTCACCCTGGAACGGTTCCCGGAGTGAAAATCCATTTGGAACCTCCCGACGCTGCGCGGCAGGGCCCAGCCGCGAAAAACGAGCTCCCCAATAAGAGATTTCATTTGGAAAATTGCCATTTTGGGAGCTCGGGTACACCCCCACCCCATCCTCGACAGAGCCGTTTTGCGTCGGGAGGGGGTTCCAGATGGATTTTCACCCTGGAGCGGTTCCGGGGTGACAATCCATCTGGGACCTCCCGACGCTGCGCGGCAGGGCTCAGCCGCGAAAAACGAGCTCCCCAAAAAGAGATTTCATATGGAAAATTGCCATTTCGGGAGCTCGGGCACCCCCCCCATCCCCGACAGAGCGGTTTTGCGTCGGGAGAGGGTTCCAGATGGATTTTCACTCGGAACGGCTCAGGGGTGAAAATCCACCTGAACCTTTCGACGCTGCGCGGCAGGGCCCAGCCGCGAAAAACGAGCTCCCCAATAAGAGATTTCATTTGGAAAATTGCCATTTTGGGAGCTCGGGCACCCCCCCCCATCCCCGACAGAGCCGTTTTGCGTCGGGAGGGGGTTCCAGATGGATTTTCACCCTGGAACGGTTCCGGGGTGAAAATCCATCTGGGACCTCCCGACGCTGCGCGGCAGGGCCCAGCCGCGAAAAACGAGCTCCCCAATAAGAGATTTCATTTGGAAAATGGCCATTTTGGGAGCTCGGGTACACCCCCCCCATCCCCGACAGAGCCGTTTTGCGTCGGGAGGGGGTTCCAGATGGATTTTCACCCTGGAACGGTTCCGGTGTGAAAATCCATCTGGGACCTCCCGACGCTGCGCGCATGGCCCAGCCGCGAAAAACGAGCTCCCCGACAGAGCCGTTTTGCGTCGGGAGGGGGTTCCAGATGGATTTTCACCTGGAACGGTTCCGGGGTGAAAATCCATTCTGGGACCTCCCGACGCTGCGCGGGAGGGCCCAGCCGCGAAAAACGAGCTCCCCAATAAGAGATTTCATTTGGAAAATTGCCATTTGGGAGCTCGGGTACACCCCCCCCATCCCCGACAGAGCCGTTTTGCGTCGGGAGGGGGTTCCAGATGGATTTTCACCCTGGAACGGTTCCGGGGTGAAAATCCATCTGGGACCTCCCGACGCTGCGCGGCAGGGCCCAGCCGCGAAAAACGAGCTCCCCAATAAGAGATTTCATTTGGAAAATTGCCATTTTGGGAGCTCGGGTACACCCCCCCCCATCCCCGACAGAGCCGTTTTGCGTCGGGAGGGGGTTCCAGATGGATTTTCACCCTGGAACGGTTCCGGGGTGAAAATCCATCTGGGACCTCCCGACGCTGCGCGGCAGGGCCCAGCCGCGAAAAACGAGCTCCCCAATAAGAGATTTCATTTGGGAAATTGCCATGTCGGGAGCTCGGGTACACCACCCCCCCATCCCCGACGGAGCCGTTCTGCGTCGGGATTTTCACCCTGGAACGGTTCCGGGGTGAAAATCCATCTGGAACCTCCCGACGCTGCGCGGGAGAGCCCAGCGCCGCTTCTGGGCCCAGGGGCCGCCGAAAAACAACCCCAGGCCCCAGGGCCCCAGGGCGGGGGCGAGGAGGAGGAGAGGGGCCTGTCTTGGCTCCTCGCGCTTCCCTTTTTTTGGGGGGGGGGCGCCGCCAGTTGGCCCAGAGGCCGCCGAAAAACCCGTTTCGGGCCGCGGGGCCGCCAAAAACCGGCAGTACTATTACGACGGCGGTTGCTTCTACTATTTTATAATTGGCGCTACTACCGCCAGTGCTATTACTGCTACTACGGCTACAACAACTACAACTACTACTACTACTACTACTACTACTACTACTACTACTACGACTACTACTACGACTACTACTACTACTACTACCGCTACTTCTACTACTACTACTGCTACTACTACTACTACTACTGCTACCACTACTACTACTACTACTACTACTACTACTTCTTC
>CAUYUJ010020663.1:37500-152709 GCA_963575745.1 Prorocentrum cordatum | reverse complement strand
GACGCCGAAGACGACGACGACGCCGACGACGATGACGAGACGACGACGTCGACGATGATGACGACGACGACGACGACGACGACGACGACGACGACGACGACGGGGCCGACGCCGACGACGACGACGACGACGACGCTCACACCGACGCCGACGACGCCGACGCCGACGCCGACGACGAGGCCGACGCCGACGCCGACGACGACGACGGACAACGACGACGGGGCCGACGACGACGACGACGACGACGACGACGACGACGACGACGACGACGACGACGGGGCCGACGCCGACGACGACGACGACGACGACGACGACGACGACGACGACGACGACGGGGCCGACGCCGACGACGCCATAGGCATCGTCATAGGCATTGGCATACATACACTGGAAAGAGCGTGTTCTACCGCTGCTGGCGGGGTTACTGGGGGTTCCTAACCCGTCCCCCCCCCTCCTCGAAAACCGGGGGGTGGGGTCACTACGGGTTCGAACCCCCCCCCCCCAGTCCATCATGAAAAGGGGGGGGGTCACTACCGGTTCGAACCCCCCCTCCCCCTCGAAAACCGGGAGGGGTCACTACCGGTTCGAACCCCCCCCTACCCCCCCCCTTCGAAAACTGGGGGGGTCATTACCGGTTCGACCCCCCCCCCTCGCCGCCGGCAAACGATGCCCGCTCTTCGGGACAGTTGAAGAATGGTGGGGATGTTGGGACAGTGGTGGGAACGGTGGTGATGGGGACAGTGGTGCGGGGACAGTGGGACAGTGGTGCGGACAGTGGTGGGGACGGTGGTGGTGGGGACAGTGGCGAGGGGACAGCGGAACGGTGGTGGGGACAGTGGGACAGTGGTGGGGACGGTAGTGGTGGGGACAGTGGTGAAGGCGGTGGTGAGGACAGTGGTGGGACAGTCGTACAGTTGGGAGAGTGGTGGGGACACCGGGGACAGTGGGAAAGTGATGGGGACGGTGGGACAGCACAGTGGGACAGCGGCGGGGACAGTGGGACAGTGGTGGGAACAGTGGGGACAGTGGGACAGTGGTGGGGACCGTGGGGAAAGTGGGGAGAGTGGGACCGTGGTGGGACAATGGTGGGGACAGTGGGGACAGTGAGACACTGGTGGGGGGCACTGGTGGGGACAGCGGGGATAATGGTGGGAACAGTGGGGATAGTGGGACAGTGGTGGGGACAGTGGTGTGGGGACAGTGGGAATGTAGTAGAAACAGTGGGACAGTGGAGGGTACAGTGGTGTTGGCGACAGTGATGAGGGCGGTGGCGAGGACGGCGGTGGGATAGTGGGACAGAGGTACAGTAGGTACAGTGGTGGGGACAGTGGGCGCAGTGGTGGGAACAGTGGGACAGCTCCGTGGGACAGCGGCGGGGACAGTGGGACAGTGGGGACAGTGGGACAGTAGTTCGGGCCGTGGAGAAAGTGGGGAGAGTGGAACCGTGGTGGGAACAGTGGTGGGGACAGTGGGGACAACGCGACAGTGGTCTGGGCACTGGTGAAGACAGTGGTGACGGTGGTGGGAACAGTGGGGACAGTGGTGGTGAGGACAGTGGTGCTGGGGACAGCAGTGGGGGATGTGGTGCGGACGGTGGTAGGGACCCAGAGTTGTGTGCTGGCGGTGAGCGTGGGGGGGGGGTTCGAACCGGTAGTGACCCCCCCTGGTTTTCGAGAGGGGGTGGGGGGTTCGAACTGGTAGTGATCCCCGCTTTTCGAGGAGGGGAGGGGAGTTCGAAGTTCGAACCGGTAGTGACCCCCCCCGGTTTTCCGGAGGGGGGGAGGAGTCCAACCAGTAGTGACCCTCCCCCCCGTTTTCTGGAGGGGGAGGGCGGGGCGGTTCGAACCAGTAGTGACCCCCGCCGGTTTTCCGGAGGGGGGGGGGTAGTGGAGGGGGGGGGCTTTGCCAGAAAAAAGGTGGGGGGGGAGGGGGTTCCAGCAGGGGGGTCGGAGGGGGGAAGGGGACCCTTGGGTTCCGGAGGAAGAGGGTGGATAAATTATCACAGTAAAGCGGCGGTGAGTCACGCTCTCTCATACATTGGCATAGGCATAGGAATCCATACGACTCATAGGAACCCATACGAATCCATAGGATTCGCCATTGGAAATAGCTGGGGGTGCCATTGCAAATAAGGGGGGGGGCAAGCGGCAAAAGGGGGGGAAGGGAGGGCCATTGGAAATAAGGGGGGGTGCCATGAGGGGGGGTCCTAAAGACCAACTATGTATGATGAGCTAGGACTCCTATAGGGCAAGCCTATTTGGAGAATAGTCAAGAAAAAGTATGGGAACGATTTTTCAATTATTCGTTGACTATTGGGGGGTATTCTTTCGTAAATTTTATTTCTACCAAAAACCGCCTGTAGGAGGACATGCACGACCTAAGGTTGGGGGGGGGCGGCTTGTTGGAAGCACCCCTGCTTCTTAGAAGGCGCGGGCCTCGTCTGCACATGTAGGGCTGGCGCCTTTAAGAGGCAGCCTCTTTCTAAGAAGCCTTCCTCCCTCCCCCATACATCCTTCTGCGCGTGGGCCGAGCAGAGGCGTCCCCGCCGAGGAATCCAGGCAAAGCCAACGAGGAGGGCCCTGCGATGCTGGCGTATCAGCTGTTTCGAACCGGGCGTTGCTCGCCCGCTTTCGGGCCCTAGGGCCCTCACAGATTGGCCCAGCTCGAGGAATGGCGCAGAGAAGGATGAGGTCTAGGGCTCTGGTCGTGATGTTTTGCGATGCTGCAGTTTCTTGTGCGACGTAAGATCCGAGGGACGGGGGTCATTCGCCGCGTTCGGCCCCCGGAGGCCCCCGCCCGGCCCTGGGACCGTCAAGAAGCAACTCTGGATGAAAAGCTGGTCCGCGGGTCGAGTCTTGCGGGGACCCCGCCTTGAAAAAATCGAGGCGTCGGATCTATGGGCCCAGGCGGTGCATTTTCGCACCCGGCGTTTCCGCCCAGTCACGGGCCCCGGGACCATTGCAGATCGATCCGGTTCGAAAAAGGACGGGGAAGGTTGAGGTCCGGGGCTCCGGTCGTGATTTTTCGCGATGCTGTTTTTTTCGCACCGTCGGATCTCAGGGGAGGGGGGGCCGAGGATTGAGGAAGTTTGGAGCGCTTCTGGCCGTCCGTTGGGGGCCCAGGGGGACCCGCTTTTCCTGGAGGGAGCGGCGACCCCCCTCCGTGGCGACCCCCCCTTGGCATCGTCTGGTGGGGGGGGACAAGCAGCAGGCGGAGCTGCCCTTTGCAACGCCCTCCGCCCATCGTGGCCCACCTTGTTTCTATTTCCCACAGATCTGGCTTGATCAGCGCCCCTCGGGAGAGCGACCGTTCCCGGGGCAGGGCCCGGGGGGCAACGTCGACATCGACCTTCATGCCTACAGCGTCAGCGTCGGCAGGAGGGCGCTGTCGTCGCGCTGCTCTTCGCTATCCTGCTGCCGCTCGCCGCGGTCGGTGGCCGGCTGGTGGCACGGGCCGTGCTTCGCCGCGGGACACGGCACGGGAGTGCCGTGGTGCGTGCTTGTTCGGAGTGCCGTGGTGCGTCATCTGGGCGGCCGCTCGGGACGCAGGGGATCTCCGCACAGTGCCTTGGTACTTTCTCCTCCTCTTCCTCCTCCTCCTCCTCCTCCTCCTCCTCCTCCTCCTCCTCCTCCTCCTCCTTCTCCTCCTCCTCCTCGCTCATCATCTCCTCCTTATCATCATCATTTCCCTCGCTCCTCCTTCGTTCGTGAGCCTGCGATGCTCGCGGGCAGTGGCGTGATGGCGGACGTCGGCCAGGGCAGGCTCGAGAGTGGCGCATGGAGGACGTCCGCGGATGGAACGCTCGCGGTGAAGGAAAAACAGCCGTTTGGGGGGCATGGCATGTTGCTCCGTCCTGGCCGGGTAAGTCGGCCCCAACAACACCCAGAGATCCAACACACTGAAAAGATCAGGGCGGTTCTCTTCGTCGTGTAATCGCGGCGCGAGTGCCCTCGCCGGGCTCCCGGGACCGAGCGACTCAGGATGAAAAGCCAGCCCTGCGGAAAGGGCTGGGACTGTGGAAGCCCCGCCTTGGGAAAAGCAAGCCGTCGGATCTCTGGGCACCCTCTTTGGGGTGCCGCTGGGGCGAGCTGAGGAGGAGGGTGTAATGCACACGGGAAGGGGGGGAGGGAGGAGGAGGAGGAGGAGGAGGAGGGGGAGGAGGAGGAGGAGGAGGAGGAGGAGGAGGAGGAGGAGGAGGAGGAGGAGGAGGAGGAGGAGGAGGAGGAGGAGGAGGAGGAGGAGGCAGGCCTTCCAAGAGTTCCCAGAGCGCCGTCCGTAGCCGCGTCGGCCCGAGCCGCCCCGGGTGGCGCGCTGGCCCCGCGCGCCGGGCGCGCGGGGGCGCCCCGGGGCCAAGCGCGGCGGGCCTGCCTCGGAGCCTCGCCTCGGCCCGCGCCCCGGCCAGCATGGACGAGGCGCTGCTGCAGCGGTGCTCGGGTCGGGCGGAAGGGGGGGATTGGGAAAGGGGGGGTTACGAAATCTGCTGCGTGCAGCTGGTTTCGGCCTCCCCGAGGGGCCCATTCCTCGATACATGGGCGCCTCCCGGCGCCGGGAGGCGCCGGGAAAATCAGCTACGGGAGCTGATTCTCAAACCCCCCCTTTGCTATCCCCCCCTTTCGCCCGACCCGAGGTGCGCCCTGCCCAGCGCCGCGCTGGGCGTGGGCCTCGGGCTGCTGCTCTGCGGGCGGACCGAGACGGCGGGCCGGCTGCTGTGCTTCCTCGGGGCGCAGACGGGCATGATGTTCTACATGAAGGAGGTGCTGGCGAACCAGGCGATCTCCGAGGGGAGGAGCGGCTTCCCGGCGGCATTTGCGGTGACCGGACTCCAGCAGCTCACCGGATTTGTGCTGATGGTGGCGTGGATGGTTTTGTCCAGATGTACGCCCTACCAGTACGTCCCAAAAAGGCTGACATCGCGGACGGACTATTTAGCGGTCCTCCTCTTCTCCTGTGCGCTCAACGCGAACATCGCCCTGAACAACTACAGCATGGCCCTGATACCCATCTCGGTGAATCTCATCATCCGGTCGTGTTTCCCGCTGCCCACCTTCCTCGCTCAGAAGCTGGTGAGCTGGTGCACCAAGGACGGGAAGTCCCAGGACTCCAGCTTGGTGGAGCTGTCACTCATGCTGTTCGGGTGCTTCTGCGCCTGTGTCGCCGTTGTTGCGAAGACGCAGTCCTCAGGCACCCTCGCCAGCGAGTCCAGGAACCTGGCCTGGGGCGTGACGGTGTGCGTGGCCTCCTGCTTCGCAGGCTCCGCGAACCTTGTTCTGGCTGGCCTCATGGGCAGCACGCTGAAGCTGGACGAGTTCGATACCGTTATCTACACGGCACTACCCGCCGTGGTGCTTTTGCTGCCCGCCATGTCCGTGCCGCACTTTGTGATTTGGGGGGAGGACGGGGCCATGCTTACCGACTGGGAGGTCCTCGCGGAGGTCTGGGACGCCAACCGGGGCGTCGTGTTCCTGGCCCTCCTGTCGGGCGTCTTCGCCCTCGGGTTCAACCTGCTCAAGTACGGCATCGTGCAGCGGCTGTCGGCCACGCACACAGCCTTCGCCGGCAACTTCAACAAGGCGGTCACGATCGTCCTCGCCATGGGGCTGGGCCTCGAGCCGTACCCGACAGACGGCTGGGGCTGGCTGATGGTGGCGTCGTACATAGGCAACATCGGGGCCTTCACGGGCTACAACTTCGCGAAGCTCCAGCTTCTCCAGCCCTCCAGCTCCAGGGAGGAGGACCTGGGCAGCCCTCTGGACTCCGACGAGAAAGAGCCGCTGCACCGCCGCGAGAGCACCGCGGACGACCTGGAGGAGAAGCACAGCTCCTCCGAGGACGACGAGTGGGAGTCGCAGGCCATGGTCCCAGCGGACGGCGGCTGCCTCTGCTCCTTCGTGGGCGGCGGCCCGCCGAAGGCGGCCGTCATCGAGAGCTACAGCGGCCCCGCGGCGCAGCCGCTCACCCGGGGCCCTGGGCACGCTGCGAGGTGTGGCGGCTTCGGGGGCTCCGCAGTCAACCCGTGACGGCACTGGCCCGTGGCCCGCGCGGGCGCGGCTTGCGCCGCGCGGTGCCCTGCGGCGAGCGGGCGGGCGAGCGCCGGGTGGCAGCCCCACTGGCGCGGCGGGCCGCCCCGCCCCTGGCCCCCGACGAAAAGAGGGCCGGCGCTGGGGGGGGCGCCCCTGCGCTCTTCGGCCACGTGCTCGGCACGATCGTTGGTCAGCAGAGGAAGAGGTGCCCGGGAAGGAATTCGAGGCGCGGGGCGCTGCTTCTTCGGAGCGAGGGCCAAGCCCCACAGGAGGATCGAGAACGCTCAGAAGCCTCGCCGGAGATCTGCCCTCCGTGTCTGGCCCCGGGGAGCCCGCGCCGCTGGGCTCCTCACAGGGAGCCCCCGCCGCCTGGCCGCCTTCGGGCGCCGTGCGCGGCTTCCCGGAGCCCGGCGGCCGCACGGAGGCGCCGGCCCCTGGCGGTCGCAAGGAGGCTCAGATCTCGGGCTGTGCTGGCGCGCCGTGCTCCGCGGTGCCTCGCCGCGGAGCGGCCAGGGCGGCCGTGCCGTGGGGGAGGGCGAGGCTCGTCCGAGGAGCAGGAGGTAGTGATAGAAGCGGCGGAGGGCGAGGAGGGGCGCTACTACGTTTTGCCGAAGTGCGGTGCGTTCGGGGCTCGGAGAGCATTGCTACTCTCCTGTGCTCTTCGTGCGCAGAAGCTCCTTTGGTCCTTTTGTTGTTATGCGTCCTCTAATCTTCCGGCCAGGCAAGATCACATAGCCTTTTCGTTGCCACACGCTGCAATTGTGTCTTCAGCGCTACCCAGTGTGCCGCGCCCCCCACCTCTCCCTGTCTAGCTGCCTGTATGGCCCCTGGCTCTTCGCCCTCATCCCGACTCGTGCACGATAATCGTGTGACAGTAGTCGCAGACGTTTTCATCTGAGCGCCGCTTCCATCGCGTGGTCATACCAAAATCGGCGCAGACATGAACTCTCGGAGCTCCAAGCGTTTGTGCTTGTGCCATTTTTGTTCCCACCTGTGCGGCGGCCGTCACCAGCGCTGTCTTCGCGAACGAAACAGCGATACAACATATGTCTACCGCTCTTCGTCCGCCAATCGTCGCCCGAGCCTTAGCCTCGTCCCGCAGTTGGTCGCAGTGGCGGTGGCACACGGCGGCAGTCCGCGGGGTCAGGGAAGGTGGAAAAGGAAGGATGGAGGTGGGATGGGGGAAGGTGACACGGCGCCGCTTGCGGAAGCTTGGCAGTAGGCATCATGTGTTCGCTTTGGTTTTTCCTCCGCCAGCTCTCGGAGCGCGTAGAGCTGCCCCGCCCGTCGTTGTAGGACCCTCGTCTCGCTGCGTTTCACCGAGGCACCATTGACCGCCCATGAAACGTCTTTAATGAAGGCGGAGG
Source organism: Prorocentrum cordatum (assembly GCA_963575745.1). NCBI lineage: Eukaryota > Dinophyceae > Prorocentrales > Prorocentraceae > Prorocentrum > Prorocentrum cordatum. The sequence goes on along the minus strand of CAUYUJ010020663.1, from coordinate 145,322 downwards.
AGCAGGATATACCGGGGCTCGAGGGCTCGGAAGGACCCTGACCGCCTCGGTTGTCGCCTGCGGGGCGACCTCGCGGCTGCCGTACCACAAGCGCCCGCGGGCTCGTGAACAACCACGCTGGATCAGCCGTGTAATAACGATCTCCTAGACCACACCAGCCATCCTCCTCTTCCTCCTCGATCCCCCTCGATCCTCGCCTGGCCAGGCCAGTGCGCCCGTGCCGCTAGAAGCCACTAGTGCGTTATCGCCGCGAGGACGTGCGACGCTGCCCGCCTCCTCTTTCGTCGGTTGGCGGGTTCGCCAGGGGAGGGAAACCGGGGGGGAGAAGAGGAGGAGGTGGTGGAGGTGGAGGACGAGGAGGCGCGGGCATCGCTGCGTCTCACCGAGGCACTACTGACCGCCCTTGAAACGTCTTACATGATGGCGGAGGAGCAGGATCTACCGGCGCTCGAGGGCTTGAAAGGACCCTGACCGCCTGGGCTGTCGCCTGCGAGGCGACCCCGCGGCTACCGCGCCACAAAAGAAAAGAGTTCCGAGAACGCCACCAGGAAACCCCAAGACCGCCCCAACACGGCCCAGGAGGGCCTCCAGGGCCAAAATTGCCCCACGACGAGCCCGAGAGCCTCCAAGACGTCTCCACGACGCCCCCGAGAGGCTCCAGAAGGCCTAAAAGAGGCCCCGAGAGGCGATTAAGGCTTCATTAAGGCAAGGGGTCCTGAGAAAAACAAGTCCTCGACGCCAGGCCTTCCCGGAACCACCTCTTCATCCCGAGCCTGCTTTGACCGTCCTTGTGCGCGCTGAGGTCCCTCGTGGCCCTCTCCGTCCCTTCTTCCCCCCTCCCCCTTCCAACAACAAAGAGAGCGAACGAGGATCAAGGCATAGATGTGAGTATGCTCTGTTTTTCTGCTCGCCCCAGTGGCTGCTTATGGGCCCGTGAACGGCGAGAAGTTTCCGAGAGCCTCTCCTCCAGGACCTGTTTGTTTCACGTTGGGTTTTCCTTCTCTTCTTCTCCAGTCCCCTTCCCCCGCAAAGGCGAAGAGAGAGCGAAGGAGGTTCAAGGCACAATTGTGAGTATGCTATGTGCCCGCTCCAGTTGCTGCGTACGGGCCCGAGAACGGCGAGAAATCTCCGGGAGCCTCTCCCCCAGGATCCGTTTCTCTCATGCTGGGTGTTCCTTCCCCCCCTCCCGCCCCGAACAAAAAAGAGAGAGCGAACGAGGATCAGGGCATAGATGTGAGCATGCTCTGTCTTTCTGCCCGCCCCCGTGGCTGCGTACGGGCCCGCGGACGGCGAGAAATCCCCGGGAGCCTCTCCGCCCCCCCCCTCCCCCTCCCCCCCCAGGCTCCACCCCGCGGAGTTCTCCCTCCCGAAGGCGAGGGCGGCGCGGGCGGCGGCGGCGAGGAAGGCGGCCGGGCTGGCTCGCCACCCCCCTTTTGACTTCCGATGGCGCCGCCCGGAAACCTATTCCCAAGAGGCCCTCGGCAAAGCATGCTGACTGTTCTCGGGCGTGTATGCCATTGCCGCATGCTCGCCCTTTTTCGTTCTCCAGGGCACCCAGGGAAGCCCCCAGAGATCGCCCCCAGGCGGCGCAAAGCGGCACCGGAGGGCCCTTCGAGGGATCAAGCGGTCCCAAGACGCCCCAAGACGGCACCTGGAGGGGGCCACGATAGCCCCAGCGAGCGGTAGTGACCCCCTCTGGGTGGTTCCATCTTACCCGTTGAAAATACACACGTAGGTTGCATGGCCGTTTCAACATTACATGTTGTCGTCGGCGTTGCACACTGCGTGGCAGGAAGGGCATGCGGCGCAGATCGCCAGCGAGACATGAATGTGTGGCTCTCGCCTCAGCGCCGCGCATTTCCCCTGAAAGCCGCGCCCTCGCCTGCGCCCGGCGCAACAGTTTGCCTGCCCTGCCGTTGGAACCAGGGCCGCGCGCGAGCGAGCGAAATCTCGTTCTCGCCCGAGCCTTCGTTTTCAGAGTTGGCCCAGAAGCAGTGCCCCCGCTCGGTCGCGGCGCATGTCCTTCGCTCGCCAAGTCGTCGGAAGCGAAGGCTGCGCCGCGCGCCAGCGGGCGACATGCAGCTCGGGCCCACTCGCCGCGCAGATGTCGCTTCTAGGTGTCGTTTCCGACTCGGCGCGGCTCATGCTTTCTGCTCGCCATTCCTATCGGGAATTTAGCCACGCACGAGGAGGCTGAATGGTGCTCTCGCCGAAGCGCCGCGCAGAGATTTGATTGGAGTTCTGGTCCCTCCCATGTGCGGCCCACGTTTTTTCCTTCGCAAAGTTGCTAGAAGCGGGGTTGCGCGAGAGCGCCTTCCGTTCGCCAGGTGGGAGCGCGCGCGCAAATCCCAATTTCCACTTGTAGCATTGATGGTCATGGTATGGGCGGTAGGACGGTAGGGTGGACATAACGGATCTCCTTGACTCTGTCGAGTTGGCTAGTTTGTTTCCGACTTCTGTTCGCAGTGTTCTCCGACTCCCTTCACTCATAATCATGTTGCAGTGCTGACTCTTGTTCCCTACGCCCTCTTGCAGTATCACTTCCACTCCCACTACTCCGACGAGTTATACGACTACTGCTACTCATCGAAATTATACTCCTACGGAAGGAGAAGCAAACAGACAACAGGGAAGAGAAGGAGAAAGTTCGAAGAGAGGGGGAGTAAGAATAGAGGATGAGCATGCGGACGAGCAGGAGGAGTTGAGGAGGAGGAGGAGGAGCATGAGGATGAGGGAGAGGAGCAAGATGATGAGGGGGACCAGAAGAGGAGGAGTCGGTCAGGATAAGAAACAAAGCGAAAATGGCAATGGAAGAGAAGAAGAGGGTGGGGAGGGGTGGAGGAGGCGGGGAAGGATAATGAGGAGAGTTCGAGGAGGAGAGGGAGAGGAAAGGGGAAGAGAAGGATAATGAGAGGAAGGACGAGAGAGAGAGAGATGCACAGGAGGCAGAGTCGAGGCTGATTGTGACTCCGCTCTGGCGCCGGAGGGCGTCCAAGGAAGCCGCTCAATTCTAAGAACCTAGGTTTTCGATGCACTAGCTCGCTGATACGTAAAACCTAAGCGCTCACGAAGCGCTCGAGACCCAGAACCCGTGGACGGCCCCGAGACTCCCCCCAGAACGGTTCGGAAGGGGCTGTGGGCAGCCCAACAGAGGCCCCAGGACAGCCGAAGGCAGCTCGAACGGTCTGAATGCCGCGAGTTCTCTCTGACTCAACTTTTGCCTTCCAAGATGATGCTGCGCCGCCAAACGAGCACATGAGCAAGAATGACAAAAGACTTGCCGAAGGGTAACGAAATCTAGTTTACCTGCTCACGGTGATTGGAAGAGCTGCTGGGCGACCCGTCTCGCATCATTGAATCATTGCGCCGCGGAGCTTCGAGGTTTTGTCTGCAACATATCGATGTATCTCGCTTGCAGCTTGGCGACGTCAACATCCGCCCAGCTACGAGCGAATCTAACACAGGTCTCGGGATGTTAGTTGGCCAGGCAGATTGCCATCACAAACGGTGCCGTGGCAGACCGAGGTTGTTTGGAGCAACAACGGTATGCCCTCTACCAACGTACGGCGCCGTCAGGTGTTTGAGAACACAAAGAGGTGTAGAACATAAGGTCTGGAGCCAGACCTCTTTTCAAATAAAAGATCAATCATAAGCCGCGTCCTCAACGACTTCATCGTCGCTATCCAGCAGTTGGGCAGGGTGTGGAGCATGTTTGCTAGCATGGTCGCGTTGGGGCTGGGCACCGGCACGCGCTGGGGCATGCGAAACCTTGTGTTTGATGCGGTTATCATCAAGTGCAAAAGGTGTTCTGCATGAGCAGGTGAAGCCTACGAGCAACACATATGGGCACAATAACTTGTGGAAGCCAAAGACTGATCCATGGCACTTCGAGGTCGGACCCAATAACTAACATAGGACGGCCGCCATCATTCACACGCGCGCTTGCGTAGCCGTGGTGATGAGCGTAACGCGTACGGCTTGGATCATGTCTAGGCTCGAGACCGTAGAGCCGGCAGCATCGACATTGCAGAAATTTGAGGACTTTGCGGTGACGAGCGAGAACAGGAAACAATAGCACATTCATCAATTGACGTTGCGTCTGGGTGCGACCCATCGCCTTGTCTCCGCGGCAGCGATTGGGAAGCACATGATGGTCCAGAGTTTCTTGGTGTTTACGGAATTGTTTTTCCGCCGATGTTGCGGCAAGGCGTTTGCAGGGCCAGAGGAGACGGAACACGATGATGGTGCGAGGGTAATTCCTCCGCTCACGCCGCCTCATGTTGCAACCGCATAGGAGAGGATGAAAGAGCACCTCGCCACATTGCCGCTGCCACCTCCTCCACGAACAAGCACAGCACCAAAAGCTGAAGCAGTGGCCAAGGCCAAGGCCGCTGCCGCACCAGGGCAACCCAGCGCAACCGACGCGACATGGCAGCCTGTCGCTGAACCCAAAATTTTAGACGCTTCGCGTAACCCCACCAGTCCGTAGCCCTGGCTCAAGCCTGGCTCAAGCCATCCCGGCTCGAGGTGGCTTGCGCAGCCGGCCGGCGACGCCCCCTGCCCCCGGGGGCCTTCTCCTCTCAGCGTCTCGGGGCCTCCTCGCCGCGGCAATTGGCGGCCCCCTGGCGCTCGCGGCTGCTGCTGGTGCCGCGCGGTCGCCTGATGTCCTCCGGGGGCTCCAGGTTGGCCGATGGCACGCTTGAGCGCTGGCTCACGGACCGGGGGCTCGGAGCATTGCTGGATAACTTCCGCCTCCTCGGGATCCAGTCCACCGAAGACCTGGTCTCGCACGTCATTGGACGATCTATCGGGCAGCGCCGCCGTCTGGTTCGCGATCTTCCAATTCCAGCTGACGTTGCAACTCGACTTCATGCCGCACTGGACGAGCTTGAGCTTTCAGCGAGCACTCCTGAAATTTTTCGACGTGCGCGAGAGTACCCGCGAGGTATAGCCCCAGGAGATCTACCTGACCCGCCTCCACCTCTACCAGAAGGCTTCAAACGACGTTGGCACAGGAGGGAGGCGTTCCGACAGTACCGTAACCAATCTAACATGATCATTCGAGTTCCGATGGAGCAGACCGATCGGCTGAGGTGTCTGTGGGGATGTGGACATGCGTGCACCTCTGATTGTTCTTTCTTTCTTGACGGAAGGGTTCATTTCTGCAAGGCCCAGTGTCTACACGCTCCACTTCACGACGGAAGTCACCACTGCGACGTACACGTCCCAGTACCTCGGGGACCGAAGTTGGTGGATCCTGCCACCCGCAGGCGCCCGCGAGAAGACGACGGAGAGCCGGAGCAGGGCGGTGGTGGCGCCTGTGGCCCTTCGGACCCAGCCGCGAAGCAGGAGGGGAGGAAGAGGAAGAACAAGCCTAACCCTAAGCGACGACTTCTTCAGCAGCAGGCTGGCTGGTTCAACTCTCCACTACCTACCTGCAGGAACAACAGGTTCGTCACCGGCGAGTCGGCGGGCTGCGCACCTCGAGTCGACGACGCCCGGATGTTCCTCGCGGACTCCAGGCTGTCCCCTGCCTTGGTGGACACCCCGGGATGTTTTTTGTGGACTCCTGGCTGTCCCTGGCTTCCGGCCATTCTGGAATCGCCGGGATGTCCCTCGTGGACTCCTGGCTGTCCTTGGTCTTCCACCTCATCTTCAAGCACTGCTACTTCGTCCACGCTTTGTGCTGACATTGCGGCGGGATCGGTACCGCATGCTTGCGCCAGGTCTTCAATCGCCGTCGTGTCGAGCGACGGTTTCTGCATTGGGTGCGGTTGCTGGGTGCCTCCGGGGGCCGTCCTGCGCGGCTTTGCAGGGGCAGGCGGTTTGCCGAAGAATCCCTCGAGGCAGGACGCTAGTGATGGGCACGTCAGAAGCAGGACCTCCCCCTCTGCCATCCTTCAGATAGAGACGGGGCGTCTAGCCTCCGGCACTGGAGAGAGCGATCCTTCTCAGCACAGTCCTCATCACCCCTCTGGCCAAGCGGAGACAGCAGAGAAACGACCTCCCCCTGGACAGGGAGACAGCAGTGACCAGACGGGCGCGCCGCTACTGACAGCTGTTGCCCGTGCCAGTGCAGTCCCTACGAAGCCGCTGCACACGACGCGCCGACCACAGCGAATCCCTGCGCAACAGCTCGGGTTCACTTACGAATACGTTTTTGGGAGCTTTGCAAGGGAGATCGGTGCCACTTGGATGCTCTTGGATGAGCCGTATCTTTCGAAGGCGTATCAACTTGACGATGCAGCTCATTGGTTTGCTTTTGTTGTCTCAGCACCTTCTGTGCGGCAGGTGCATGTCCTCACCAACCACGCCGCGGACCAGGCTTCCCTAAACCGGTATAGGACGGAGCTCGAGCAGCACCAGGTCCAGATGCACTCCGAGGCTGTCGAGGACGCGAGAGACTTGGACGAGGCAGACGCGTTGCAATTGATCCAGGGCAAGCCACATGCGCGCGAATTTCGCGTTGGCAATGCGTTGGGTTACTGGCTTATCCAGCTGGGTGATGGGATCCATTGGTTTTCAAATCGACAAGGCCATATTCCCTTGGCATGTTTGGACGACTTGTCCATTCGCCGCACGATCGGCACGCTGAACGTGGCCGCGTGGGTGGACGGCCCCACTATGCACAGCAAGCTCGATGTGGCGATGGCAGCAAGGGTTGCGCCCGATAGCCAGGCGGCGGAAGAAATTTCGGGGATTCGCCTCCGAAAGCTCCTCCGACAACGACGGAACATCGAAGCGCAGCCGCATCACGACTTGGACCCGCAGTAGAAGCGGAACCTGCTGCGACGCCCTTCTCTGCAAGTGGATCGCGCCAAACAGCAGGGCCGACTGCGGCCACACAGCCAGCCCCTGGGCATTGGTGGACAGAGGTTGCTTTCGAGTGAGCCAGAGGCGGGGCGTTCGACGGAGACGCCTTTGGCCCTGCAGGTCCCACCCAGAGATCTCGGCAGGATCTTCGGCGTGGACGGGGCCAACATTTAGGCTTTCGAGAAGGCTTCGGGCACGAGGATTGCGGTGAAGACTCCTGCAGCCTCGTCTTGCACTCCTCTGCCTGCCGAGGTTCACATCCAGGGGGAGGGAGTGGCGGTGCACAGGGCGCGCGCCATGCTTGCAGCAGCGGTCAACGGCGCAACCGCCGACGACGCCTTATCCCTGGGCAGCGCGGACCCGGAAGCCGATCGAGTTCCCACGGCCACGCCGGCCCGGCAGCACGGCGCCGCTCGAGGCTTGCGCCTCGACCCGGCTTTCGGCCTCACACCGGGCGAACCCACGGGGAGGGGCAAATTGGTATCTGACGGTGTTAGGTTTGTCTACTTGCCCGATGGCAGCGGATCGGTCAGCGAATATCTCTTTCTCTGCAGAGTACCCGGCTGCCGGGCTTGGATCACTTGGTCCACTGATGCTACTGGCTCCGACTTCGTTTGGGATATGGTAGACGCAGCGTCCTTGGCGAATATGGACGACGTCAGGCTTCTAGCTGACGCAGCTCCTCACTCAAGCTTCGACGGTGCCAACGTAGTGGTGGAAAGAGAGAGAGAGAGAGAGAGAGAGAGAGAGAGAGAGAGAGAGAGAGAGAGAGACATCGATAACGGTGACATCAATTGGATATGCAATGGGCCCGCAGACGACTACGATGATTGGACACTTTGGGAGCCCTCCCTGGAAGAGACGGATAGACTGGCTGCTGTTGCAGCGTCGCTGGCTGCCCCTGCCGACGGCACGGTCCTCGACGCCGTTCGAGCGGCAAACCTTCGACGATCGCGCATGGCTGCCCCTCTGTCGCCGTCGGCTGTGGAGAGGGTCGCCTGCCGCGCGGGGCCTCCTGCCACGAACGGTACAGCGCCGCGACCCCTGACCCAATTCCAGCTCCAGGACCTCACCGGCATGGGCGTGGGCGCAGTCCGAGCCAGGCGCCCAGCGTCGACAACAGCGACGGCGGTTCCCAAGCGAGGCGCGGGCGACCTTCCAGCGTCTCCAGGATTCCGGGGACTTCCGCGCGAGGTGCTTCTCGAAGCAACGAGCCACCTGCAAACGATGGTCTACTTGGTCAGGTTGATGCCTACCTGCTCGACTCGGACAATGGCGGCGCCTATCTTTCGGTCGTCGGAGGTCTGTTCGGGCTCAAGAAGACGTTCTTCAAGATGTACTATCTGGTAGACGACGTCTCGCATCGGGATGCGCTTGTCCACTCTTCGCCAGGTCTCGGAACGCCTCGCCTTTACCTACGAGTATCCGTCGGTGAAGAGTGTCAGGTCGGGGACGTCTGCAAGGAGTACGGCGGCTTTCACAAGGTGGTGCTGCTAGCGAGGCGGCCCGGCAACTCCCGTAGGGCCGTCATTGCGGAGTTCGATGGCAAGCTGTCAGCACGGCGAACGCTGGTGAGCCTGACGAGTGCCAAGCCGGCCTGGGCGGTCCGACATGCACGGAGCACGACCTCTGAGGCACGAGGTTTCTGTTCTATCTCGGCGCCCGGAGTTCCCTGTGGACTCCAGGCTGCCGCCCCTCCGCCTCCTCCCGTGTGTTGAGGGGCCCTCCAGCCTTGTGAATCAGGCAGCGTAGCATCTGCTTCAGCTGCATATGGGAGAGCATGCTGCGCTTGGAATGAATTCTGAGTTCCTGCACGCGCAGTTACAGGTTCCCGCGGTGCTGCCCCTATGTCTGAACAAGAGAGCACGCGTAGTTACAAGTTCCCGCGGTGCTGCCCCTAGATGGCAGACTCTTGCCAGAAGGCGTAACTGGCCTCCTCCTCCCCCCCCCTTCTCCTCCCTCTTCCTGTTTCTATTTGTTCTGGCTGCGCCGTCAGCTTCCTCGCCGCCGGCGCCAGGTGCCGCCGCGTGCGCGCCACAGGCGAGGCTGTGACAGGTCGCCGCTTCTCGTCTCAAAGTCCTCGTGCCGAACGCCGGCCGAGGCTCCAGGGTTGCCTGGATCTTTCCATTGTTCGCGCGGGCTTGTGGGACTGTACTGCGCAAGCGCTGCGCGTGCAAAAAGCACGCGCAGTTACGAGTTCCCGCGGCGCTGCCCCTATGTCTGAACCAGAAAGCACGCGTAGTTACAAGTTCCCGTGGTGCTGCCCCTAGATGGCAGACTCTTGCCGGAAGGCGTAACTGGCCTCCCCCCCTCCCCCTCCCCCCCCCCTGCCTCCTCTTCTCGTCCGTATTTGTTTCAGTAGTTGCTTGACGCCCAGAGTTCCTTGTGGACTCCAGGTTGTCTTGTGGACACTGGGATGTCCCTGTGGACTCCTAGTTGCCCCCCCTCTCTCCACTCCCCCTCCCCCTCTCCTCCGTCTTCCTGTTTCTATCTGTTCTGGCTGCGCCGCCAGCTTCCTCGCCGCCGGCGCCGGGCGCCGCCGCGCGCGCGCCGCAGGCGAGGCTGTGAAAGGTCGCCGCTTCTCATTTCAAAGTTCTCGTGCCGAACCCCTTCCGAGGTTCCAGGGTCGCCTGGATCTTCCCATTGTTCGCGCGGGCTTGCGGGACTGCACTGCGCGAGCGCTGCGCGTGCAAAAAAAAGAGGCCTGCGAGTAGCGAGGGCGCCGAAGAATGGGACATCTACGACATGTCAGCTCACCTCCCCCCTGGCCGCCCATCGCCGGACACTGGCCCCAGCCCGCCAACGGCAACACCAGACAGCCTTCCCGGGCACGCCTCGCGCTCAGAAGGGGGCCCCGACGGCGGAGCTACTCACAGGCGCGCCCTTCCGGCACTTCCGCCACCCAACGGACCCCGGCCACCCACTTACTCCACCCTCCGCCTCGGTGGAGAACAGTCGTGCATCCCTGTTCGCGAACTTGCGAGGTTTCTGTTTGAGTGGAACCACGAGGTCCACATCCACTGGGCGGCCTTCGCGCAGAAGGTGCGCGGGGACAGATCGGGCGAAGATAACGATGAGTCGGGATGGTCACGCGAGCACCTGGCGCGCTTCCTGGGTACCATCTACGGGGAAGAGATCCCCGGGAACGGACATCCCCCTCCCATCCCCCGGGACGGGCAGAAGGCCGCTGCGGCCAATGCCATCACGCAGCTGGTCGGGAGGAATCAGAAGTACCAGGAGGCATGGCGCTCCTTCTCCGACACGCTCAGCAACCAAAAGGGGCAATGCCCCCAGCGCCAACCTTTGGATACGCTGAACCGCTTCTTATCCCAAATGAAGGGCGACCTCGCAGAAGGCACGTTAGAGGTACTCGCCAGCGAGCGCAATGTTGGGAGGACCAGCAGCGGAATGGGAGACGATTCCCCCGCCGCCGTCTGGCGCAGCGAGCCCCCAACAGCCTAAGCTGGCCGCGCCCCCGTCGATGACCCCCGCCAGCAACCCCCTGCAGCTACACAGGCAGGCAGCGAGATAAAGGAAGAGCCATCCCCGCACAGGGACGGTTGCGGCAGCGGCGAAGTCGAGGTCGATTGGGATGAGGACGACCCACAAGACAGGACCGTCACCATGGTCGACAGTCCCCCGCAGCAGACCGAGGAGACCGAGGTCCCCGACCCCAGCGACAACGACGCTCCCCCCAGTCGGACAGTGCTGTGGACACACCCCCACCAAAGGACGAGTCGGCAACCTGGACGCCTTTCGCCACGGCCCGCCCCCGGTCGATCATGGAAGAGATCCGTGACGGCAGAGACCTGAGAGGCGCGGGGAGCAAGTCAGACCGCCGTCAGCAGTCCATTCTTGAGCACGCCGCGTCTGGGCGCGAGACCCGTCCGCCACCCAGCCCACCTTGGCAGAACCACAGCCTGGACAGACGGCCTGGCCTACAGGCAGCCCCATTCCCACCTCCGCGCCGAGACGACCCCTTGGGCGGGCTCCCCATGCACATGAAGCCCATCTACGAGGCAGACACTATGGGAGACGAGCCAGCCCCAGACAAGATCATCAGGCTGCAGAAGTCACGGGGTGGCGCATTCATCGGGGTGTGGACTGCATGGGTCCGTAAGGCAGGCAGCAGGCAAGGTCGTCCGCGGGTCCGCATCCACTCTGACCCCAAGAAGAACACCGTACAGCTATGCGAGGAATTTCTCCTGGCATGGGAAAAAGCAGGCTATGATGCCTACAAGATGGAAAGTGATCGCCAGCTCCGGGTGGAGTGGCCAACAGTCATGGAGAAGCATCGCAACCTGCTACAACGCGTAACCTCAAGGGACGCGATAGCGACGGCCGCCCGTATCCATGGGCTGCCAACAGCAGGGCCGCGCCCACTCCCCCGACACCACCCGACAGGGCCAGCAGCACCACGCACGCATCCCCTCAGGCGAACCTAGCGGCGTTGACTAGTGGCACCCGTGGAGCAAGCCTAGGGCAGACACAGCCGCCCCGCCGGTGCATACCGACTACAGGGTCGCCGCGCGGTCGGGGGCATCCAGCTCCGCCGCCCCATGGCACACACGGCCGCCTTGGGAAGGGCGGGGCCGCCAGGAAAGCTCATGGAGCGGCGCAGACTGGGGTACCAGGGAAAAAAGGACCGCCCCGACAGGCGACGTACAATACGCCGACAAGCGACAGCGAGGGAGGGAGTTCGACCGCTGGTGACGCTGGCTACAGGCCTGACAAGAGGTCACTGCTCCAAGCAGGGATGGCGCGGCCTGGAACCCCCGAGGTCACACGGCCTGGAGCCGCCTTGGACAGGGGCGCTATCTTCATAAGTGACAGGCAGCAGCCGTACACACTGGTCACCCCTTGGGAGTGAGGTGTACCACTCATCATACGGCCTCCCCCCTGTTTTCAAACGCCCAGCGGCTATCGGCTGGTCCCCTCCTCTCCCTCCTGGCGCCACTGGGAGTGTGGCACTCTGTTCCCATTGGCACCGCCCCCTCCTGTATTCAAATGTCCAGCGGCTATCGGCTGCTTTCCTCTTCTCCCTCGTCGCCCCAACGACCCGGTGACTGATCGACGGCAGGTGACAGTCACAGGTCCTGCCCCGCGCAGGCTGGGGCCGCCAACTTGGGCTTGCCTCGGGGGCAATGGAGCCCCCCTGGGCTGCAACTGCTCCCGGCAGCCCCCCGTTGCAGGGGAATCGTTTCACCGCAGTGGCAGGCCGCGGCTTTGGTTTCCGCGCTACCTCCTGGGAGCGAGGTGCACCCCCACACTGCGCTAGACCCCCGCGTCACTCCGTGGGCTATTAGCCCGGGCGGTCGGCTGAGATAACCCCACCCACGTTTCTTGGCCGCGTTCTACGCTGGCCCATGGAGGGCCCTGGCGATCGGCTGAAGCCCCCGCCCCTTCCGCCCCCCGCCCGCAGCGGCTGGCCATGGCCACAGTTCTTGTGCCACCTCATGGGTTCGAGGGGCACCCCCACACTGCGCGTTGATACCCGCGGCGCCCCGTGGGCCCCCTGCCTGCGCGGTCGGCTGAAATAACCCCACCCACGGCTCTTTGGCCGCGCTGATTGTAGGCCCGTGGAGTCTGAGGTGGCTGGCTGAAGGCCACCCCCCCCTCACGCTTCACCCTTTGAAGTCCGACGGCGTGCCCACGTGGCTTCCCAGCTCCGGCGCTTCCCCGGCCGTGGCACAAGGCGCGCGTCGGGTCCTCGTGTTGGGTTCGCTCGGGCCTCCCCCCCTCCTCCTGGCGCTCTGGGCACGATGGTGGCGTCCCATCGGCTTGTGGCACTCACAGGACTCGCGAGTCTCCAGGCTGCTCACTGGCAGGCCACAGGTGAAGGGGCTGGGCCAGCACGGGCTTCCCCCATGGGCCGCAGTGGTCAGGGGCAGTCCTCATCGCGGACGGTGTCACCGCAGTGTCAGGCCTTGGCCTTAGTCCACGTGCGTCCTCCTGGGAGTGAGGTGCACTTACACTACGTTCCCCCACGGTATCAGTGGGCTCCGCTTGTGGGGTACGGCTGCAATAACCCCCCCACACTGCTCTGGGCCTCCATGCTTACAGGCCAGCTCGCTCGCACCCAATCACGATGGTGCCGACAAGCGACAGTCGCCCTTCACCGTGCCTGGGGCACGGCAGACGCCTGTCGGCGTGATCTGTGAGCCTCAGTGAGTTAGTCGCCTCGCAATTTGGATGCACTGGGTCATCTCCTGGAGTGAGGATGCATAGTAGCGGGCCACGGCGCGCCATTTTGGCACGTGCTGTGGCAGCATGTTTGGGACCTGAGCAGGGCGCGCTCTTCAGTCAGAGTACCTAATGGTGGTTCACACCGTGCGTGTCGGTTGTCCGCCCCTGGCACCTTCCATCTCTTGTCGACGGAGTTCTTCAGTTGTGCTCTTGTGGTCCTCGATGAGCACAGGGTGCTCCGTGAGCGAGGGTTCCTACTGTCTGTCTCGTCGCCACTTGCTCCGTTCACTCTGTCTGTAGGCGTTTCCCCTGCTGCCTACAGCTGCATTGGCCGTTGCGGCTGCACGGGCGCAGGCCCCGTGCGTGCTGTGGTTGGCCAGTGGTCGCTGCTTGCGGGCGCCGTTTGGGCGGCTCCTCGCTTGCTCGCGCTTCCGTTCGCCCGCCGCCCCCGCCGCCTTCGGCTGGTTTGGCCACTGCGGCTGCACAGGCGCAGGCTGTGCGCGCCTCGCGGCTGGCTGCTTGTGTCTGTTTCTTCGCGAGTTGGCGCCGTCAGGGCGACTCTTCGCTGGCTCGCGCCAGCCATGGCCTTAATTGGTCCTTGCATGTGCACTCCGCGCGTTCTCGCGCTATTTTTCTTGCGCTGCGCCCCAGCCTCGGTACTCACGCACTCTGGACTTTTCCTTGCGGGCCGCTAATCAAAAAGTAACCCACCAGTCCTACCTGCAGGTCCCCCCTGGCGAGACACTGGGCACTGGTGGTTGTGACGTGGTTTGCGCGACGTGCACCCCTGTCGTTAAGGATGGTGGCTGCCCCTCAGGATTCACGACCTGTCCACCTTTGATTGGGTCAGAGTCGGCTCGCCGGCGAGCACCTGGTGCTCCGTGGGTGGGGCATATTTCTTTTCCCCCCCCTCTTTCGCCCTTCCGTCGCCCTGCTCAGCGCACGGCTTCCTGGTGCTGGCGCAACGTCGCCACGCGCGGCTGACTCTCGACTGGTGATCTGCATTTCTTAGGCTTGTTGCCTCCGTCTGCCCGTTTTCCCCGATTTGTTCTGCATGTTGCACGCGCGGTCCGCTGTCGACTGTGACAGCTGGGTTCGCAAATTATTTGGCTCTGCGCCCCAGTCAGCCCGATTGACACGCCCTCTGGATTCTTCCTTGCGGGCCGCAGATCATAAAAGTAACCCCACCAGTCGTGGGACATCATGGGACACCATGGGACATCATGGGTGCCAGGGGCGACCTCACCCTCAGCCGCACGGCTGGGGGCAAGGGCCGCCACCGGCCAGCGTCGGAAGACACCAAGGACGGAGAAGGACGCGCTGCCAAATCGCCTAGGGGCAACCCCTCGCGAGTGGAGATCCACGAAGCGCCCTGGAGAGACGCAAGGATCGCACAGCCGCCCCGCGCAGACCCAAACGACCCCATGGGAGGCATCCCCATGTACATGTGCACCGTAGCAGACGCAAACGTGGAAAGAAAGGAACCAGTGCAGGATAAGATTATACGCCTGCAAAAGACGCTGGGAGGAGCGTTCAATGGAGCATGGGCCGCATGGGTCAAGATGGCTGCCCTGAGGCAGGAGCTCAGCGGAAGCCAGAAGCACAACCCCAAACTGAACACAGTCCAGTCGCGCACTGAATTCCTCGAAGCATGGAGTGACGCAGGGCACGACGCCTACAAAATGGACAACGAGCTGGGACTCAACGTCAACTGGGCAGCTGTCAGGGACAAGCACATGAAAGTCATGGGCCGCGATTCCCGTGCGCACGCCCAACGCGACCACGACAGCGGCAGCAGGCCCGCCCCATGGACAGCAGAAGGCAGAGCGGCCACCGCTGCAGCCGCACCGGACCGCTGGGCCGGTGCCATCGGCACAGCCACCCCCAGCCAGCGGCAGGACTGGCAGGAGTGGAGCTCTTGGGACCGACATGAAGCCCCATGGACGGACACGGATTGGAAAGGCATGGGCAAGCGTCACTCCCCCAGGGGGGGCGACCGGTACACGGACAAGCGCGCCCGATGGTGGATTAGGGATAACTCGTACACCCAGGGCTAATGGTGCTGGGCATACCCGCCTCAGCACCCCTGGCGCTCCTGGTCAACGAGCTCCGCCCCTCCCACCCCCTGCTCTTGCCCCTACGGGGCCAGTTTCACCTCGCTGAGCCCGGCTCAGGCCGCAATACCTAGGGGCAACTTACGCTGGGGCGAAGGTTACCCCATATCTCACCCACGGCGCAGCATAGCTAGACAGCCCACACTGGATAAGTGGACCTACCCCTGACATTTCACCCCCCTGATCAACAGGGGAGCTGCCCGAAGGACAGACGGGTCCCAGGAGCACCCACTTTGCTGTCCGACGACGACAGCCACACATCCGCTGGTGGCGGGGGGACGGCCACGGAAACAACCCCCCACACGCGCCAGCGGAACGGCCTGGGCAGGCCACAGTTTTGACAGCATCGACTCTAGCGGCGATCAGCTGCGACCCCCGAGGACCAATTTTCAAGGACGCACCTATCTGCAGATGCACATCTGTTCGACTGGTTACAGCCCTAGAGGGCCTACACTCGGACACACCGACCATCAATAATGTTCATGGCGGCGATCAGCTGCGACCCCCGAGAAGAGTAAAAAGAGATCCTAGCGGCGATCAGCTGCGACCCCGAGTAGTTTAAAGCGTGATCTAGCGGCGATCAGCTGCGACCCCCAGGATGTCCCAAGAGGATGGCAATGGCCCCTGGCCCACGGTTTTGGGGCCTGTCCGAGGGGAGAGGCGTTGCGGCCCCTCGCCGCTCCCCTCTCGGGCCAGGTGGGAGTCCCCCGCCCTTGGCCCCGGAGCCCGCCTGACGTGTCCGACGTCGGTGTGGTTGCTCCCCCCTCCCAGGGCCTGCCGTGCTCCGCGCTGCTCGTGGTCTGGCTCTTCACCCACAGCGGCGGTTGCTTCGGCCCTGGAGGAGCACGCGGCGTGCGTCGGCTCACACGTCTGGGGGAAGGTACCATGCGGGGGTCTGGGCTGGCGCTGTCTCCGCCCTGAGCGCCCACCGCAGCGCAGCTCCCTCTGGCGCTTCGCCCGACGACAACGCGGTCGGCACCACCACCACGCGTGCAGCCCCCCCTTCCTCTTCTTCTCCGTCGGCGATGCTCACCACGCCCGCGGGCTTCTCACACCCAGCTTCCGCACCGTGCCGGCGCGCGCTGGAGGGCACACAGTCGCACGGCTACCCCCCGACATTGGGATGCGGTCCACTGAGACTGGCCTGGGCACTGAGTGGTTTAGCCTTCAGCAGCATGTACAGTTTCTCGGACCCACTTTCAGCCCAACTGCGCGCGGCATACGCTCTCGGCTGCTCGGCCGGCTGGTTTACGCAAGTCGTCCGTTTGAAGTCTGGCGCCACAATGGCGACTCACTTCATTGGCCTTCCCATTATCACTGGGCACAGAAACCTGCCCACTGTGGTAAGGTTCTTGCGCCTGTTATGCGCTGGCCACTCGAATTTGGTCATTTTGTCCAGTGCGCGCGCCCGTGCTAACAGTATGTCAGCCAGCTCTGGCTGGCCGCGTTCTGTTTTTGCAAATTAGCCTCGCCCGCGGCCCGGACGTTGCCATCGCCACATGACCGTTGTCTTCGTGGCCGCTGGCCAAAAAAGTACCCCACCAGTCCGTAGCCACTGGCTCAAGCATCGGCCGCGCGCCGCGCGGCGGTCCTCCGGGGGCTCCGCATGGGCCCTCCCGGCGGCTTTGCGGGCAGACGCCCAGCCGAGGCCGGCTGCCCCGCCTGCCGGAGCTGCACCGGGCAGCCGGCCGGGCCAGAGGCCGAGCGGTGCGTGTTTTGCCACTTGGCGGACGGGACGCAGTACGTCCCAACGCACTTCGAGGGCACGGAGCCGCTGCCCTTCGGCCCCGGGCTGGCCGCCCACTGTGCGTGTGCTGCCTGCTGGGCCGCCTGGGTGGAGCAGCAGGCGCGAACCAGCAATCAGCGACGACTGCCCAGCACGCAGGGCCGATCTGGCCCCCGCGTCGGGGAGCGCGAGTTGGAAAGCCAGGACGTCGACGTGTCGTGCCCCGTTTGCCAGCGCCGGGTGGACGTGTGCCAGGGCTGCCCCGCCCAGGCTGGGCTGTGCGGCCCCTGCCTCGAGCGCCTCGTCCTGCCGCGCGGGAAGCTGCCCCGTCTTGACCGCTGCGGCGGCTCTCGGCGCGCGTGCTGCCGCGCACCCTTTTGGTGCATGGTGGCCGTCGCCGTGATCGCGTGGAGCGGCGCGGCCTACGGTGTCAACGCGCTCATGCGACGTCTGCTGGCCCGAGTGGCCGAGGCAACCGAGCTGGACGGCTTCGACCTACCATCGGAGATGGCCTACTTGGTCTGCCCGGCCCTCGGGTTGCTGGGCGGCGTCCCGTACGACCCGTTCCTCAGAGCCCTGGTGGAGGTCGGCGAGCGACTATGTCGTGGGAGTCGCGCGCGCGGCCGCCGGAGGTGACCACGGAGCTACCGGCAGGAGCGGTGCCAGAGCGCTCGCCCGCGGGCGACCGCGCGCGGCAGGAGCTGTGAGCGCGCGCCCGTGCTCCCACCAAAGAAAATCTATCCCAGTGCGACCCTACCTAGGAGTCGGAGCCTCTAGGGAAGCAACATTAGTAGGAGCGGTAAACGCCGTCCCCCTCCTTCTCCTCATCGTCGTAGTTGTAGTTGTAGTTGTAGTTGTCGTTGTCGTTGTAGTTGTTGTTGTAGTAGTAGTTGTAGTAGTAGTAGTAGTAGTAGTAGTAGTAGTAGTAGTAGTTGTTGTTGTAATTGTAGTAGTTGTAGTAGTTGTAGTAGTAGTAGTAGTAGTAGTAGTAGTAGTAGTAGTAGTAGTAGTAGTAGTAGTAGTAGTAGTAGTGGTAGTGGTAGTAGTGGTAGTGGTAGTAGTAGTAGTAGTAGTAGTAGTAGTAGTAGTAGTAGTAGTAGTAGTAGTAGTAGTAGTAGTAGTAGTAGTAGTAGTCGTAGTCGTAGTCGTAGTAGTAGTCGTAGTCGTAGTAGTAGTCGTAGTAGTCGTAGTCGTAGTCGTAGTAGTAGTCGTAGTAGTAGTAGTAGTAGTAGTAGTAGTAGTAGTAGTAGTAGTAGTAGTAGTAGTAGTAGTAGTAGTAGTAGTAGTAGTAGTAGTAGTAGTAGTAGTAGTAGTAGTAGTAGTAGTTGTAGTAGTAGTAGTAGTAGTAGTAGTAGTAGTAGTAGTCGTAGTCGTAGTCGTAGTCGTAGTCGTAGCCGTAGTCGTAGTAGTAGTAGTAGTAGTAGTAGTAGTAGTAGTAGTAGTAGTAGTAGTAGTATAGTAGTAGTAGTAGTAGTAGTAGTAGTAGTAGTAGTAGTAGTAGTAGTTGTTGTTGTTGTTGTTGTTGTTGTTGTTGTTGTTGTTGTTGTGGTTGTTGTGGTGTGGTTGGTAGTAGTAGTAGTAGTAGTTAGTAGTAGTAGTAGTA
Organism: Prorocentrum cordatum; assembly: GCA_963575745.1. Taxonomy (NCBI): domain Eukaryota; class Dinophyceae; order Prorocentrales; family Prorocentraceae; genus Prorocentrum; species Prorocentrum cordatum. The sequence goes on along the minus strand of CAUYUJ010020663.1, from coordinate 126,880 downwards.
GTAGTAGTAGTAGTAGTAGTAGTAGTAGTAGTAGTAGTAGTAGTAGTAGTAGTAGTAGTAGTAGTAGTAGTAGTAGTAGTAGTAGTAGTAGTAGCGCCAGAACCGCCGACGCCACGCCGTAAGTGAAGCAGCAGCAGAAGCAGGCAGCAAGTCGCCGAGACAGCAGCAAAGGCAAGCAGGCACGGAGATGAGGGTGGGGCACTGGGGAGTTATTTACATCTACATCTATATCTACACCTACATATACATCGATACCTACATGTACATCTAGACTTACATCTACATTTACAGCTACATCTACATCTACACCTGCATCTACATCTACATCTACATCTACATCAACAGCGAGACTCACATCTACATCTACATCTACATCTACACCTACATATACATCTACACCTGCATCCACATCTACACCTACATCTACATCTACATCTACACTGTCGCATCGGTTTTGCTTTTGCTTTGGCTTTGCTAATGGTCGGCGTCGTCTCTGATCTTTCTGTCAATTTCCATGAGGAGCAGACAGGGGACACCTCTTCCTGTCGGGGGTTTGGCGTCTTCGTGAGCACCGAGACTACCGCACGGAGTTTTTGAAAGTCGTGTGCGTTACACGCAGCACCTTGCACAGTCAACTACCGATTCACGGCCGCGATGGAACTGAACGTCTGTGCAGGTTGTTCAACACTGCTTGGAACATTGTTCTCTGCAGGATGCTCAACACTGCTTGCTGGGTCTCGTGCCTCGCCACTCGAGGTCCGTAAGAACGCCCGCATGACGCAATACGCTGCTGCACGCTCTTGCGTGGTTCTGCGAGTCGCGGAATTGAGGCTGAACGGCAACGAGGATGAAAGGCATTACGACTCGGTGCTGAACAAATACATGCACACACGCACACACACACAAGCAGCATTCCACATGGGCGTTATGTATATTTGCGCATATATTTGCATATATAGAAACACATTTAGGACATGCGATAATACGTCGGGTTTCATGTCTCCTGGCCGGTGCTATGTGCGAAACCTTCGTGAATCCAAAGGGCTCAAGCTGCCCCACTCAGGGCTCAAGGCCCACAGACGACAACATGCATGGAACATACGTGCGCACACACACACACACAGATATGTATATATAAGAGCAATAGTGGATGCTGTGCTGCGCTATGCTATGCTATGCTATGCTATGCTATGTTGCGCAATGCTATGCTGGGCTAGGCTAGGCTATGCGATGCGATGCTCTGCTATGCTGCGCTATGCTTTGCTGCGCTATGTTAAGATATGCAATGCTATGTTACGCTATGCTATGTTTTGTTTTGCCTTCGTTCTTGCCTCTACTTTCGCCATTGCTTTTGCTTGGCACCCAGTGAGCGCAACTGGGGGAACCGCGCGTTTGCTTCTACCTTTGCTGCTGCTTTTGCTTGGCTCCCAAGGGGACTGGGGGAACCGCCCGGGGCGGTTTGCACTGCCCGGCTCCTTTTAAGCCAAGCGAGTAGGAACCCTTCTAGGCAGATCCGAGGTAGGGGGGAAAGGAAGAAACAAAAAAAACAACAAACAATGATATTACATACATAGATATAAGAGAAGAAAGAGAAGAAGAAGAAGAAGAAGAAGGAGAAAAAAAAAAACAAAAAACAAAAAAACAAAAAAAAAAAAAAAAAAAAAAAAAAAACGGTAAGGTGATGTCAGTTCCCACCTGCCCCGGCCCCCCCATCCCGCGCAAAACGCGGTTCTCTCTGAGCGGCGTCCCCGACACAAGCCCCCTAGCCAGTTCCCACGCTTGCGTCTGCAATCCTTGGGCATCTGGTCTATAGTATTTGCCTCAGCCGGCCGTGTCTGATGCTGGCCCTTTGGGGTTACGTCTGCCGTCTTACTCAGGAGTGGTTCAGCCTTCTTGCAGTGGTCAGCGCACCCCCCACTGGCGCATCGTTACCGACTTGTCGTGGCACGTACTTAGCCACAGCTGTGGCCCTGACCCCTGGCGCCCGGTGGCGACAAGGTCCAGCAGCGTACCTGGTGATTTCCTCCCACGGTACCCCCTTCGAGCCCGAGCGCGCTTGCACCTCTCGGACTCTGTTCTTCCTGGTTGCGCGCCGCCTTCCCGAGTCTGACCGTCTGGTGGCACCGCCTCGCTGGGCGGACGTTTGGTCTGTAGATACAGAACACGTCACGACGTCTCCTGGCGTGCAGGATCCAATTCACCCGGTTGTCTTTCTGGGTCTCGCACGTGTGCAGCAGCTACCCTGGCCATTTGCAGTCAGCTCAGCCAGCTCAGCCTCAGCCAGCTGCCTCCCCGGCGGTAGATTCTGATCCCGCGTTCGGTCGCTGCCCCTTTTGGCTCGCGCGTAGCACCTCCCCTCACGCCGTTGGCGGCCTCGTCCGCGCGTGTAAATTAGATCGGCCCGTGGCCCGAACCTTTCAACTCGGCGCCTGCGCTGTCGCTTGCGCCCGCGAGGAAAAAAGTAACCCCACCAGTTCGCTTCCAACGCCATGCACACCCCCACGCTGGCAGTTCGACTCAGTCTCAGTCGCCCTTGCCACCCGCCGGTCCGCCGCTGGGTTGCCGCGCGAGGCCTCGGGTAGCCGCAGGCGTGGCCTGCCCCCGCTTCCTTCGCTTAATTCGTCGCTGCGTAACCCGCTTCGACCTGACTCGCCGCTGGCGCGCTCGCCCGCGGCCGCTGACTAGAAAAGTAACCCCACCAGCCCTCCTCCGTTGAGCGCCTGCTTGCCCGCCCGTCGTTCTCGTTGGCGACGCTTCTGCCGACGCTCCGTTTTGGTACTGGAACACTTCCGTCGAGTGCCTGCATGTTGTTCCTCACCCTCTCCGACCTCCTGGCGGTCTTCGAGTTCGACGGCATACTGCTCATCGCCAATTTGGCGCTGCACGTTGACCTGGAGCTGTTCTGGGCCCCCCCGCGCTTTTGAGTTGCAGCGTAGTTCGCTCCTGCGCGTTGTGTGGGTAATTTAGGCTACTGCTGGCTTGCAATTCCCTGACGGCGCCCGGCACTCCTGCGCGCTCGCGAGCGACAAAGTTTAGCAACCCCGCCAGCCCATCCAGAAGCGATGCCTAGAGGAATTGCCACGATCAGGGAAGTGGGCAGCACAGAGAGGAAGGGTCCCCCAGTTGAGGCCTGTTGGAGCGTTGGGCGCTCTTGGGGCGTTCTGGAGCTCTTTGGGGGCCGTCTTGGGGCTCTCTTGAGCCTCTCTTGGGGCCCTCTTGGGCCATTTTGGAGCCACCCTGAGGCCTCGGATGGTTATCGGAAGCGAAAAGTCGAGAAAGCCAAAACCATTGTTGCTGTTTTTTTGTCATGAGGTTTTGGGCCTCTTCGGGTCCTCCTGGGGGAGTTTTTTGGCCACTTGGAGCCGTCTTGGAGCGGTTTTGGGCCATCTCGGAGCATCGCGGGAGCCACCTTGAGGCATCTTGGGATATATGGAGACATTTTGGAGGTCACCTTGGGCTCCCCCACGCGCTCTTAAAGCCATCTGAATCAGCACCCCCCCAACCCACCCCACCCCACCCCGGGAGGCCAAAATGTGGCCAAAGCTTGTGGTTAACATCGATGGGTTTAGCATTCTCGCCGAGGCCTCTCGGAGCGTTTTGCGTGCTTTTGGGCGGCCTCTTGGGGGTCGGGCGTTTGGGAGGGCTTTTGGGGCCTCCTGGCCACCTCTTGGGGCCCTCTTGGGCACCCTTGGGAGCCTTGGGAACGCTGTTGGGGCCATCTCGGAGGAGATTGATCAAAGAAGGGGGGGGCCCTAATTAGCCCCCCCCCCCACCCTAGAGGCCAAAATGGAGCCAAAACCACCACCCGCCTTCCCAACACATACGTAGCACCCGAGCTTGGCCCGAGCCGCAGCATATTCAGCAGTCGTCTTTGGATGGGCAGTTACTGGGGGCGAATCCGCCGCCGCCGCTGTCCGCCGCCGCCGCCGCTGTCCGCCGCCGCCGCCGCGCCGCCCGCCGCCGCCGCCGCCGCCCCCGCTGCCGAATCGCCGCCGCCGCAACCGTTGCCGCCGCAGCCGCTGCCGCCACCGCTGCCGCCGCCGCCACCGCCGCCGCCGCCGCAGGGAACAGCGATAAACCCTTCCCCGAAACGGAAGCACGGAGTTGGAAGAGGAATCTCCATAGACCACCTACGCCCTAAAGAGCTGGTGAGACTCTTGCCAAGGTTCGTCCTAATATGAGCCCAGAGCAGCTCCAGCGTGCCATGAAGACTTAAGAATTGCGGCCAAGGCGCGGACAGGCGCAGCGGGGCAACCCGCTGCTGGTCAGAGAGCACCTCCGCACGAACGGCGCTGGCCGCCCAGGAGAATTGCCATGACATGAGCCACTTACCACTTGTCAACTGGCATCACGCGGAGAAAGCTATCTCCGCGGACCCGGCACGAGAGTTGCAAAACGCCATACCAACAGCGAAGTGGCATTCCCGATGCGGGAGCGTGAATCAGTACAGAGGACCTCCTGCACATTCAGGCGGTATCCAATAAACTATCAGAAGGATGCGCCACATGATCCAGTGTAAAGGCAATACGATTCCACCGCCATCATTCCTGATATCATTAGGGGTAAAAAAAGGTACCATATATACACACATATACATATACATGTATACATATACATATACATATACGATTGGCCAGACGCCAAATGATAGCGGGACGGGATCAACAGTTCAACGGAGCTACTTGCTCATCTTAAGATGTGGCCCGCTCCTAACGCGGATTAGACCACATGAATAGTTGGCATCATGGCATTCACTGCGCACAATCAGGAAGCACGACATGAAGTTCTAGTGCGAGACCGGGAACGCCCACAGCAGGCACCCCTTCGACCTGTCGACGGTGGCCCGACTGGGATCAAGATCGGCAACCTTGCCGAGGTGGGAGAGCATCAGCACAACAATGTCGTGGTCGCCGAGAGCCACCCCATCGCGTTTCGCGTCGCGGGCGGGCATGTAGCCAACAGCGTCAAGGGCGAGAAGTAGTTTACTGCTAAAGGCTGGACATCCAGCGACCATTATGCACTGCCTCTGCTATGGCAAAGCACGGAAAGTCAGCACCTGGGGCGCATTCCCCACAGCGGAGTGATCCCGGGAGGCCCATCGCACAGGCGCTACATGGCCATCCATTGGGGCAATTTGCCGGGACAGCTGGGCGAGGCCTTCAGGGGCGTGGATTTCCCATCTTTCGATCGGAGTGGCGACGCGTGGATCTACATGGGCGCGCGCAAGTCGGCGAGCACAGGTTGCATTTTCTGGTTCGCCCAGCAGGGGGCCGCCTTGAGCTTCAAAACGGCGCCTCCTGAGCGCGCGCTCTGCGCGAACCGCGGCGGCGAGACCCTGCGCCCAGGTGTGACCACCACGTGCACTGGTGCCTGGGCCCGCCGCCCAGTCCCAAAATATCCCCGCAGTCAAAGGGGCCCTCGGCGAATGAGCCGGCACACGAGACAGCCCCCCCGTTTCGGGAGGCGCGGCGGGGCCGCCAGTTGCTGGGGGGCCTGTTGACGTTGAGGACGAGGCTGCGCAATGCTCCGACATTTGGGACGCGGCATGGCGGTCGAGCGGAAGCGGCGCGCCGCGAGCACCGTGGTTCGGCGAGCAACATGATTGAATCGTCATGCACGATGACAAGAATCCTCCAGCCACCGTCTGAGGACGCCGCCACCGCCCCAGGGCCCCGGCACGCCCGAGAAACAATCGGATCTGAAGAAACCAGGACCGGCTCCTGAGCGCCCAGACATCGTCTAGAATAGTCATACGCGTCACGTTCGTCTCACAGTCTCGAGCTCCGATATTCGCGCGGTTCTCTCGAACCCGCACCTCGCGGACCTCGATGGCCTTCGGGCCCAGCTTACCGCGCGGGACTCGTGGAACCGGGAGAAGCCAGTCAAGCAGCTGCTGCGGCACCTGCAGGGCTTCTGCGCCCACGCGCGGAGGCGGCACGGCCCGCCCCACGAGTGGGGCGCGCGCTGCCGCGAGCAGCTGTATCCGTAGGATCCGAAACTCGGCACGCCACGCAGATCTACACGCCATCAAGCAGCTGCCCCACGCCAACCCCCTCGATGGGAGGCCCCCCCTTGAATTCCCGGACCCCCCATCCTTGGACAAGATGCTCGAGAGGCTAACGTCGGCCAACGTGGATCGCAAAGAGGACCCCGACGATGCCAGAGACATCGCGCGCGACACGCCGACGGATAACGCAGACGAGCCAGTGCTAGTCACGGAGGAAGACGATGCGTCAAAAGCGATCAGCCAAAGGGAAAAGGGCGCGGGACGCGGACATCGCTGAGGAAATGGCCTTGAGAGTTCAGCAGATCCCTCAACCGGAGGAGCTCTACAGGGCGGTCATTGTGGGCGCTGGCATTCACGCCAGCAAGGTCTGCCTCGAACCAGAAGACCTCTGGACCCCCAGTCAAGGACGAGCCCAGCGACAAACAGGAGGAGGATCATTCAGCGGAGCAAGCAGCTGCCACCTTCGTCTCGGGCCAGGACATCGCGAACTTCGCCGGGAACATCCCGCGGCCGTCACCCGCCGAGCTGCTCCTCCATGGAGGCAGAGATCGCGAAGCCACAGCCCGAGAAGAGGCCGCACCAAGATTGGCCCAGCGCACAGTGAAGAAGACGCAGAGGGGAAACTCGCTGCTGAACGCGCTGCTCCGATCGCTAGAGACGCACTGAGGCGGGGATAAACTGCCCCGCCCACTGCCAAATATCCACCGAGATCCACTGCCACTGTCCGCGTTGAGTCAGTGGAGCAGCGCCTCGACGCACAGTAGCCTCGGCGCGTGTTCGCGCAACCTTCGGACAACATGTTGCGTCGCACGAGATGCCCAAGTTGCTTCGACCGGCTTCGCGAGGAGCTCACAAAGCATTTGTCCGATCGTGAAAATGCGCGGGCTGCGATCGAGCAAAAGGCCCCGGGCCCCCGAAACGCTGCCGCTGGCGAGCGCATCGCACGCCGCGGAAACCAGATTCAATGGGGGGAAGCGCTACCGAATAGAAAGACGAGCCTCCGCAGATGCAGTGCACTGAATGCAAAAAGCACGGCCGCCGGCGCGCCACGACGCGCGACCGATGGGATGACGACCAAAAGCTGCCAGCTCCACAGCAGCTCCACACCCGGCGCGCGCCCCACCGCGCATCGGAGGGGCCGCGGAGAGGCAGGCGGCGCGAATGGGCGCGCGCAGGCGATGCTCGGGCGATCCACCCCGATCTGCCCGAGTGGCTCGCCGGCCCTGACCCGAGTGGACTGGCGAAAACCACAGCCGACCGACGCGGAGAGGCGCGCGGCCCGCGGCCGCATCGCAGCGCCTCCCGAGAGAGGGGGGGGCTCAAGAAGAAGGCCACCGTGCTCCGCAGAGCGACGAGCTAGAAATGGAATGGCAATACCTCTGATGTGGAGGTCGATCCAAACGCCGCAGGGCAACCAATTGCGGGTCGCAGCCCCCGCCGGCCCGGCAGAGGACTGGCGAGCGACCCCGGGAGTGGCAAACAGTTGCTGCAGACTCTGGGGGCCGCCGCCACGCGCTGCGCCGCCAACTCGAATGACGCCGCGGGCGCAACGCGGCGGCTCTTCGGTGTCCGCAGCAGGGCAACCTACCGCTGCAGGTCATCCACCGGTCGATCCTCCTCCGAAAGCAAGGAGTAGGCCCGGCAGGGCCACGGACTGGGAACCGAGCACACCCAATGTCCCGCGGAACTACGGACGGTCAGCATTCAAGCGCCAGGGCAGCCGTCCACCGCGTCAGCTGCGACGCACGACTGGGTCCGTTCACGATAGGCCGTCTATGTCAGCTCAGCACGGAGAGCACCGTTCCCCATGCCCGCGGATCGAAGCGGCGCCCGTCGGCTCTAAACCGAGACCGCCGATGCCAGCCCAGCGGAATGCACTCTGAGTCCGCTGCGCGTGCCCCTGGTCGGGGGCCGCGCGCAGCCGAGTTGCAACCCCAGCAAACAAGGCGGGCCTTCCTAGCCGAGGCTCATCCTCCGGAGAGGGCCAGGCCGCCCTGCAGAGGTTCGGGGACCCGGGGGCACGACTGGCACGATGACCAGTGATGGTGGAATTCGCGATAGGGTGACCTGTCGCTTGGCCCTCTACTCCCACTCGCCCTGTCTTTCTCGCATTTCTATTGCACTTGTCCTTTTGGCGCTCTGGTCGATGGTCATTGGCTTTTACTTGCAACATTGCCTCGGGCTTCGTCTACGCCAGCGCTTTGAAGCGCCACTACCACGCGCGGTTCGACCTCCGCTGACGTCGAATCACCACGCTGGGAAGTGGCACGTCGTCAACTGCCCCGCAGAGCTCCCGAAGCGGAACTCTTGATGGGAGCCAGCGCCCTTCCCCGCGCTCGCCCTTCCCCTGAAAATGTTGAGTCTTTTCTGTTGGCCCCTTGGTGTTATCCGTCCTCCTTCTCCCGCGCGGGGCCCCGGTGTCAAATTTGAACCCTAGAACTTTCGTCTAGGGTTCTTAGGAGGGGGGCTCGTCTGACGCGAGCGTTCTGAGGCGGGGGAGTCTTACTCCTCGTAGCTGGCGCATTGCACTTGCGAGCGGAAGCCCCGTTGGGCTTGGGGAGGCCCTCGGGAGGCGGAGGGGGGCAGCGGGAAGAGGGGGCGGAGCAAGCAAAAGTTGTCCCGTTTCCTAAGGGAAACGTGCATTTTTGGCATAGACGGCGCTCGGAGGTTCACAGCGCCCAAGACTGCCCAAGAGCCGCCCAAGATCGCCCCAAGATGGCCCAACATGCAACCAAGATGCGCCCGAGAGGGCCCGCTGACCCCGAACGTCCGCAAAAAGAACCCGATGGAGTTCACGATCCGCGCAAATTCCGACGTGCCGCTCACCCCGAACGTCAACAAAAGATACCAAATGGAATGCACCATCCGCGCAACTTCAGTCACCGCTCACCGCGAACCTCCACAAAAGATGCCAGGTGGAGTTCACTACCCGCACGAGTTTAGACGTCGCGCTGACCCCGAACGCCCACAAAAGATACCAGGTGGAGTTCACTACCCGCGCGATTTCAGACGTGGCGCTGACAGGAGAAGGAGGAGGAAGAGGACTTGCCCAGACAGGCAAGCGGCAGACAGAGCAGGGCAGTACAACTGCCGCCTCGTCGAGTGCCCTGCGCCTGGTGTCGTCTTCGGCCCGGGCCTCGTAAGATTGAGGATCGAGGTTTCGCCCCACGCAGTTTTCTTGGCTCGCGTGGCGTTGGCAACAAATGGGAGGTCCGCTCGCGCTGCCTCTCTTGCGCATTCTTCTTCGCCCGCCGCATAGTACACGATAGCTGCCAGCCTTAGTCTCGACGCGCGACAGGGCATATTATCGCTATCGTCGCCACCGCTAGATTCGATATATCAAAACCAGAACTTGGCTGGCATTCGCAGGCGAGCCAGGGCCCTAACTCGAGGGCGTTCGTTCTGGCCCGAAGGCTGAGGCAACCCCAATATCACATCACTACGTACGCCTCATCCATCCCCATTCGCAGGCACTTATGTTCCTCACTCTCCTACTCCCAATTCCTCATCTACGTTCCTCCTCGCCTCCTCCTTTCCGAGAGTTCACAAAAGTACCCCGAAGAATAACAACACCGTTAACAACAAGCCACTCTCCGACTCATTCACGACACGCCCCACGCGTGCATTACATATGTTGTGTCGAATCTTGGACATCCAACTTGGTTGTTGAAGTAGCTGCGCTGCGCAATCGGCACCATGCAGTCCTGGATTATCAAAGCAAGGTCCTGCTTCCGCGCTAGAATTGGAGCGCGCGTGCGTGATGGTTCTAGTAAAAAGCGCAACCAGCGAAAATTTGCCGCGCACGATAGAAGGGGAGGAGCAATTGGGCGACGACGAGGAGGAGGACGACGACGACGACGAGGACGGACGGGGGCAGAAGGGGAAGAGGAAGATGCGAAGGACGAAAAGGAGGAGTTTGTTGTGCGGTACACGTGGTAGCATGGGGGTATTCCATGTGTGTTGCAGTTAACGTTGGTACGCTTGTTAACACCTAGTCATATCGTTTGGGAAGACACCACAACTTCGCTGGCTAAGCTCAGCGCTTGGGCTAGGCCCATACAGGACCCCCCACACACACACACACACACACACACACACACACACACACACACACACACACACACACACACACACCACACCCCAGATATTTGGAAGCACATGCGGGGCCCGACGCGGGCTACAACTATGAGTTACCAAAGCATGTATGGTGCCCTTTGTTTCATCGAACGCCCAATGGGGGGAAGTTCTGCTCACAGCGACCCTCACCCACCGACGAAACTGAATTTGGATGTGCAGGAGGTACGAAGTTCCCTTGTTGTGCGAATGCGGTGCCCAGGACGCCGTTCGCCAGCAGATCTCCGAGCGCCCCGTCACCCTTCACCTCAGGAGGGATATCTTCCCCTCCAGTGTCCTGGACGTCACCGCCACTCGGGAGTCCCAGAACTCACTCCTCTTTCAGATTGGCAAGAACCTGCGCATCAGGCATGTTCACCAGCAGGTCACAGGCATCAGGAGTGTGATTGTTGGTGCCAGGGCCGAGGGGGTGACTTTCAGAACGATGTTACTTGGAAGATTGTCTTTGGTGGCAGCGGCTGCAAGGACGGCCCGAAGTCGTTCAGTATGTGTGGCTGGGTTGTGGTCAACATCGCTGCTTCAGGTGAGCCATACGCAAAATTGTCTGACATAGTAAGTACCATGCCCCCGCAGACGAGTCCAGCAGCTGAGCATGCAGTTGGCTTTGCGTCTTGTGGGCATTGCCCCCGCATGACTAGCGTCCCGACAAATTGCGCTTCGTGGGCTGTATTCCCGCCCAGGCATTGTTTCAACACTGATCTTATCATGCAGGGGGGTAAGATGATGGCTTGGGGTCGCCTGAGGCAGCTTGGACTGTCGATGTATGCAAAAGGCAGGTACAGGCCCATGCAGTTTCCTTGAACCTCCCCAGATGTTCCGATGAATGGTACAACTGCCGTGGAATTACTCGTGCGGATAAGGCAGCTGACAGAGTGACATTGTCGCTGACTCGCCCCTCCCAAGGAGAATTCTCCAGCTGCCTGCGGCTAATCCCGCCACCGTGCCTCTGCAACAGCGCGGCAGGAAGGAGGCTGAGTGCAGGAACACCGCAAGTCCGACGAGTCGTCCGCATTGGGGCGGGTCGTGATCCCGACCTCGTCTTCGTCCGCGCGGTAGGGAGGAGGAGGAGGAGGAGGAGGAGGAGGATGAGGAGGAGGAGGAAGTGGAGGAGGAGGAGGAAGAGGAGGAGGAGGAGGAGAGAAAATGAGGATGAAGAGGGAAGTGTTTCTTAACACCTTCTGGGGGCTTCCTGGGGGCCCCCTGGGAGTTTCCTGGAAGCTTCTTGGGGGCCTCTTGGGGGCCTCTTGGGTTGTCCTGGAGCTATCTTGGAGGCCTCTTGGAAGCCTCTTGGGCCGTCTTGGGTGGTCAGAAACCCGAAGAGGCGAGAACCTCAAATCTGTCAAAACCCAAAGGGAAACAATGGTTTTGGCCCCCTCGGGATCTCCAGGAAGGCCTCCTGGAGCTCTCTTGGGCCGTCTTAGAGGCCTCTTGGGCCGTCATGAGGCCTTCTTGGGCTACTTATCTTGAGCCGACTTGAGGCTCTTTTGAGAGGCTCTCGAGCTGTTTTGGGTCATCTTGAGCCGTTTTGTTGTCGTCTTGCCTGTCTTGGAAGCCGTCTTGGAGGCCATCTTGGCCGTCTGGAGGTCGAAAAGCCCGCCAGGGAGCAATTTCAGGGGGCGCGGTCTACGCGGGCGCGTGCAAGCCAGGGGGGCTCGACCCTAGAAAATTCTGGGACCTCAGGAGCATTCTAACACGCCCACTCCGTGCAGGCACGGTGGCGGTGGCAAGATTTCCAGCAGTATTTAACAGAACGTTCCTAAAGTATTTATTGTGAAGGCCTGACGGCCGGTGCCCCCGACCCTGAAAGACATCGACGACGACCAGGAGGGGGAGGAGGAGGAGAAGGAGGAGGAGGAGGCAGAGATAAGTAGATGTTGATGAGGAGGAGGAGGAGAAGGAGGAGGGAAAGGACTCCCCCCTGGGACCCCCCCCCCCTGGGGAGCAGAACGCTCCTAAAGCATTTATCTTGCGGGCGAGGGAGGCGCTTCCCAGAGCCAAGGAGCGCCCGGGTAAGGGAGGCGCCTTGCCGCGTGAAGGTGTACCTCAGTCAGGCGTCAAGGGTTAAGTCGGGACTGTCCCAGGAGGAAAATTCAAAGATGGTCCAAAAATAGTCTGGGGACGATTTTTGTAGTCGGAGGTTGTGGGGTGAGATCGGAGTGAAACGGAGACCCCCCACCGGGAGATCGGTTTCGGTTTCGCGTTCGCGTCGCGCGTGCAAGCGAGGCGAAGCTGCGCGTGATCCTCCTGTAGCTAGGCCGAAGTAGGAGCGAAAGTCCGTTCCCGTCCGCTGGTGGCTGGGAGGTGTCCCAGTTGGGCTGGGCGGTGTCCCGGGTGTCCCCGGTGTCAGTAGGAGCGGAAGTCCGTTTCACGTCCGCCGGTGGCCGGGAGGTGTCCCAGTTGGACCGGGCGGTGTCCCGGGTGTCCCGGGTGTCCTGGGCGTCCCGGCGCGAACGCATGTCGTTAATTTCACAATTCATTTGTTTCGGTTCCTGCGGCGGGTTTTCTTATCCAATCCAGTTTTTCTTATCCGATCCATGTTGTCCAATCCAATTCATCTTATCTTACCCAACCCATATTGTCCCATCTCATCTTATCCCACCCAATCCAATCCACCCAACCCAATCCATCAATTCATTTGTTTCTGCGCCTGCGGCGGGCCAATCCAATCAATCTTATCTTATCCCATCCACGGCTTCCAATTCAACCCATATTATCTTATCCAAACCATGTTATTCCATCCAATCCAATCCACCCAACCCAATCAATCAAATTATTTTTGTCGGCGCCTGCGGCGGGTTTTCTTATCCAATACAGCTTGTATTATCCAATCCATTTTGTCCTGTCCAATCCATCTTATCTTTTCCAAGCCATATTGTCCCATCTTATCTTATCCATCCAATCCAATCCATCCAACCCAATCCATCAATTCATTTGTTCCTGCGCCTGCGGCGGGCCAATCCAATCCATCTTATATTATCCAATCCACCTTCCAATCCAACCCATCTTATCTTATCCCATTCAATCCAATACACCCAACCCAATCCATCAAATCATTTTTGTCGGCGCCTGGGCGTGATCGCGGCAGACTGCGAGAGAGAGAGAGAGACAGAGAGAGAGAGAGACGGAGAGAAAGAGAGAGATGAGATCAAGGTGACAGGCTGGAGGTCAGTCAGGGTGGGCATTTGATCTCAATCCTCCCCAAGCTCCTTATCGCCCGCAGGGCGGTCGTATAGGTATTTTTCGATATGTTTTAGCATGTTTGGAGTTTTTTTTAACTTTTCGTCCAAAATCCGCCTGCAGAAGGACACGCCCGACCCAAGTCAAGGCCTGGCCGTAGGCACATCCTAGAGTGCCTCAGGGTCAACGGTTTTCCCCCTTCCCCTCCCCGTGGCAGCGTCTTCCTCCTCCTCCTCCTCCTCCTGCTACTCCTCCGTCTCCTCCTCCACGGCGGCGGCGATTCCTAATGTCAGGAGGGTGGCCACCCTGGCGCCAGTGCAGAATAGGGGGCACCGGTTGAAACGTATCCGGCAGTGGTCGGCCTGCCAAAGGTGCTTGAAGCGCACCAGAGAGGTCCCCCACAGTTAGACTTTCATCGTGCTGGTCACAATTCAGTCCTCAGCGCATTTGCATCCAATCCTCATGGTCACCAAAGATGTGCGACAGCCACTCCTGATAGAGTCGTTTTTGTCGATGCATATTTGAGGGGGTCCGCATTGGCAAATTTAGGGGGGGGGTTGTAGCCATAGGCCCAGCAATGCCCATACTAAGTCTAACTTGAGGCGATGTAGAGAACGCCTGCACCCATCCCACAAACGTGGGAGTTAGAAGGTGCTGGAAGGACTAGTCCCAATGGTGAGCTCCTCAGCCGAGGGCAGGGCTATCCGAAGCACCATTGCGGTGCCATTGCAAGGTGTAGCCGTCACTGTCCTCTTCCTGGCATTGTCCGCTAATCTGGCTTGGTTTTGTCGCGTTCGGCTGGCTGCTTGACGCGCTGCTCGGCTTGCCGACGTTGCCTCTTCACTATCATACGTGATACACGACTTTGCGTGAGTTTTGTTTCCAGGTGCGGGGGCTTTCGTGGCATTACTAACCCTTTCAGGATGTGTTGTTGACAGCATGTTCTTCAAATCATGGCACATGGCACGGGTGTAGATGCAAAATTGCATATCCAGTGTTGACAGCATGGCATTGGCTAGTGTCCTTCGCGGCATTGTCCGCGGCTGTTAGCCTGTCGCCTGATGTTCGTCCCACACATGTGCAAGTGCAGAGGCAGCCCCAGGCGAGGACCTCTTGGCCTAGGACAAGCTGGCTGCTCAGTTCTTGCAAGGACTTGCCAGGTTGAGGCTGGGAATTCGGGGCTAGCGCTAAGCAATCTTGGCGCGGTGAGTAGCCTCTCACCCTTGCGGAGGTCGATTGCGTCATCCGCTTGCGAGTTGGTGGTCTTGTCGTGTCCGTCCTCTTCCGTAGTCCCAGCCCTCTGTGTCAGCGCAGTGCTCAATCAATCAATCTCCATTCCTACACCTCATGCCTGGTTCTCTGCCTCCTTGACCCCAATCAAAGCCTCCTCCTCCTCCTCCTCCTCCTCCTCCTCCTCCTCCTCCTCCTCCTCCTCCTCCTCCTCCTCCTCCGCCTCCACCCCGCGGCGTGCTCGTGGGCGCGCGCCCCGCCCCAGGCGGGGACGTGGGCTGGTTCTTCCCTGCGTTCTTGGCGCTGTGGGCGGTCGGCTACGCTGGGATCACGGGCGCGGGACCTCCGCGCGGCAGGGTTTCTATGCAGGTCGGCGAGGGGGAGGAGGAGGAGGAGGAGGAGGAGGAGGAGGAGGAGGAGGAGGAGGAGGAGGAGGGAAGGAGGAGGAGGAGGAGGAGGAGGAGAAGGAGGAGGAGGAGGAGGAGGAGGTTGAGGGAGAGAAGGAGGAGGCGACGTTTCCTTGCGCAGCGCTGTCAAGCTGCGCTTTTCTTAGGGGAACAAAAAGTGGCATAAATATAAAAACTCGGAGGTCCGCGCGGATTTCTCGGATCGGCGCTGGACCCCCTGCCTGGCGCGCGGAGCGCGCCAGGGGCGGCGCCGGAGGCGCCGCTTGGGGGCTCCAGCGCCGATCCGAGAAATCCGCGCGGACCTTCGAGTTTTTATGTTTATGCCACTTTTTGTTCCCCTATTTCTCACCTGGGCATCCAGGGCGACCTCCCCCACGATCCTGCCACCGCCTTTCCCCCTAGAGAGCTGGTGAACGCCGTCGCTCGGGCCAGGCGGGATGCCGGCAATCGGCCGTGGTCCGAATCCATCGCCCCACTCCGCTCCCCCGCGCCCTTCGCCAATCCACCGCCGCATTACCCCGAAACTGTCGCTGCTCTCCTTGCGAGGCGGACCGAGCACCGTCTCGACCGTGGGGGTGATATGGGCATCCCCGACCGCTGGGACCTGGTCGGCGCCTCAGCTCAGCCACGCGCAGAGGGGGGTGGAGGGGAGGGGGGAAGGCTTCTTAGAATGAGGCTTATTCTCAGAAGGCGTGGGCCTTGCTTATAGATTTATATAAGGCCAGCGCCGTCTGAGAAGCAGCCTCCTTCTAAGAAGCCTTCCCCCCGCCCCCCTCACCCCCGCGTGCGTGCCGCCAACCAGTGATGACGCCCGCCCCGCTGCCGACCAGGAGCCAAACTGCCAGCGGGGTGCCGCCCCCCGGTCCAAAGCCGCTCCCCCCGCCCCAGGGGTGCCGCCGACCCTCCCGCAGCCGCCGCTGGCTGGGGGAGGTCGCCGATCCGCCCGATCCTTTGGAGGCAGTGCGCACACATTGGCCCCACACGCACGCAGGCATCTGGCTGCCAGCGGTTTGCTGCCTACACTGCACGTTTCGCACCAGCTCTGAGCGCGACCTATTGCAGGCTCGTAGCGCCGTCGGTGGGAGCGACCGGCTGTGCCCACATCGGCACGCTGATCGTTCGTGACTTGCGTGCGTCAGGCTAACAGGTCTGGTTTCTGGCGCGCCTCGCCTAGTGACTACACCACGACAAGGCCCGCGCCGTCGTCGGGCACGGGCCCCGAACACGTCCTGGTTCGGAGCCGCTACCAGCGGCCGCAACACCACAGGCAAGCCTCCGATCGGCACAGGCCTTTGGCAGTCTCTGCGCGGGGGCCGCTACCACCAACTACACAACAACAGAGCCCGCGCTACCACTCAGAACATGTTTCCGACACCCCTTGCCTGAGACGCCCAAGCGACCATCTTTTGGGACAAACAGTTCCGGGCGACCATTCTCCCAAAAATTGGTCGACGAGCCTTGCCTCACCTTTGGGGAAACGCTTCTCCCATGCCACCATTGGCTACTCCACGACATGGGGCGCATGCCATCATACGGCACAGCGCCCCAGCAGATGTAGCCAAGTCTGGAGGGGAGACTTCTCCGAAAGGTCTTACAACAACCACTGACACCACCCGACATACGCCATCAGGAAGAGCGCATCGAAGGCACATCGTCGACACGCACGAGCACCACGAAAGTTACCACGCCAATGGTTGTAGCTACCGCAACCTGCAGTACTGCGCGATGTACCTCGACATGTTCTTGCAAGTCAAACGGGGCGTTCACGGTTAAACCCGAACCACCAACCGAAACGCATCCACAGCGTGCGCCCTCTCGCCAGACCGCCGGCGCGATTGCGCACCTACCAACGCCGCGCTGCCTGAACGCTTGGCGCGCCGGCCCGAATCTCACTCACGATCGGGCCAGCACCCCAGACGAGCGATTGCTCACACAGTTGACGCACGAATGCGCGATCGCGTTAGCCCGGCGACAGTCACACACACACACACACACACACACACACACACACGCACCCGAGCGCACGCGGCCAACAAGGCCCAAGCCCGAAGTTAACTTGAAAGCTTTGGCCCAAGTGCGACCTTTGCGCACAGGGCTGAGCTTCATTAGCTTCAGCTGCATGAGCAGCCAACGTTGGGCGACCAGGCCAAGCGCTGACGGCCACCGGGCAGGACTGCCTGGGCGCGCAGCGCTGCTTCGCCCAACCGCAGCATGCCGTGATTGAGGCAGCGTGCACACTTGAACACGCAATCCTGACCGACCCTCGCCATCCTCCGGATGGTGAACAAGGAGGGACACGCCATGCGCCCGTAGACCGTAGACCCCGACTCGCTCCCGTTCTTTGGGAGGCAGTACGACTTGCGATCACTTGCTCCCAGTCTCTGAGAGATGCTACCAATGACTAGTCGCTTCAATTTCTTGGGAGTAACTTCGAACTGCGACAACATAACCCCACTTCCTGGGGCACTGTGATTCTGGCCATTTATTATGATTTAATCGCTTCGTTCATTCCGCCAGCCCGTTTCGCATCACTGTGGCTGCGCGGCGGTGCGCTCGTGCCCGAGGGGGACGGCTGAGCTGGCAAGAACATCCTGGAGGAGATCTTTGGAGGCGCGGCTTCCGCCCTGTCGAAGAGAGCCAATAGACTGCCCCAGAGGGCGCCAAGATGGCTCAAGAGAGCTGCAGCAGAGTTTCGAGACGTACCTGGAGTGTGGGTCAGAATCGTCACGGATGCTTATTGAGGTCTCTTCGGAGGGCTCTCGGCAGCCTCTGGGGAGCAGCTTTGAAGCTTCTGGGGAGTATATGGAGGGCTTCTGGGGCCTCCTGGGGTTTCCTAGGGTCCTGTTGGGGGATCCAGGGGCCGCTTTTGGAGCCTCTTGGAGGCCTCTCGGGGCTTCTTGGAGCGTTTTCGGGGCCTCTGGGGGCGTCCCGAGCGCTTCTTGGGGCCGAGAGCTCAAAATGTCCATTCGGGTTCCCCCTTCTGGGCCCCCTCTTGGGGCCATCCTGGGGCCGTCTTGGAGGCCTCCTGAGCTGTCTCAGGGCCACCTTGGGTCATTCGGAGGCCTTCTTGGAGGCTTGCTTGGCCGTTTTGGAGCGATCTCGGGAGTTCTCGGGCCGCCAGGGGCGGCACCGCCAAAATCGGCCAAAAGCCAACGCGAAATCCATGATGTATGCGTTTTCGGGGCCTCTCGAAGTCCTCTTGGAACCCTCTCGGGGCGTTTGGGGCGCTTCTTGGGCCGTCTCGGGACCAACGTCGGCCATTTTGGAACGCTCTTGGCCTTGGGCCGCGGGGCCTGCCACTAATTTGGCGCCCCGCTGGGCCGCTCCGGGGGCCCCCGAGGCCGCGCCCAGGAGCCCCGGCATCTCTGACCCGACCTTGCCGGGGCCCTGCCAGGACCTGCCAGGACCTCACCGGGGCCTTGCCAGGCAATTCTTCGCCCGGGGACGAACAGGGCCCCGCGAGCGCACGAACTGGAAACACCCTTGAACTCTTACCGAAGATAACATGTTGCACGCCTCTCTCCCGCTGGGCTGGCGAAGTTGTGGCCTTGGCCAGCAGCATCGACGAGAGCCATCACATGCGTCTGGTCAAATGTCTGGCAAAGGCTACTTGGTAACAAAATATACGCCTGAAGTGATCAAACCACGGGTTCTGGCAGCTTCCATCATAGTTCGATCACGTGGATAAGTGCGGCCACGTCAACACCTTCGATTTGCTTTTCCTTGATCCGCTAACGGGTCAACCTGATCGTTCTGTTCAGCAGCGATCGCCGCGACGGCGCCAACATGACACGCCACCACCGTCACCATCTACACTCTGGCGGCGACTACTTCCAAGAGTACCATTACTCTTAGATGCCCTGATTGGCGCCCGGGAGTGCACGGGCGGGCAGTCACCGCGCAGGGCGCGACCCCGTCGACCTCGCGCGCTTGGCCGGCGCCTACGGCGGACAAAATAAGAGGCAGAGGCGGGCCCCTCACTGCACTCCGCCGACCACCAACCCCGCGACAACCACGACGCGTTCTACCAGTACTCGAACAGGAGGCCGCCCACTCGTCGGCCGCCATCCTGGCTCACGCGCGCCCGGCACTGCTGCAGCACAGGTCGGCCATGCTGCGCGCTGGCCAAAGAACCGCACGGCCCACGACAACCACGGGCAGGGCGCCAGGCCGCGCTGGAAAAGCATGGCCCGGACGGGGGCACATGGTTGCGCAACGCGTTCGTGGCGCGCTCTCTTGCGCACTACGATGCTCAATGGCTGCTATATGGCAGCGCAACGCGTTCGCGGCGCGCCCCCTCGCGCACCGCGACGCCACTGCGCCGCGGGCGGCGCGGCGAGTCTGCGGCGCGCTCCCTCGCGCGCCGCGACGCCGCTACACGGCCGCGCCACGCAACAACGCCACGTCAAGCAACTAGGCCGCAAAATGCGCGCCGCATGGCCGCGCCGTCACGGCATGGCCACGCACGCACCGAAGCGCGGCGCGCGCGCCCGCGCGACGCTGCGCCTCACCAGATGGCGCGGCGTAGCGCGCAGGCGCGCGACGCCGCGACGACAGGACGCGCGCGCCTGCACTAGACGCGCGGCCGCCAAAAGCGCGCCAGCGCCCAGGCAAGGCTGGCCACGTGCAATACCACGACGGCCTGCCACGCCGGTGCACTGCCTATGCACGGCCACGCCCAGCAACCACACTGGCACGAAACGCGGTCGCACGCCTGTGCACGGCCCGTGCAACACGACCACCGCTAGTACAACACCGACGACGACCACACCGTCGACCACGACAGGCGTCACTACAGCCACGGCATCGGTTCTGACTACGCCGACTTCAAGCGGTTCACACCACCGTGTATGATCTACATCATCGTCGGCACCAGGACGACACCACCACACAGGACGCAACACATCAACACCAGCACGATCGTCACCACCAGGGCGCTCAGCCTCAACTCCGACGAGTCCGGGGCAGCGCCCCATCCCAAGGATCATCGACCACGCGGCCAGGACGACTGAAACAACGCTGCTTTCGCAAGTCCACCAGCAGGCAGCGCCATTCTTCCACGCGATCACGACCTGCGCGTTGACAAGCACCAGCGCAGGGGCTCTGAGACAGGCCAGTGCACCCCGCGTGCACGGCCATGCTCAGCCCGGACAGCCAGGCGCGCAGAAGCACACAAACACGCGCGCAGCGGTCCGCACATTTTGAAGCCGGCGGCGCATAGGAGCCTCAAACGCGGTCAGCAGATGTAAATGCGAATTGCGAACGAACCCCGCCGTACCGCGCAGTAAAGTAAACGCCCAACATTGCAATACAGAAGGGTTTGTGAAAAAAAGAGGGAAAGGATTGTAAACCCCAGGAATGTGGCGGCCAACAAACCGAGGAACAGATCACTCGACTCAAGTAAGTTGAAGCGCCAGCAGTCTGGCGCTAATAAGTACAACTGGATCATCGCATGGATGCTAGACAGCGAAGAACATGAGCTGCAAAGCTGCCAGACCAGATGATTGGTGGAATATCGCTAAGGAAGCTATGGCCTGGCGAAACTGATGGGCAGGGTGCTAACCTACAAAATGGCGACGCAGGATGAAATAGCAAGAAAGGCGAAGCGCTACCCTACAAGGCACGGCAGCACCACGCAGCGCACCCCGAACATCAAAACACGTCGCAGGAAGAGGACGCCGCGACGGCAAATCTTGGCGGCGACGAGGCGCGCAGCACACGTCGGGGCAACGCGCGAAGCCGAAGGCAACGTAATCGCCACGCTGTAAAATCCTTGGTGGATAGCCACGCCACCAAGATAGGCGAGCGCCAGTGACAAGTCCAGGCTGGCCGAAAACAGGCTGCAATAGAGGCGCCGACCGAGATGGATTGGTAAGTAGGGTACCAGCCAAACAACAAAAGTACAGATGCAAGGTGCACTGTACGCACCGACGTCTAGGTCGCCACCAAGTCGACCAAGGACGTCTCGCACAAGACGCGGAAGGCGCCGCGAGGCTCGCGGAATACCCAATTATGAAGCCTACGAGCCGAGCCGGAAATTGGCTTGGCGAAGGACCTAACCATACGCTTGTGGATACCACAATAATGAATATCATCTTCGCCCACGCTCCCTACGGGGCCACGAACCATGCGAGGGGCGCGCCGACATGCGCGGCGGGGCACCCAACGCGAGCGAAGACGATAGGTCTGCGTGCGAGAGACTGAGAGCGAGTGAGTCTGATTGTGGATGAGTCTGCGCGCGCGTGAGTCTACGCGCATAAATGTCGACGCCCATGTCGGCGCGCCTCTCACGAGGCTCGCGCACGCTTCCTCCCCGTTCTTCTTCTCCCTCTTTGCCCGTGCACGCCCACGTCCAAGGCTGCGGGCGCAGCGCCGCCCAGAGTCCCCGCGACGCGCGCTGGTCGCCCCGAAGGGGTCCCGGCGACGCGCGCGGGTCGTCCGCTGCGCGGAGCAGAGAGAGCGAGCAACCTGGCTGCCGCCCGGGATGCGCGGCCCGCGGCTTCAATACGTCGAATACGACGAAACTTTCCGAAAATCGAAAGTCGCCGCCATGCGAACTCCGCCACTGGGCCACCATGCGAATTCCGCCACGGAGACCTTAGGTGGAGCTCCCTGTGGGGACACCAAATGCTGTACTGGGTGGTGGATGACGCATGCGGGCGGTCCCAGCGGGGCCATTGGTGGGGCCCCCATATGGGGCCACGAAACGCTGTACTGGCTGGTGGATGACGCACGCGGGCGGTCCCACTGGGGCGTTCGGTGGGGCCCTCTATGGGGCCACGAAACGCTGTACTGGGTGGTGGGTGACGCATGCGGGCGGTCTCACTGGAGCCTTCGGTGGAGCTCCCTATGGGGCCACGAAACGTTGTACAGGGTGGTGGATGACGCATGCGGGCGGTCCCAAGCTCCCTGTGGGGTCACGAAACGTTGTATTGGGTGGTGGATGACGCACGCGGGCGGTCCCACTGGGGCCTTCGGTGGAGCTCCCTATGGAGTCACGAAACGCTGTACTGGGTGGTGGATGTCGCATGCGGGCGGTCCCACTGGGGCCTTCGGTGGAGCTCCTTATGGGGCCACGAAACGTGTGAGGGGTGTGGGGGGGACTGGAGGAGGGAGAAGGTGGGGAGGAGGAAGGAAGGAAGGAGAACGCGGGGACCGCCCCTTGAAAACGAGGACCCAACATCACAGGAAGGTTGGGGAAAACGCATCACATGCAATTTGATCTCGGTGGTGGCAAACGCGAGGAGACCACCTCAGAAGGCCCGACCACACGGAGCCAGGAATCCCGACCAAGCGGCCGAAGGCAGAGCCAGGGAGCGGACCTGGCTGGAAGACACGATCAGTGCTGCGGGTTGAGCGCGAGCCGGGCCCGATCTGCGCCGGGCCCCCTCGAGCAGCGCCCTGCTCCCGGCTGTTAAAGACAATCGGCCGGTCAACGCCATCTAGGGTAATGAGTTTGTCTTTCGGCTCACACTGCTGTGAGTTGTCGTTATGATTCACGACCCTGGGCATGGCCAGGTCATCCCATGCTCGAGTTGACCACTGGTGAGCCGACAGGGCTTCCCAGGGTCCACGACATTTTGTCCGGGCTGAGGTTCCTGAGCATGAGTGAGTTGTGCCGAGCGTCCATTGCTGTGGCCACGCGATGCATGCTGTGACACCTCATCGTGCTGCTGAGGGACACTCCATTGCCCCGTAGCCCCGAGTCGAATAGGAGCCCGCGCGCGCCGTTGCCATTTTGGCTTACAGCGTTCACGCGGTACTGTACACTGTTAAGGGGAAAAGGACACACGCTCTGCTATCTCCCACGCTATCGTTGCCGCCATGTCTTCTACTTTTCACCCATGTCATTCGCAATTGTAGGTCCTCCTCCTCCTCCCTCCTCCTCCTCCTCCTCCTCCTCCTCCTCCTCCTCCTCCTCCTCCTCCTTGTTCTCCTCCTCCTCCTCCTCCTCGTTTCCATCAGCGGCAGCTGCCTCCTGCCTCCTCCGCCTTTTGGGGGGCGAGCTCTCGCTCGCGGGCGAGCAGTCTGCGCGCACGCGAACGGTCGGCCCGCGTTCCCCGCACACGCTTCCCGCTTTCCGTTGAGGGGGGGCCCTCGACGATGAGGAGTAGAAGGAGAAGGAGAAGGCGGACCGAGGAACGAAGAGCGAGGAGCGAAGAGGTGGAGGTGGATGAGGACGGGGAGGAGGAAGGAAGACGAGGGAGGACGGTGGACGACGAGGGAGGACGAGGGAGGAGCACAAGGAGGAGGAGGGAGAGGAGGAAGAGGAAGAGGAAGAGGAGGAGGAGGAGGAAAGGAGGAGGAGGAATGAGGAGGGAAGACGAGGGACCACGAGGGAGGAGGGGGAGGGGTGGTGGAGGAGGACGACAGGGGGAGAGGGCGGGCAGTAGGAGGATCGGATCGGATCCGAAGTCCGCGAAAGGGCTCCACGAGGAGCCACAGTTGGGGGCGTGCAGACACACACACACACACACACACACACACACACACACACACACACACACACACACACCACACACACACACACACACACACACACACACACACACACACACACACACACACACGCGCGCGCGCGATCGCAGGCCACCGCAGGAGTAAGAAACAAAGAAGAAGACGAAGAAGAAGAAGAAGAAGAAGAGGAGGAGGAGGAAGATGATGATGATGAAGAAGACGAAGAAGAAGAAGAGAGAGAGAGAGAGAGAGAGAGAGAGAGGTGGAGGAGAAGGAGGAGGAGGAAGAAGAATCCGGGGCCGCCGCACCAAGCCATGAAGCGACGGCCCCCAGGGCCCGTCAGCCCCAGAGCCCGCAGGGGGCAACGCTGCGGGCAGCGCGCTCGGTCAGAGCGCTTGTCTGGAAAACCACTGCCACTGTCGGCTGCAGTTGTTTCACGTCGCAGCGCGGCGGAGCAAACTCGCACGCGCGCTCGAGCAGCCGGGGACGCTCGGCATACGAATTTTGTCCAGCGGCAAGAGGGAGACGCGGCGAGGGGGGGCGGCCGCGAAGGGCAGGAGGGGGAGGAGAGGGCACCGACCGCGGAAGCACGTTCAGGATGGGCACGACGGTGCTCCTCCTCCTCCTCCCCCTCCTCCTCCTCCTCCTCCTCCTCCTCCTCCTCCTCCTGCTCCTCCCCCCCTCCGCCTCCTCCTCCTCCTGCTCCTCCTGCTCCTCCTCCTCCGCCTCCTCCTCCTCCTCCTCCTCCGCCTCCTCCTCTGTCCTGCGCGTTTGGATTTGGCCTAACCGCGCCGCGGCCCCCCAAAGCCGCGCACCAAAGGCCATTCTTGCCTGTGGTCGCCCTTGCGTGTAGTCGACACAGGGTGCGTGCGGCGTTGGCCGGCCGCCGAGGGCATGAAGGGCTACTCTGCTGCGGCGCCTTCTTTGCCGAAAACAGAGCACGGCCCCCAGAGACGCTGAGCTTCCTCACCGGCGGCGGCGGGCTGGGCGACACAGGGGGCAAGATTGCGGTTGGATTCGCGCTGTTGTTGGTGGCCTTGCTCTTCGGGGCGGTGTTCAAGGCGGTGCTGGACTGAGACTCCTTCGCTCGCTCCCTCCTGCCCCCTCCCCCGAGAAGGAGGGGGAGAACGAGGAGGAGAGGGCAGAGGAGGAGGAGAAGGAAGAGGAGGAGGAGCAGGAGAAGGAGGAGAAGGGAGGGAGGGAGGAGAAGGGAGGGAGGGAGGGAGGGAGGGAAGGAGGGAGGGCGGATGGAGGGAGGGAGGGAGGGAGGGAAAGAGGAGGAGGAGGAGGAGGAGGAGGAGTAGGAGGAGGAGACGGGAGGAGGAGAGGGAGGAGGAAGGGAGGAGGAGGAGGAGGAGGAGGAGGAGGAGGAGGAGGAGGAGGAGCCGCGTGCGCTCGAGCCCGCCTCGCGTACGGCGGGGCCTCGGCGGCTGTCATTCGCTGCGCCCGATACCAGGCCCCCACGCGTTTCAAGGAGCACAGGCAGAAGAGTGACGGCTACGAGCTCACCGACGAGACGCCGGGACGTAATGATTGGCATCACACCAAGACATCAGACTCTGATTACCATCCTCGAGGCCTAGGGTTCCTCGTGTGCCGCATGCAGTCCCTGCGGCACGTGAGAGCCACTGCGAGTCCGCCGGGGGCATCGAAAATCATACTCGCCTGTCAAATTTCGTGGCTGCTGCGGCCGACCGTGGCCACAGCCAGGAGAGCAAGCAAGGTAGACGCGGTGCGGCCTACGGCCAAGGTCACGCCGGGGTGATAATATTGTTTTGGTCAGCGGCCGCAAGACAGTCAGACGACAGTCGAACAGCGACGGGACGCGCCGAGGCACAGAAGGCACCGCGGAGGAGGCGCGCCAGGGCGCGGGGAGGCCACAGGGGCCGAGCGAGAGGGGAGTCACATTCAGACCATGGAGGACTCCGTGTGCGTGCCGGGGAGCAGGTGTTGGAAGTGCACGGTAACATGTGAGCATCAGCACGGCTCACCAGCATGGCTCATTGGGTGGCGGGAAGCAGGCGAGGCCGACGCACTCCAGAGCGACTACTGCCAGCTACCGCCGTACTTACACGCCTACCTCGACGCCGCCTACTGCCAGTTGGCACAGTGCCCTGAAGTCGCCTAGCCGTCATCGGGCGGCCCCCAGGCGGTAGCAGCATCGTCGCATCGTCCATGCGCGCCGTGGTGCGACGGGCGACAGCCGAAGGTGCACAAGATGGAGCGGCGCCAGCCTCATCACCAACTCAGCGCAGGTGCACCAAAAGCCACTTGAGGTGGCGCAGGCTTCGCTCGCGCAGCAACCCTTTGTTCCTTCTGGGCCCCCCTTGCGCAAGGGACTGGGCGAGCGAGCAGGGCCTCCGGCGAGGGGGGGGCCTGCGCGTCCCCTGCTGGTCCTGGGCGGAGGGTCTTCGACGGAAGGGCCCCTGCGCGCCCAGTGAGGGGCCGACGCCCAGGCGCCATCAGGGCCCGAGGCTTCTGACGGAGTCGTGGCCGGAGCCCTCGCGCGAGCCGCAAGGCTGCGGACCACCCTGCCGCGGCATCGGCCGCGCCAGTCTCCTCGGCCACGCCGCCGCGTGCGGCCGCGCACGCAGCCTCCCTGGCCAGCAGCGCCGCAGAAGGCCGCCGCCTCCGCAGAGGAAGCCGCCCAGGTGCCCAAAGCGTCGAAGGCTGCACGGCACACCAGGAAGCGGGCAGCACAGCGCAAGCAGCTCAGATGTCCGGATGGAGGGCCCGGCACATAGGTCATGGAGCAGCCGACCGGATGGTTCCAGAGGTGGCTGGAGCTGCGACACAACCGTTCGCGTGGGGGTGCGGGGCCACCCCTGGCCTTCCAAGTACCGTTGCAACATTGCAACACGTGCGACAACGACCGTTGAGCTGACTGCGCCCTCAGCCTCCGCACACCATAAGCGCTCGCACCGCACGTCCAGGATCATCCGCAAAAGGTGGCAAAGCGGCGGCGACCGCACCGCGGGTGAGCCTGATTGAGGCCTAGAGGGCCAGTAAGGTGGAAGCAGTGTTGCTGGTCACCCAGCTCAACTACGGATGCATGTTTCTCTGGTGACGCGGGTTGCTGCTTTCGCTTCCTCACCTGCTGTTGCAGAGCGGCTCTGACCCAGACCCGACGCCCGACGGCGCAATCAAGTCAGACGCGGTGTGGCTGGCCCACGAGTTCCGCTGCGGTCGCCTTCCTGCGGCAAAGCGCAATGGAGTCTCATTCTCACGCTTCTGGTTGGTTACAAGAAGACGCATGATACCGCGGCCGTCCAGCGAGCCACTACTTACCTCAGAGCGTGAATTACCTACCCCGCTTTCGCTTCCAGGCAAAACCAAGCTGTACCATACGCCTCCTCGTCAAGCGGCCTGACCAGCACATGCCGTAGAAAGGCACCGCTTGGTGTCTCTTGGAAGCGAGGGTGGTCAAGAGCGAGGTAGGTTTGTTTGCCCCCTACTTACCGAAGTCACGGGCCGCGGAGCACTGGGATCCCTGAGGAGGAGGAGGAGGAGGAGGACGAGGACGAGGACGAGGACGAGGGAAGAAGAGGGAGGAGGGAGGGAGGGAGGGAGGGAGGGAGGGAGGGGGGAGGGAGGGAGGGAGGGAGGGGGAGGGAGGCAGGGAGGGAGGGAGGGAGGGAGGGAGGGCCAGCTGGCCATTTCGTATTCCCTGCCTGCCCTGGCCTCCAGGCAGGCGAGAAGGCAAAACCGCGCCCCTCCTACGGGGGGGCCCGCGCGCGGGCGCCGAGGGACGGCCGCGGCTCGCTCGCTGCACGGCGCCAGGCAACCAGAGGCCGCAAGCATCACCCGACTATGAAGGGGCCCAGGGACACACAAATAAATACACACAAATAAAAATATTCCCCATATTTTCCTATATTTTTGGTGTTTTTGTCTTCCCCCCCACTTCCCATATTTTCCCATATTTTTGGGGAAATCGACGATTAATTGTGTCTGTGTGTTTTTTCCCCTCCTGAGACTAGTCGGTCCAAGGCGCACGCTGCTACCTCGGCCCCGCGGGACGGGGCGGTTTGGGAGTGGGAAGGGTGCTCGACAGGGCGGATGGAAGGAGCCGCACCATCGCAGCAGCGCAGCCTTCGCCCCCATAGGGGCTCGCGCACGGAGCCACGGCAGCGTTCTATCCCGTCCTTTCCTGCCCCTCTGCGTCTGAAGTTGTTGTTCCCTCGCCTCTCTTCTTCCTGCGTGGCGCCGCTCGGATACGGACCTGCAGACTCTTAACCAGAACAGTTGTCCGCCGTCCCCTGAGAAGGGGTTCCTGCCTTTCGCCCTAGCGACGGCCACGGTGGAGAGGGCAGCGGTCACCAGACGATCTTGCCGCCGGTTCCGGCTTCCTGGAGGAGGAGGAGGAGGAGGAGGAGGAGGAGGAGGAGGAGGAGGAGGAGAGCAGCAGCAGCACGAGACGGAGGTAGTAAGAGGGAGAGGGGGAGGAGGAAAGGGAGGAGGAACGAGGGACGTGGCCAGCCCGTCCTCCCTCGCGCCGCGGCTGCCGCGCGGCGGCCGCCGCGCCGCCCAGCGCCGCGGCACAGCGGAGGGCGCCGCATGGAGCGCGGCAGCGGGCACGCGCGCGTGCCCGGCGCGAGCGCGCGGGCGAGAACCGTCGGGGTCCACAGGAGACGCGTGCCCAGACATGCTCGCGTCGTAAAGAAATAATCCGGACTGCCAGTTTTTCGTTATTTTCGGCCCCTGGGGGCCCTCATTGGGCCCCAGGACCGTCAAGAAACGATTCAGGATGAAAAACTGGCAACGGGGAAAGGGTCTGGACTTCTTGGGACGCCGTATTGAAAAAATCAGGACGTCGCATGTCTGGGTGGGTGTTTTCGCAGTGAAGTTCTCGAAGGTTTCTGTTGGGGATCCCTGTCGTCCTCGGGCCCTGGGATGGCTTCCATCGGCGGCCGCCTCGTCGAGAGCGTTCCGGAGAGCCCGGGAGTTTGTCCAAAACGGCCGCTTGAGCCAAGAGCTCAAGCCCGAAAACCCACGGAGGGAGCATCCAAAAAACGAAAGGCATTCGTATACGACCACCACCATGTCTGGCCAGGGCCATCTTGGGCCCAAGGACGGTGTACCAGCCATGCTGGCTTCGACCAGGAAGGCGTTATGTGCTATGCCAGAGGCCCAGGAAGCCTTGGCTAGGCATTGTGTGGCTTCATAGTTGCATTCTTGGTAAACGGGATCCAGAATTGTAAAGGGTCCTCCCCCTGGTGGGGAACAGCGCTTCAGACGGCTAAAGATTGCGAAGGCCTTACGGCCAGTGCCGCCGACCCTGAATGGCGACCACGACGACGACGACGACGACGACGACGACGACGACGACGACGACGACGACGACGACGACGACGAGCGCTCTCGGGTGCCTCTTGAGGGTAGTTTGGGGGCCTCTTGGGAGGCTGCTAGGGGCCGCTTGGAAGCCTTGTGAGGGCCTCTTGGGGCTTCCTGGGGGTCTCTTGGGGGCCTCTCGGGGCCTCTTGGGGGGCTTCTTAAGGGCCTCTGGGGGCCTCCTGGGAGCTTCTCAGGCCGAGGGCTCGAAATGACCGTTCGGGTCCCTCGTTTGGGCTCCCTCTCGGAGCCGTCTTGGGGGCCTCTTCAGCTGTCTTGGAGGCCTCTTGGAGGCCTCTTGGGCCATCTTGGGGCGGTCTTGGGGGCGCCTTGGAGCGTTGGGAAGCTGACAAGGCGCGAATGCCGAAATGCTTCAAAAACCCAAGGGAACTCAATGATTTTTGCCCCTTGGGGCCCTCTTGGAAGTCCTCTTGGAGGCCTCTTGGTGCGTTTTGGGAACGTTTTGAGCCGTCTGGAGGCTACTTCGGCGACTTGGACCAATACTTCGGCGATTCGGAGCCCTCGAGCACCGTCTTAGGGGCATCTTGGGACACTTTTGCGTTCTTGGAGCTTTTCTGGGCCCCCGAACCGCCCAGGGGATCTGGGTGGCGACACCCCCCGGGGGGAGTCGCATCTGGGTGGCGAGCCCCTCCCAGGACCCCCACGGGACCCTCCTCGGGACCAGCAGTGTTCTACTCCCTGGTTCGATGGTTTAAACGCCGGTTCAATGGGGTTTACCCCGGTCGACCGGAGAAATGAGCACTGGCCGGGAAATTTCGCTCGTATTAAACGTAGTTGCGTGTCGTCCATGCAAGAGCCGAGAAACAAGATCATTACCTTTAAGGAGACCGCACAGGTTCCAGGAAAAGTGAACGAGGACTCACTCAACTGCCGGGAAGCAGTAGTACTAGTGACAATAATATGAATAGGAATAGTCGTAATAGTAGTGATAACAATAATAATAATGATAATAATAATAATGAGAGTAGTAGTAGTAGTAGTAGTAGTAGTAGTAGTAGTAGTAGTAGTAGTAGTAGTAGTAGTAGTAGTAGTAGTAGTAGTAGTAGTAGTAGTAGTAGTAGTAGTAGTAGTAGTAGTAGTAGTAGTAGTAGTAGCAGTAGCAGTAGTAGCAGTAGCAGTAGCAGTAGCAGTAGCAGTAGCAGTAGCAGTAGTAGCAGTAGCAGTAGCAGTAGTAGTGGTAATAATCGTCATATCAGTAGTAGTAGTAGTAGTAGTAGTAGTAGTAGTAGTAGTCGTTCGTCGTCGTCGTCGTCGTCGTCGTCGTCGTCGTCGTCGTCGTCGTCGTCGTCGTCGTCGTAGTAGTAGTAGTAGTAGTAGTAGTTGTTGTAGTAGTAGTAGTAGGAGTAGTAGTAGTAGTAGCATCAATAATAGTGGTAGTAGCAGCAGCAGCAGAAGTGACAATGATTGGATTCGTGGATCTTTGCGTGCGAGTTGAAGCAGCAGCGATAGTGGTAGTAGTAGTAGTGGTAGTCGTAGTCATAGTCGTTGTCGTAGTCGTAGTCGTAGTCGTAGTAGTAGTCGTCCTCGCAGCAGTAGTAGTAGTACTACTAGTACTAGTACTAGTAGTAGTAGTAGTAGTAGTAGTAGTAGTAGTAGTAGTAACAATAATATTAGTAGTAGCATTGGAAGTAGTAGTAGTACTAGTAGTGGTAGTAGTAGTAGTAGGACTAGTAGAACTAGTAGTAGTACTGGTAGTAGTAGTAGTAGTAGTAGTAGTAGTAGTAGTAGTAGTAGTAGTAGTGGTAGTGGCAGCAACAGCAGCAGTAGTAGTAACAATGATACTCTGTGTAATCATTTTTGCAATAGTCATAATAGCAGTGATAGTGGTGGTTGTAGTAGTAAAAGTAGTAGTAGTAGTAGTAGTAGTAGTAGTAGTAGTAGTAGTAGTAGTAGTAGTAGTAGTGGTGGTAGTAGTACAAGTAATAGTAGTTTTAGCAGTAGTAGTAGTAGCAGCAGCAGCAGCAATAGTAGTGGTAGTGGTAGTGGTAGTGGTAGTAGTGATACTTCGAGTGGAACTAGTAGCAGTAGTAGTAGTAATAGTAGTAGCAGCAGCAGTAGTTACATGAATGCTATTATGAAGCGTCTGTGTGGTAGATATTGCAGCATCTTAGAGGAGGTCTCATAGAGGCCTCGTAGATGTTGTTAGAAGTCTGTTACAAGCCTATGAGAAGTCTCTGAGAAGCCCTTTAGGCGGCCCCTGTTGAAGCCTTGTATTTAGAGGCCTTAAAACAGAAGCCTGTACAGTTGAGAAACGTCTAAGAGGCCTTCAGAAGCCTCGTAGATGCTTCTCAGACTTCTAAGAGGCGTCTCAGAGGCCTCTTAGAAGCTCTGAGTCTTAGAAGTTTTCCAGAGGCCTCTTGAAAGTCTTATAGAAGCCTCCTACATCTAAGAGGCTTCTGAAAGCTTCTTAGAAACCTCCTAGCAGCCTTTCAGAGGCTTCTAAAGAGTTTGTTTTAAAGCCTTTTCAAAATCTTCGTAGAACCTCGTAGAAGCCCCTCAGAAGCCTCTTAGAAGCCTCGTCTTAGAGGCCTCTTCGAGGCTTCTGAGAGGCCTTTAAGAAGCGTTTTAGAAGCCTCTTCGAGGCTTATTAGAGGCCTCTTAGAGGCTTCTTAGATGCCTCCTAGAAGCCTCTAGGAGGCAGGGCTCTAGGAGACCTGAACGATGATTTTCTGCGACGCGTAAAATTTCCTCACGTTTGAAAAAAGTAGCCGGGGAACAAACCAGTTTGACTGGGGAAAACTCCATTCCACTGGTGAATATACCATCAAACCGGTGTTTACAATTCGACCCCCCGGGACCCCCTTCCCGGCGAGGAAGGGATCAAAGGGAAGGGGCTTCTCTTCGACTCAACAACAACGGGCCCACGGAAAGGAGAGGGGAGCGGCGAAGGCGACGACGACGACGACGACGACGACCACCACGACGACGACGACGACGACGACGACGAGTTAAACGGAACAGCCTGTTCCACACGCCGACAGCGTCAGTGGATTTATTGCTCTTCCTCTCGCCTCTCCCCCTTCCTTGTGCTCCTTCCTGGGGACGGGGACCACGCTGAGCTCTCGGCCCCACTGGGCCGCCAACTGCCCAGCGAGGGCCTCGGCCGCTTCGTCGTCCGCCTCTAGAGGCGCGGCCTGTTCCCAGGCAAGGCTGCGCTGGTGGCGCAGGCCCGCCTGACCGTGCCGCCCAGCGGTCTCCAATGCCAGCAGCACCATGCGTCAAGGCGTAGCGCTGGTGCTTGTCCGCCTCCGCGGAGGCGTTGACTGCCCCGTCGCGGCCAGCAGCTGCCCGCAGCGCATCGGCATCACCTGGCACGTTGTACCAGACGGCGACGTCGAAGATAGCCCGCGGGTGGCCGGGGCGTTGCGCCTCGAGGCCGAGGTCGAAGATGGTTTCTTCCCGCTCGGCGCCGCGCTGCCGCGGTCCCGCGCGCATGGCACCCGGCGCAGCGCCAGGCCCAACGGTCCCAGGCCGGTATGCGGACCTGGCGGAGTGCGAGGTGGCCGCTCTCTGTGCGGATGCGTTGCCAGGACCTCTCGAGGTCGCCGCTGCGCGCCTTCGAGCCCCCGCTCCGGAGGCAGTGCCAGGCGTTGCGTGCCTTCCTGCAGAGCGCCTCGCCGCAGCGCTGGCTGGCCCGCTCGCCCGTCCGGGCGCGGTTGCAGCAGGCGGCCCCAGACGACGCCGCATCCTGCCCGAGGAGGGTGCGCGCGGTGATCCTGCAGTCCGCGTCCTCCAGTCGCTCCCAGGGCTGCCTGGGCGAGGCAGTCTGCCACTGGGCATCGTGCGGCCCGCCGCTAGAGCGGGGGAGCGCCCTGTCTTCTGGCCCCAGGGCCCTCAGCAAGGACTCGTAGTTTTTGTGGTCAATCCCTGCGGTGGGGATGTTCTGAAGCTTGCAGCGGGGCTGTCTGTCAGCTCTTGCCAGAAGGGACACCTGGTTGGCTCCGCGCCGGGGCGGGGCGGCGGCGGCGGCCGTTGCGCGAGCCTGGCCAGCGCGCTGTGGCAGGCGGCCGCGAGACAGAGGCCGCAGTTTTCGAAGTCGCCCATGCAGGCGAGCCCAGTGCGCTCGCGAACGCCGCTCATGCTCTGCGCCCGGGAGGAGGCCCAAGCCGCCGGCGCCAGTTCCTGCTGGCTGCGCAGGCCGCGCCCGCCAGCACGCAGGGGCAGCCGGCACTACGCCCGCCGAGTCTCCGACGGGCAGGAGGGCGCTGTCGCACACCGCGGCAGCCGCCTGCAAGGTTGCCAGCGCGCTCGTCCGGAGGAGGTGCGTGAGCTTGCTGGTGCCGCAGTGGCGCAGCAGCACCCTGGCGGCCTGCGCGGCCAGCAGGTGCGAGGGGTGGGCCACGGTCGGGAGAGCCGCGAGGTTGGCGAGGAGCTCTGCGGCCCGCCCCGCCGTCTCCTCGCAGCGCGCTGTCGCGTAGTCCGCCGCGACGAGATCGACGCGGCGCCTGTCGCTCTCGTCTGGCGGCCCCCCCGCGAGCAAGGGGCCAACGAGCGGCACGCCCACGAGGGTCACGGGAGACAATTGGGGCCAAATGGAGACAACCTCGCCCAGCCGATTCTGGCAAGCCACCTACTCGTTTCTTGGGCGAGTCGGGGGTTGCTAAAGTTGTCTCTGACCCAAGGTGCCCCTAGCTTTCCGTTGAATCCTGGAGCCCCATAAAGGAGCCCTCGGGGCCTCGTGAGGGGTGCTCTGGAGGCCGTGGGGGCCTCCTTGGAAATCCTCTGGGCACCCTGGACCAGGGACACCTCTAGCAACACCCGAGACAGGTAGACATGTATACGTATCTATATATACATATATATATATGTTGTGTACACCGAAATGTATGTGCATATGTATAGAGAGATATACATATTTATATACATGTGTATATATATATGTATGTATATGTACATATATATGTACATAAATAAATATATATATATATATATACACACAGATACACATACATATAGAACACAGACAAGCTGTTCAGGGAAAACACGCATGCGAAGCCAGCTCGCTCAAAGCTACCAGGCAGCCCGGCCGCACACCCCCGCGCACTGCCGCACCCCACGCGGGCCCCCATTCTTCCGGGGGACGCCCCCCTGGCCTGGCCGACCCTGGGGCCGGGGACCGGTGCATACGGCAGGCCCTCATGCGGCGTTGGGGCGCCGGCCACGCCGGCGAGTCGGAAAGGGGTGTGGCACAAGTCGGAGGCGACGATAGGGGTGAGCAGCCCAGGGGGGAGCAATGCATGTATTCAGGTGCGCCGATGGTCTTGGTCTTCGAAAAGGCTCCCGGGCGAATACGTGTAATGCCCGCCCCTGAGTCATTCGCTCCTAGCGTCGCCGCCGAGGGGTGCGGTGCCAATCGTGGAAATGGCGATGCGATCTACGATAAAGAGGCTCGCCAGGTCCAAAATTGGCACCACGCCCCTTTACACCACACCCCTTTCCTACCCCCAGGATTCTACAATGCGGAAGGACACGGTGACGCCATTGGACCCAACGGAATTTGGCCTTGACCGATCGGGGCCGCGATCGGTGCAAGGTTGAACGATCGACTTGGTGTCCAGAACTTGTGCGCGTGCCGACGCCGCACGAGCCCACCGTACCCGGACGTCCGACGATGCGCTTTTGTCCCGTGCCCCGGTCCCCGGGGACCGCTTTTCACCGCGGATCCGTGCGTGACCGCCCTGGGGCCCACCGACGGGCCCCAGGGGCCGAATGCGAGGAAGACGGCGGGCATGAACAGAGCGTACGGTAGGTTCGCGTCGTGTCGACCGGCGGCGACCCCGCCGCCGACGTTCAACGTT
The DNA here is from genome assembly GCA_963575745.1 of Prorocentrum cordatum. Classification (NCBI taxonomy): domain Eukaryota; class Dinophyceae; order Prorocentrales; family Prorocentraceae; genus Prorocentrum; species Prorocentrum cordatum. The sequence goes on along the minus strand of CAUYUJ010020663.1, from coordinate 92,318 downwards.
GAACGCCGACGGCGGCCCAGAATCGGTCGATGTTGAACGATCGGACGTTGCGGTGACGGCCGATCGTTCAAGGTAGAACGATCCAGCGCGGTGTCAGGAGCCAACGCCAGGGTCGACACGGCACGGACCTGCAGTAGCGACTCCTTGGATGGCTGGCCAGGATGGCGCGCTCACCGCTCCTGGGCCCCAGGATCCGACTGCGCGTACTTCTTGGGGATGGCCATTTGCCGGAGTGGTTCTTGGTGCGGGTCCACAGGGGTCCTCCCAGCAATGGCTGGCGCGCTCGGATTCGGCGTCCCCGCGGCCCCCATAGGGTCACTCTGGCGCGTAATCCCAGGATGGGCCCGGCCAGAGTCGGCGAAGCGGTCCGTCGTCGGGGCTCACGTAACGCGGGTCGGCCAATCCCCTCTGGCTGAGCCGGGTTTGGGGGCCGGGTGGGGCCGATTCCCCCCCCTTGCCGCCCTCTGGCTGGCCCGGGCTGAGGAGCTTCTCAGCGGCCAGCCGAGCTTCGCGAAAGGGCCCTGGCCGACCCGGGTCTGCGCTGACCCGGGGCCAGTGCGTCCCCGACGTCGACGCCCCCCGATCAGCTGCCCCGCGCGGCGCAATGGCCCGCCGCGCCGCGCCGCTGCTCCTGGCGCGGCCCGCGCTACGGGCCCCTCCCGCCCGCCGGGCGCTGGCGGGGGAGGCCGCGCAGCCCCTCGCCTCGGGATTCGCGGGCGCCGCCAGCGCGGGGCTGCTGCTCGGGCAGGCCAGCGGGGGCGAGCCTCGGAGCCGGGCGTTCGTGGCCGCCCAGGCTCGGGCCCTGGGACCCTCACAGATCGGTCGGGCTCGGCAAGGGACGCAGCGGGACGGGGTCCAGGATTCCGGGCGTGCTTTTTCGCGATGTTGATTCTGTTCCGCAGTGTCGGATCTCCGGGCAGGCGCCACGACAGGAGGGGGTGGTAAGGCTTCGGGTCTGCACAAGGACAGCCCCCCTCCCAGGCAGTCCCGGCTGGCCTCAACAGGCCCCCTGAGGAGCCCAGGGCTATTCGGGGGGCTTACTAAGGCCACATTGAGGAGGAGGAGGAGAAGGAGGAGGAGGAGGAGGAGGCGGAGGAGGAGGAGGAGGAGGACTATTCGGGGGGCTTGTTGAGGCCACCCGGGACTACCTGAGGGGGGGTCCCTGCGCAGACCCGAAGCCTTACCAGGAAGGGAGTGGCTGGCGGGTCACCTCGACCCCGCCTTCGCCCAGTCCTTGCCGATCGAGGCCAGGGTGCCCGGGCCTGCGTCCAGGAGCGCTCGGCTTTCCGCGCAGTCGAGAGCTCCTCGGCGCTGCGCCGCCGATGTCAAGACGATGCTTCCCTTAAGTCGGGCATGCCCCTCTACAGGAGGAATATTCAAAAAGTCCGGGGACGATTTTTCTGTTATTTTTGAACTATGCTTCAAAATGTTTTGACTGATTTCATTTGTCCTTCAAAATCCGCCTGTGGGAGGACATGCCCGACCTAATGCTTCCCCCCTCCCCTCAGGCCAGCCCCGCCACTGGCGCCGCGGTGCAGCGGTCCAATGCCGTCTTCGCGAGACTGCGGGGCGCGCAGACACCCGCCGCGGACTTGGTCGAGGCCCTGCGGCAGCTGGCAGCGGTCGCAGGGGCGCGCACCCAAGGGGGTGGCACGGGGGGGGCGGCCCGTCCAAGGAACCAGGAGAAGGGGGACGTCTTACCCAGATATCCGACGATGTGAGTTGCTAAATCTTGGCGTGTCTTCTGGATTTCGGCATCGGGGGCTCGTTCTCGGGTCTCGGGAGCCATCAGGAATTCATCCAGGACGAAAAGCTGTCCCAGTGGAAGGCGTCGGGACATGTGGGCCGCGCACTGAAAAAGCACATCGTATGTCTGGGCAGGAGCCCTCGCGGCTTCCAAGAAGAGTTCTCCTGGAAGTCCCCAGGCCCTTCTGCGAAGGCCTCTGCCCTCTCAGAAGGGTCCTTCGCAGCCGAAGCCTCCTCAGAAGCCGCACGGCCCACCGGTGCTGGAGGGCCGCCTCCCTCGCGCCACCCCCCGGCGCGCGCCGCCAAGGTCGGCCGGGAGGCCAACCCCGAGGACCTCGAGATGGTGGCCGCTCGGCCGCAGCTGCGGCAGCTGCTCTCCGCACTGGCGCAGAAGCTCCCGCGGGACACCGCCGAGCAGTCTGCCTGGGAGCCGGCGTGGACGGCCGAGGTCGTGGCCGCACTGCGCGACCTGAGGCTCACGGGCGCGGACCCGCAGCTGTGCACGCGATTAGGCCACACCATCGTGCAGGCGGCGCCAGGCCTGCAGCTGGACGCCCTGCTCCACGCAGTCTGCGACCTCTGCGGCGTGGCCGCCGGAGGTGCCGCCCTGGACGGCGCCGCGGGCTCGCTGGACTCCCCGCGCGCTCCGGACGACTACGCGCTGTGGGTGCTGGGCTCGCGCTTGGAGCGGCTATGCGGGAGCCATGCACCCGGTGAGCTGCCCACGAGGCAGCTGGTGCACCTGCTGCACCTCTTCGCCCACCCTGCCGTGATGTGGCGGGCGCCGGCCCGGACCTCGGAGGTCGTGCTGAGGCACGTGAGGCACGGGCTACCCGACTGCGGGGTGGGCGAGCTGGCGAATCTGCTGCAGGCCTACGGCGACTCGCCCGCCGTGGCCGCGGAGGTGCTGGCAGAGGTGGGCCGAGGGGCCGCCGAGCGGCTCAAAGGCGCGGGCATGGCGGAGCTCACGGCCGTGGCGTCGGCGCTGCCCGGCCAGGCGGAGGTGCCAGCTGGGCTGACGGCGGCAGTGCTGACCAGGCTGGCGTCGGTCGTGGCCGAGGGCCCCGCCGCCTCGCTGGACTTGGCCATCGCCGCGCTCTCGGGTGCAGCGGAGGCACCAGTGCACGCCGACGCGGAGGCCGCGGCCGTCGCGCGGGCGGCGCTCCGCAGGGCCCTGAGCACCGTGGGCGCCCGCGCGACCGCTGCGGGCGGGGCGGCTGGCCCAGAGAGCTTGGCGAGGCTCTTGGTGCTGAGGCTCGGGGGCGGCTGCAACGCCGAAGAGGGCAACGCCGCGACGGCCGCCCCGCCCGCTGCGACTGCCGAGGGCGAGCTCGACGCGTGGGCGCCTGCCGCCGCGCAGTCGCTGGTGCCGCGCATGGAGGAGCTGTCCACGCTGTCGCTCGTCCAGCTTGCCGCCTCACTCGCGGCGGTGGGCGGCGACGCCTCCGCGGCCCCGAGGTTCGGAGACGCGGGCCCGGCCCTGTTCGAGGCTATCCAGACCGTGGCGATATCCCGCGCGCCGGCGCTGGCGGTGCAGGACTTGGCGGCCGTCGCCTCCGCGCTGGCCGCCGCCGGGGTGCTCGATCGAGGTCTCCTGGAGGCCTTCGACGTGGAGGCCGCGCTGGCCAGGCCCCTGGAGCCCGCCACGGCTGCGGAGCTAGCATGGGCCATGGCCGTCGCGAAGCTGGAGAGCCCCACGGCGTGGGCCCTCGCGGCGCTGCAGTTGGAGGGCCCAGGGTGGCTCGAAGCAGGCGCGGGCTCCAAGTCCAGGTTCTACGAGGCGATACGCTCGTGCCAGGTCGTCCGGGGCGCCCAGTGGAGGCCTGGCAGCGCTGCCGCGGAGGCACTGGAGGCCTCCTCCTGGCGAGAGTGCTGGGCCGCCCAGCGCAGCTCGGGGTGGGCGCCCTCGGCACTCGACGGCACGGTGTCATCACTGCTGGAGGCGCTGGGAGAGGACTTCCAGCCCGCCGCGGAGGGCAGCGACGGCCTGTACGTCATGCCCTTCTTCTCCGAGCGCAAGAGCGTCGTCATCGACCACCTGTCCGTGCCCGCGAGGCACGCCGTCTCGCAGGAGGCGCGGGGCGACCTGAGCCTTAGGCACCAGGTGTGGTCGGCGACCGGCCACAGCGTGCTGGGCATCCCGGACACGACCTGGGCGCAGCTGGCCGCCCGGGTGCCCGAGCCGGAGCCCGCCGCGGAGGGCCAGTCCAGCGCGGAGGCGGCCGCCGAGCGGGAGGCCGCGGTGCGCGCGGTCCAGGCCGAGTGGCTCCGCGGCAGGCTCGAGGGGCTCCGCCGAAAGGACCTGCTGATGGAGGCCGATTTGCAGGACCCGAGGCAGAAAGAGCAGCACCTACACCAGCAGAGCACCCTCACAGCAGCAGAGGGGGAGAGGCCTGTGGAGGAGCAGGAGGTCGGCCAGTGAGGACGTGCCGGGGCTGGGGTGAGAGCACGGCCATGTGCACAGTAGTGCACTACTCTTTTGGTACAAGGGGTCGTGGCCGTCCGAGCCGAAAAAAATAGCGGCATCGAGGCAAGAGCGCGATTATTGCAGAAGTCGTGAGGAAGTCTGACGCGAAACTGTTGCCGGACCAGGCGATCTACGGCCCGCTCGCGAAGCACCGCTGGGGAAGAGGCACAGACATTCGGAGGTCCGCGCGGACTCCTCGGGTCGGCGCTGGACCTCCGTCCGTGGCGCGCGGAGAAGGCCCAGCGCCGACGCAAGAGTCGGGGGAGCGTAAGACCCGGGTTTGCCAGGACTCGGGTTCGCCATCGTTTTTTGACGACCGCGCCTCGGATTTTGACGAGGAGGAGTTTCGTGGGATGTCTGCAGCGGGAGGCCTCGTCAAAATGCAGGCTCGGCCTCGTCATTTTTGTTGACGACCTCGTCGGGGATTTCCGAGTCCCCTGTACCCAGGTCTTACGTCCCCCTGAAAGAGAAGCGTGCGCACCTCCGAAAGTGTGATGTTGACCCTCTGGCAGCGCTCCGCCGGAGGAGTTCCCACCGTGGTGCACACTGAGGACCACGGCAGGGCCCCACAGGGGGGCCGGGGAGCCCGAGGACGCCCGGCCCGAGGCAGCCGCTTCGCCCGAGGCTTCTTCACGATTCGCTCGGGAATCGACAAGACACAACACACAACACAAACAAGACACAAAACACACACACACACACACACACACACACACACACACACACACACACACACACACACACACAAAACACACACACACACACACACACACACACACACACACACACACACACACACAAAACACACACACACACACACACACGTCTGTGGAAAAAAACACGCAAAAAATCACACAGACACGTCTGTGTGCTTTTTCCACGTGTGTGTGTGTGTTGTTTCTGCCTCAGTGCTGGGCTACATGTTGGGATTGGACGGCCACGACCCTCTCTTAGAGAGTCCTACTAAGGTGCACGCAGCCATGCTCTCACCCCTGTCCCACCACGGCCGACCTCCTGCCCCTCGACCTGCCTCTTCACCCTTGCTGCTATTAGGATGCTTTGCTGGCGCACGGCCGCCTTCTCTTCTCTCAAGGACGACGTGCTGGACCTCGTGCGAGACCTCCCCGTGGGCGACGGCGGCCTCAATGTGGACGCGCTGCGGGCGCTGGCCGACCGGCCTGGCGAGGTGAGGAAACGCGCGGTGCGGGTCTTCCAGAAGACCTTCGAGGAGGACCGCGTGAAGAGCCCGTCCGGGTGGATGATCGGCATCATCAAGCGAGAGGTGGTAAGGATTCACAACCAGGCGTTGCACGCTTCTCACAACATGCGTTTTCGCAGCTTCGGGCCCTGGAACCCTCACGGATCGATCGGCGCGAAAATGACTCATGAAGGGGCCCCAGGACTCACAAATAAATACACACAAATAAAAATGTTCCCCATATTTTCCCATATTTTCTGGGTTTCTGTCTTCCCCCCCCACTTCCCATATTTTCCCATATTTTCTGAAGAATCGAGGATTATTTGTGTCTGTGTGTTTTTTCCTCTCCTGAACTCAGCAGGATTGGGTCCAGGATTCCGAGCGTGATTTTCTGCGATGTTACGATGTTTGGCAGCGTCGGATCTCAGGGCAGGGGCAGCGACAGGAGGGGGCGGTAAGGACTCGGGCTGCTCACGGACCCGCCCCCCAGTAAGTCCTGGCTCCTCCTCCTCCTCCTCCTCCTCCTCCTCCTCCGCTTCCGCCTCCGCCTCCTCCTCCTCCTCCTCCTCCTCCTCCTCCTCCTCCTCCTCCTCCTCCTCCTCCTCCTCCTCCTCCCCTCTCCTCCTCCTCCTCCTCCGCCTTCCCTCTCCTCCTCATCCTCCTTCCCTCTCCTACCTGTGGCAAGGGTGGGGCTGTCCGTGCGCAACCTGAATCACCCGGGGGGGCCAGCTCGGATCCAAGAAATCCTCGCGGAGCGCCAAAACTTTGTGTGTATGCCGTTTTTTCTCTTCTTGCATTGAAGCCTCACCAGCGAGAGGCGGCGGCCTACGCCGAAGAGCAGAAGAAGGCAGAGGAGCGGAAGGAGGCCTCGGCCGGGACCAGGCCCGATCAGGGCTGGAGCCGGCCCACGGGCAAGCCCCTGGAGGAGGTGAAGCTCGGCGAGCGGCTGAGAGGAGTGGTGACCAACGAGCTGCTGGGCAGGGTCTGGGTCAATGCGGGCCACACCCACGACGTGACGTTCCGCACGAAGGCCGACCGCTTCAAGGTGGACTACCGGCTCACCAACCTCAAGGTGGTGTCCATCGACCTGAGCAGGAAGCGGATCGAGGTGGAGGAGACGAGGCAGACCAAGGCCATCCCGCCAGGGACAGCGAAGAAGTCCAAGGCCAGCGACAGGCTCCGCCAACGAAGCACGGGGCCCCTGCGGGGAAGCGCGCCCTGCACCCCATGCGGCGCTCCTTGGGACCCGCGGGCCGTCTTTGCTGGACGGCCCCGGGCCTAGGAAGCGGCCCCGAGGGGCCGAAGACATCGCAAAAAAAAGCCCCCGAGGGACATTCCCAAACATCCGGCGCATCGATTTGTTCGACGCGCGAGTCCCTGGACCAGACCTCTGGACCATTTCCCAGGAAACGGTTTTCCGTACGGGGTCGTTTCTGACAGTCTTGGGGCGCGCAGGCACAACCTCCAGAAGCCGAAGTTGACTAAAAAGGTTCGTTTTGATTGGTTCAAGACGTTTGAGGGTTAGGTTTAAGTCGGGCATGTCCCACTACAGGAGGAAGATTAGAGTATAGTCCAGAAATAGTCTGGGGATTTTTCATTTTTCTTCCAATACCCGCCTGTGATCGGACATGCCCGACCTAAGGTTTGGTGAATCTAGGCCTCCCAGATGGGGTCCGAGCAGACGGAGTCGAAGGATCGCGCCGCATCGCTGATGCATTGGCGACGCGGCTCCATGTGGAGCCCAAGGTGCTCCACGCCGACGGCGTCGATGAGTCCCCGACGTCGCCAGTGCATCGCCGATGCATCGGCGATGCGGCGCGATCCTCCGACCCCACATGCGGTGAGACTCGGACCCCATCCAGGAGGCCCCTGGTCAGCGTCCATTCATTCACGGCGCTAGGCTCCTGGAGCCTGGCCACCTGGACGCCCGGCCGCCCGGCGGCGCAAGGACGTCCAACCGCCAGGTCAGCTACACGTAAGAGTGACCCCTCGCCGGAGTGACCTTTGGTGCGCGGCTTTGGGGTGGGCGCGGGGGGCCAAACCAAAGCACGCGGGTTGCTACAGCCAAGACGCTTAAATAAGCATCGGCTTGGGTTCAGGAGGGGCCCGTTGTTGCTTGTTCCACTCTGTGGTTGTTCAGTCAGCCCTCCTCGTGCACGCAGCCACTTCTGGTGCCGAAGAATGGGTTTCGTTCTTTCTTGCGATGGCCTTACGGCCGCTGCCGCCGACCTTGCGCTCGAAGAGGGCGGGGGAAGACGAGGAGGAAGTGGGAAGACGAGGAGGAAGTGGAGGAGGAGGAGGAAGTGGAGGAGGAGGGAAGGAGCGACGACGTGCCGAAAAATGGGTTTCGTTCTTTCTTCAGCGTTCCTTGCTTCAGCAGCCTTTTCGCACTGCCGCGTCGGAAGCAGCGCGCCAAAGGCCACTCTTGCCTGGGGCCTCTCCTGCGTGTAGCCGACCAGGGCCCCGCCGCGGCCGGCGGCGCCGCGAAGACCAGCAGGCTCAGCAGCGAAAAATCGGCACAAACACCGACCAGCGTTGAGTTCTCGTGAAGCCATGGGAAAGTTTTGGCAGCGGAGGGGAAGAGGAAAGCCCAAGAAGCACAAAGACTGGAGGTGGTGTCGACTTGCGGGTCCCCTTGGGCCCCTTCGCAGGCAGGGCCCCGCCGCGGCCGGCGCCGACGCCCCAGCCTGGCGCGAGGCGGCGGCGCCGCGGCCAGCGGCTGGCTGGCAGCGCCGCGGCAGGCGGCGACCAGCGACCCGCGACGGTGGCAGTGCCGCGGCACGCGACGACGACGACGACGACGACGACGACGACGAGGACGACGACGACGACGACGACGACGACGACGACGACGACGTGTGCGTTTTTTCTACTGGTTTCGGGCCCCGGCGGCCCTCACATATCGATCCGGCTCGAAGAAGGGAGCAGAAGGATGGGGTGTAGGATGCTGGGATCGATTTTGCGCGACGTCGAAGTCGATTTGCGAGGCGGATCTCAGGGTCTTGATTTTTCCCTTGGGACTGGCGTTCTGTCCTGAGTTAGTTGTTCTGTAGGCAGTCCCAGGGCCGAAACTGGCTTCGAGAGGCCGCGAATGCAGAAAAGCTTCGGATTCGATGTTGTAGAGTCTTTGGGATGTCTGGGGACGGCGACCCTACACGTCCGGCGCGTCGAGAAAAGTCGAGACGGGCAGTTTTCATTGGTTCGAGGCCTCTAGCTTGACATCGCTCGGACGTGTATATTTGTTCCTGGGCGCGGAGCATCGAGTCGAGGAGCATTTTCGATCATCTTGCGAAAGACCAAGCGCTCGAGATCGAAAAGTGCAAGGGGAATGGACGTCCGAGCGATGGCAAGCTGGAGGCCAGTTTTCGGGGCCGAGGGCCGTCAGAAGACGATCCGGATGAAACGCGGGTCCCAGCCGGAGGGTCCGGACCTCTGGGGCCCACATCAGGCTTTCTGGAGCATTCTCAGAGCGTCCTGGACCACTCTGAGAAACTGCTGCGGCGCCCGAGACATCCTCCAGACCCGCCGCCTCTCAGACATTCCCGATTTGCTTCGATCCAAGTTTGTGTCCATACCGCCTCCATCCTACCACCACACATAAAAAAGAGCACAAGAACTACAGCAGCAACAACAACCATGTTAAGACTGTTCGCTCACGTGCCAATCAATACCTATACCCCAAGCCCTCGGTACCCGCCCTCGTCGTCTTCGATCGTACCACCTTGGGGGTATATCTTCCTTACCTGCCGCGTGCATTTAGTGCAGCCCCTAAAACGAGGGAAGGGAAGACGGGTGGAAGGGGGAGGGAGAAGAACGGAGCACGAGAGAACTTAGCAGAGGGGGGGCAAAGAGCAGAAAACAAGTGGTAGAACCAGACGGGCAGATCGGGTGGGCAGACCCATAGCGGGCGGGTCGGGGTGGCGGGCCCAGGCGACCAGGTCCAGCCTGCTTGAATCGCGAGGAATTCTCGGACGATAGCGAGATTCCCAAGTAAATCGCAAGAAAAGCCAAAGCGAGAGCGTGATTCCTGAGCGCCGAGGGCGCATCGTCTGAATCAATTGCGAGGAAGTCCCACGCGAGAGCGCAATTCGTATACAAATTGCGAGGAAGTCCCACGCGAGAGCGCGATGTGGGAACAAATTGTGAGAACGTATCAGGCGGGAGCCGCTGTTGTTGTAAACTGGGGACCAACAACACAGTTTGAGCCCCGTGACCTTCCCTGATAGAAATCAGGGTGCGAGCCCTCGGGGAAGCACTGCAATTGAAAAAACTACAATGGTCACCAGGGGGATCGACATTAATTTGTATTCAGTAGTGAGATTTCAACAACCACAAAGACAACAACAGTATCATCATCAACAACAACAGCAATGACAGCAACAACAACCACAACAACAACAGCAGCAGCACCAACAACAATATGTTCAGACTGTTCGCTCCTATCTGCTCACGTGCCACCCAATACGTACATCCCAAACCTTCGGTACCCACCATCTTCGTCTAAGATCGTACCCCTTTCCGGCTAGATCTTCCTTACCTGCCACGTGCATGTAGTGCAGCTCCTAAGTCAGGGGAAGAGAAGATGGGTGGAAGGGGGAGGAACAAGGATGGAGCAAGAGAGAATAGCAGGATGGGGCCAAAGGGCAGACAACAAGTGGTAGAACCAGACGGGCAGATCGGGTGGCCAGACCCATAGAGGGTGGGTCGGGAAAGCGGGACCAGGCGACCAGGTCGAGCAGGCGAGTTGTTGAAGCGTGGGCCTTCAGTGAATCGCAAGCAAGTTTTGAGCGATAGCGCGATTCCAAAGTAAATGGTGAGTGAGGCCAAAGCGAGAGCGTGATTCCTGAGCGCCGAGGGCGCATCGTCTGAATCAATTGCGAGCAAGTCCCACGCGAGAGCGCGATTCCTTTAACAGTGTTGGGGAAGTCCCGCGCCAGAGAGCAATTCTTCAACAAATTGTACGGAAATTCAAGGCGGGAACCGCTGTTATTGTAATTAGAAGGCCAGGGGCGCAGTTTGACGTTCAAGAATTTCCCTGATAGAAAACAGGGTGCGAACCCCGGGAGGGGCTCTTCAATCAGAAAAATACAATGTGCATTGGCCAATGGGGGGATCACCTATATATGTATATATATAAATATATCGGGATTGAGAACTCAACCACCGCATTTTTTCATAATACTAAAAAATGGTCGTTCTCGTCTGCTCGCGGACCGTATGTCCCAAACTCTCGGTACCCGCCGTCCTTGTCTTCGATGGGACCCCCTTTTGGGGCATATATATATATACATGCATACATACATATATACATATATATATATATATATATATATATAATATATATATATATGTATGTATGTGTGTGTGTATGTGTGTGTATATGGTCGCCCCCCCCCCCCCTGGTATCATACCATTCGCCGTTCTGCGAACGGCGACTGCGAACGGCGAATGGTATGATACCAGAGGGGGGGGGAGAGGAGTAGGGGGGAGAGGAGTAGGCGGAGGAGACGGAGGAGGGTGTTTTTGTTCCTTTGTTTCCCCCTCCCCGCCCTCGGAGGCGGAGTTGTTTCTATTTTGTCATGTGAAAACGCAACTTTTTTCCGGTTTTCCTTTTTTCCCATTTTTTTCCGGGCCCCCCCTGGAGCGGCGGGGAAACCCCGAAGGGCCGAACGGGAGAGCGAAAAACAGGAAAAAAAAGAAAAATCAGAAGAACAAAAAAAACCGTGTCTCCACATGGAAAAAAATTGAAAAATCCACCTCCGAGGGCGGGGAAAAAGGAAAAAACAAAAAAACTCCTCCGTCTCCTCCGCCTACCCCTCTCCCCCCTCCTCCTCATCCGTCTCCCCAAATGGGGGAAAACTGACAAAAGTAGGGCGTTTGTTTCCTTTTTCCCTCCCCCCGCCCTCTGAGGCGGAGTTTTCCTCTCTTCTCCATGTGAACACATCGGTTTTTTCCTTTGTTTCCCTTTTTTTTTCGGGAAGGAGTAGGAGGAGAAACATGAGGAGGAAAAAGGTGATATTGTTTCCTTGTGTGGGGGATCCTCCACGTATTGATTCGTTATGTGGACGGGACCTCCACATGTTGATTCCGTTTGTGGAGGGACCTCCACGTATTGATTCCTTATGTGCAAGAGGTCTCTAGATTGATTTCTTATGTGGAGGGGCCTCCCACTTGTAGATTCTTTATGTGGAAGGGGCCTTCACATATTATCTCTTTATGTGAAGGGGCGTGCACCTATTGATTCCTCATGTGGAAAGGCCTTCAAATATCGACTCCTTATGTGTAGGGGCCTCCACATATTGATTCCATTTGTGGAGGGACCTCCACGTAATGATTCCATATGTGCAAGGGGCCTCCATAATGATATCTTGTGTGGAGGGGCCTCCCACTCGTTGAATCCTTATGTGGAACGGGCCTGATTCCTCTTTTGGGGGATCCTCCACATATTGTTTCCCTATGTTGAAGGGATCTCCACATGCTGATTCCGTCTGTGGAGGGACCTCCACATGTTGACTCCTTATGTGCAAGGATCTCCGTTTTGATTTCTTATGTGGAGGGGCCACCAACTTGTTCATTCCTTACGTGGAAGGGACCTTCACATAATGATTCCTTATGCGAAAGGGCCTGCACATATGGATTCCTTATGTGGATGGGCCTTTTAATTTCGATTCCTTATGTGGAGCGGCCTCCACATATTGATTCCGTCTGTGGAGGGACCTCCACAGATTGATTCGTTCTGTGGCGGGCGATCTCCTTTTCCTCCTCCTCCTCCTTCTGCTCCTCCTCCCCCTGCTTCTCTCACTCCGGCGCAGGGCTTGAGGAGAAGAAGGATCAGAAGGAGTAGGAGGAGAAAGATGAGGAGGAGAAAGATGATATTGTTTCCTTGTGTGGGGGATCGTCCACATATTGATTCCTTATGTGGAAGGGACCTCCACATGTTGATTCCGTCTGTGGAAGGACCTCCACATATTGATTCCCTATGTACAAGGGGTCTCCATATTGATTCCTTTTGTGGAGGGTCCTCCCACTTGTTGATTCCTTATGTTGGAAGGGGTCTGCACATATGGATTCCTTATGTGGATGGGCATTCAAATGATCGATTCCTCAATTTGAGGGGCCTCCACATGTTGATTCCGTCTGTGGAGGGACCTCCACCAATTGAGTTCTTTTGCGGCGGGCGATTTCCTTTTCCTCCTCCTCCTGCTCCTCCCCCTCCTCCTCTCGCTCTGGCGCAGGGGTTGAGGATAAGAAGGAGCAGAAGGAGTAGGAGGAGAAATATGAGGAGGAGAAAGATGATATTGTTTCCTTCTGTGGAGGGGCCTCCTCCATATTTTTTCCTTATGTGCAAGGGGCCTCGCGCATATTGGTTCCTCTTGTGGGGGGGGGGTCCTCCACAGATTGGTTCCTTATGTGGAAGGGACCTCCACATGTTGATTTCGTCTGTGGAAGGACTTCCACATATTCATTTCTTAGGTCAAAGGGGTCTCCACATGGATTTCTTATGTGGATGTGCCTTCGAAATATATATATATAATATTATATATATATATATATATATATATATATATATATATACATATATATATATATGTATATATATACATACATACATACATACATACATACATACATACATATAGTTCGATATGTGGAGGGGCCTCCACATATTGAGTTTGTCTGTGGAGGGACCGCCGCATATTGATTCCTTATGTGCAAGGGGTCTCCATATTGATATCTTGTGTGGAGGGGCCTCCAACATGTTGAATCCTTATGTGGGAGGGGCCTTCATAGATGAGTTCCTTATGTGAAGGAGCCTGCACACATTGATTCCTTATGTGGGAGGCCCTTCACATATCGATCCCTTATGTGGAGGGGCCTCCACATGGATTCCTTGTGTGGAGTAGGAGGAGAAAGATGATGAGGAGGAGGAAGAGTAGGAGGCGGAGGTGGACACGGGGGAAGCGGATTTACATATATATATATATATATATATATATGTGATTCCTTTTGTGGCGGGGCGGGGTACATAGAATGGGAGGAGAGAAGAGGAGGAGGAGGAGGAGGAGGAGGAGGAGGAGGAGGAGGAGGGAGAGAGAGAGAGAGAGAGAGAGTCAAGAGAGGGAGGAGAGAGACAGAGGGAGGAGGAGAGGGAGGAGAGAGAGAGAGAGGAAGGGAGAGGAGAGAGAGAGAGAGAGAGAGAGAGAGAGAGAGAGTCAAGAGAGGGAGGAGGACAGAGAGAGAGAGAGTCAGAGAGAGAGAGGGGGAGGAGAAGAGAGGAGAGATAACGAGAGAAAGAGGAACGGAATTCGGCAGAAAACGGGCGGGAACGTTGAGTCAAGGAGTCGGCGAGGAGTGAGGGAGGAGGGAGGATCGGGAGGATAACGAACATAATCAAAAGGAGAAGGAACGAATCATAGAAAGAAATGCAGCGGGAAGGAACGACACCGATGCGGACGGAGAGTGGGCAGCATACGAGGGGGAGGGCTGACAAAGACAGAAGTGGGAAGTATCGAAGACAAGGAATGATGGGAAGTATCGAAGACAAGGCACATGGTATGATATATATTATATATATATATATATATATAATATATATATATATATATATGTATATATGTATATATATATATATAGCCACATGGTCAGGGACCAAGATTTTGTCGACGATCGTGCCTCTCCTGTCCGCACCCTTTTGAATCCAAGCTGGCATCCGACTGGGGCCCGCCCGTCGCTGGGCCCACTGTGCGCGAGCGCGCGCGGCCCCCCGTCCGGCCGGCTACCCGGGCTCTACCGCGCGCTCCTGAGGGGCTGGCGGTGAGCCGAGGTGCCGAGGGTTTCCGCTTCGCTCCTGAGGGGCTGGCGTCAAACCCGCCCACGGCCGCGATGGGGCGCGATGAGTCGCGAGGCGCTGGCGCGTCCAGGGTCAGCTTCGGCGGCTTCGACTTCTTCTCACCTTGCGAGCGCCACAAGCCTGAGTGGATCGAGGGGTTCCGCGAAGGCCGGCTGGTCATCGCCTAGAACTACGACACTCGTTGGGCTGAGCAGGGGGTGAGCGCCCTCAAGATCACGAAGGTGCTCGACGACACCCCGACGGGCCTGGCTGTTTCAGCCACTTGCTGCGGTGCGTCCGACGAGTACTACAGGTGGTACCTGGACGACCTCAGCAAGAAGGGCCGCGGCATCATCTACCACTTCTGCTACGACTCGGCGCGGGATTGCAGGTTCTCACGGCCGCACCAGGAGGTTATCCACATCGACCGCTGGAGACCTTTCAAGTCCAGCGAGGCCGGCAAGTTCCGGTGGGTCGACCTCAAGAAGGCTGGCCTTTGCGCCAGGAGCCCAGCTCCCCCTGACGATCGTCGGGGGGCCAAGGAGACTTATCAGGGCAAGGGCGACGACGACGACGCGCGCGACGAGGAGGATGACGAGGTGTTCGAGGCGGCGGAGCCCGGCGAGATGCACGACCGTCGCCCTGCGCTCCGCCGTCCCGATCGTCCGCGGGACCGTGACCCAGAAGGCAAGGGTGACGCTCCGGCGGGCCCCAGCCTGAGGCGGTACCTCGATACCCTCGGAGATGGTTTGCGCCGCGATTCGGGCACCTCCGACCATCTACGTCGCAAGCTGGATCACCTCAAGGATCGGCACGCGAGGGGCAGCGAGTACGACAGGCACTCTTCCCAGGATCGGCGGTCTATGAGCCGCGGCTGGGCGACGTCGTGGCCGAGGCCGCAGCCGGGGCCCTGAGGGCCGCCGCGGAGGGTCCGACCGCGAGCCTGAGGCTCGGGGAGGTCGTAGGGGCCGCGACGACCGCGAGGAGGAGGAGGAGGACGACGACGACGACGCACCCCGTCGCCCCCCTCGGGTCGCGCACCGCCGCGACGCCCACGAGTCAGACGAGTCGGGGGAAGACGCCGGAGCACCAGGCAGTGGAGGAGCCAAGCACGTGGACATCACCAGGGTCTGGAGGCGCCACCCTGGGCGCCTCACCGAGGACGCACTCGAACGTATGCGCAACGTGCTTGGCCGCCCGGCGCCCTCCGACAACCTCGACTCCACCGAGAACCTCCAGCCGATCGCGCAGGCCTACGTCCACCAGGTGATCTTCCACGAGCACCCGCGCGACAAAATGGGCTTGCGCAATTCCCGGGAGTTCCTCACCTTGAGCCTCTTCGCGGATTTGTGCCTCAAGGGGGGCGCGGCTTCCGCGCTGGACGTCGCGTTCCAGCGCCTCAAGGCGCTCGAGCGAAGCATCGTCGACGGGAACCGGCAGGTGGCCCGCTGGCACGAGCTCTTCCCCACGAGCGAGGCGCACCTCACTCCTCGGTCCGAGGCCCTGTCGGCCTCGAAGCTCGAGCGGTCGGAGCAGGAGCTCCGCAAGCAGAGGAGCCCGGGAGCGTCGGGGTCGAGGGGCTGATCCGACGCGCGGCCCAAGCCTTTGGGCGGCGCCGCCGAGACGCAGGCACCCGAGCCGGCCCCTTCGCTGTCTACTCCTACCAGGTCTTCTACGCCGGCACCGGCAACCAGGGCAGCGGTGTCTCGTCGAGCCCGCTTCGTGCCGCGCCGCCCCCAGGCGGGGGGAGGTGCGCGTCCGCGGAGGAAGAAGTAGAATGGCTGCGCGCTTTTGCGCCAGCTGCAGTTCGTGACGCCTGGCGGCATTGTTTGCGAGGCCGGAGGCCGGTATGCGACTGTGGATCCCTGCGCTGCCCCGTGGGCGCGCTGGAGGTCATATTCGGTGGCACTACCGGGCCCTCGCCTTCATCCCGGCCGCTGCTGAGACTGCAGCTGAGGCGCAAGCTCGCGCCCTACTCCTGCACCTTCAGCTTCCAAGACGCCGGCGAGGTTTTGGCAGAAGTCATTCACCAGAGGCACGGCGGTATCTCCGAGTTTTTTCGCATCAGTTTTGCATTGAAGACGACAGCCAGCACGGCAGCCAGGGCTGGCCGGTCGTCTGCCCCATGGTGCGCGGGAGCCAGCAAGTCCAGCTCTTCATCATCTTTTTCGGCAACGCCAGACGTTCTGCCTCTACCGCTGGAGGTGGCACCGGCGGCGCCAGGGCAGCAGTGGCATTGGCTACAGGCCCTCGGCGCGAACTACAGTTTTTGCGGGGCCTCTCGGCTGCTGGGGGAGGCGCTGGTCCCTGAGGACCAGTACGCCGAAGAGCATGCCGACCTGAGGGCCATCATCGCCGATCGTTTCACCAGGGTCTCCGGCCAGGAGAACGCCATCAAGGTCTCCGACATTTTTGCGAGGCTCGGCACGGAGAACCTCACCTACGCACGCGGCGGGCCTACCCGGCCGCACAGTCTCACAGCCGAGCAGATAAAGCAAGGCTTGCCTCCTGAGGAGGCGGTCGGCTCGGTCGAGTTGGTGGACGTCGTCCCCGACGAGATTGCCAGGTGGCTCAGGGGCCCGACCTTGGTCCTGAAGCCGCGCTCTGACTGGCCGCCCTACCCTCCAAAGGCGAGGGTCAACGCAACGCAGAAAGATTGGGAAGAGGTCGCGTCGCTCCTCTTCCGCAGCGGGGGAGTGAGAGCCATCGGCGAGGACGAAATCTTCAGGCCGAACGGCGTCACCTGTCTCAACGGCGCGTTCGGCGTCGTCAGGCCCAAGGACATCACGCCGAGAGGGCCGGGGCTCAGGGCCATCGTCAACTTCATCCCAACTAACGCGTACATCTGCGAGCACCTCGGCGAGGTCGCTGACTTCCCCATGCCTGGCCAGTGGGTGTCGACCGTCTTGCTCGAGGGAGAGTTCCTGTGGATCTCCAGCGACGACCAGAGGGGGTCCTTCCACCTCTCCAGGGTGCCGCCCGTGTGGCAAGGTTTCTTTACTTTCGAGATGCGCGTTAGGGGGCGCCTCGTGGGTCTCGACACCGACGACCCTACGTACGTCTGCATCACAGTCTGCCCCATGGGCTGGTTACTGGCCGTCCAGGCCATGCAGGCCGCCGGGAGGTGGCTTGCCGTGCAGCCGCCGCCTGGTGGAGCTGGGCTTACCATCCCAGAGCACCGAGGGAACCGTGCATTTCCAGTGCGCGAGGTCGGCCGCAGGCGCTCGTGGTTCCACGTCTACCTTGACAACTGGGACCAGTTCACGGTTGGCTCGGCGACGCACCTGGCCACGGAGAAAGGGCAAGCGTCGTCCGAGCAGCTCCAGGTCCGCGAGGCCTGGCGCCGCCACGGGGTCGCGCGCTCCGAGGGGAAGGCGGCCGAGGGCGAGCTGCAGGCCGTTTCCCTCGGCACCTTTTTCGACGGCCAGGAGGGCACGGAAGGCCCAGACGCGAAGAGGGTCACTTTTGTTATGTACTTGTTGCTGTACGCGGTTTCGCGGAAGGTCGTGACCCCCCTCCTACTCGAGGAGGTTCTCGGGTACGTGGCCCACGTCGCTCAGTGGCAGCGCCCCATTTTCAGCTGCCTGGAGAAGGTTTATCATTGGCTCAGGCGTGGGTCGCCCGGCCGACTCGCCCAGGAGGTCATTGACGAACTCCTGCACGTGGCCACTTTGCTGCCGGCGTGCGTGGTCAACCTGCGCGCCGCGGTCGACCCCGAGCCAGTCTGCTTCGACGCCAGCGAGACAGGAGGCGGCGCCTGCGTGGGCAGGGCGCTCACCCCCGCCGGCCTTGATGCCCTGAGGGCTCAGCCGACGAGTGGGCCTGAGCATGAGAAAAGTAACGAATTTCCCCCCCGTCGGCAGCGCTTGGTGCTCGGCCTCTTCGACGGCATAGGGGGCTGGAGACATTCCTTTGAGCTGGCAGGCGTCGGAGTCGCCGTCTGGGTCACCGTGGATCACGTGGCGGGCCGTAGGCGCGTCGCGAGGCAGAACTATAGGGTGGACGAAGAGTTCAACAACGCCCACGAGATCGATGACCGAGCGGCGGCGCGCTGGCGATCCCGCTATGGCGACCTGGAGGTGGACTGGTGCGCAGGCCTGCCGCGCGAGGGATTATCTAGCTGCGATGGCGACCGTTCGGGCCCTGAGGGCCCGAACAACTGCATCTTCTACCAGGTGCCGCGCGTCCACGAGCTCCTGCTCCAGCATTTCACGCACGTCAAGGGCCTCTTGGTTTGCGATGCGTGCGCGCGCGTCCGACAGGGATGCGATTTCGAAGGCCTTCGGCACGGTGCCCTACCTCATCGAAGCTGGCGACGTCACTTGGGCCCGGCGCCCGCGCCTGCACTGGCTCGCGGGGTTTCAGCTCATGGGGCAGTCAGACCTGGCCATCACCAAAGGGTCGCTGTTCCACAAGGTCACGCTGGCCACGTCGCGGCGCCCGGGCATCAAGGCGTTCCTCGACGACGGCGCGGTGTCTCAGCTGCCGGAGGGAGGGGCGCACCCGATCTTCACCAGACCAAGGCCCTCCCAGAGGCCGCCCAGGGACCCCGCTGGAATAGCGAAGGCCTCCGGGGACGCTGTTGCGAAGTGGTCGCAGAACAACTTCAGGAAGCAGTGCTACCAGTACGAGGCCAAGTATCGCGTGCGTGCTCCGGGCGGCGAGCGGCTGCTGAATGCGGCTGAGAGAGAACGTATCCTGGGCTTCACGTCGAACTTCACAGCCGAGGTCTTGGGCAAGTCCTCGAAGGGCGCTAAAGCCGTCGCAATTGAGGACGCGAGGTGCGACGCCCTAGGCAGCGCCCTCTGCGCCATAGTCGTCGGGAGGATCGTCGGCGAGCTCGCGGGCGCCCACGAGTGCAGCGTCGACTCGATCTGGGATCGCTGGCGGGCCCTTGAGGGTGAGCGCCAAGCGAGGGCTCACGAGCTTGAGGCTCTGAGCCGCCCCCTGAGGGGCCCCATCGAGCCGGCCGAGGGGCGCCCCCTGAGGGGCCCCCGTACTTACCAGCCCCTGAGGGGCCCTCCGGAGGAGGTGACGGAGTGGGGCCCCATGCACCGTTTAGTCTTCGAGTTTTTCAGGTGCTGCGATGTCCGAGGCACCGACGTTCGTCTTCACCCTCTGCAGTTTTACCGTGCTCACGCATGGCCGCGCCAGCCCATTTGCACTGACTATTGGCGTTGGCACACCATCCAGTCTTACAAGTACCGCCACGCTGCGCACACTAACGTCCTAGAGCTGCGAACTTCCTTCAATTACGTACGCTATCGAGCACGCCTTCGCCTTCGTTACCGCACTCGGTTCCTCAGCATCTCGGATTCGCAGGTCACTGTTTCCGTCCAGGCTAAGGGCAGATCGTCCAGCCACCGCCTCAACGCAGTCCTCAGCGCATCGCCGGCATCACTATAGCCTGCGACTTCAGACCCGCAGCGGGGTGGACCAGGAGTCACTGGAACCCCGCCGATGCCCCTTCGCCGCCATGGGTAAGGCCACCAAGCCCAGAGCGGCGGTGCTGGCGCGAAGGACGCAGGCGGAACGGAAACAGGAGAGGGCCGGCATAACGCTGGCTCGGCGTTCGCAGATTGCTGGGACAAGGTACGACAAGGCGCTCGAGAAATCCTTCTTTCTTTTGAGGCTGGAGAACGAGCCTACGGCGACGCATCACACGGAGATCGACGAGCAGGTGGTACGCTTCAGATGGGGAGACCGTAGGTACAGTAGGGGATGTTCTTTCGGGTCTTGAGGCCCGCATCCCGTCCCTGCGGAAGCATTTGCCTGGCGGCTGGCAGATGCTCAAGGCGTGGCGCCAGCGCGAGTTGCCAGTGCAGGCGCCCCCGCTGCCAGCCCCCCTCGCGCTCGGCCACATCGGGATGGCGTTCCATGTGGGACTTCCTGGCTTGGCGGCCACCTTTGCCCTAGCGTGGCATTGCATGCTCCGCACGATGGAGGCCTTCTCCATTCGCGCGAGGGACGTGGTCTGCCACGGCCACCACGCAGTCGTAACGCTCCAATTCACCAAGAAAGGCTTCAGAGACTCCGTCGCCATCACTGACGCATCGGTTGTGGCTTTAATCGAGAGGCGCAAGCGCGCGCTGGAGCCAGGCGATAGCATCATGGATGTATCTGTCGCCCAGGCTCGGCGCCAGTTCAAAGAGTTTTTACGTGAGTTGCATGCGCACGAGCTCAATTTCCAGCTGCACAGCTTCCGCCGTGGCGGCGCCACCCATTTCTTTAGGCATACGGGCCAAATGAACCTCACGTGCGAGCGCGGCCGCTGGGAAAGTTCCAGAACAGCGCGCATTTACGTTACTGATGGCGCTGCCCAGCTCGCAGATATCACCTCGTCCCGGTCCACCCGCCTGCTATGGGCCGAGCTGGCAAAGATGTACGTGCTCCCGCTGTCTACCAGGGGGTCGGAAGTGGCATTTGCTCCCCGTGTGGTCTGAGCCATCGGGGCTCTTCTCAGCAGCACCTGCGTGGTCTGAGCCATCGGGATGCTGCTGGGCAGAGGCCTGCTTGCGCAGGCAGCTGCCATACATCCAGTCTTCTTTTGCGAGCTGCTGCCCTCCGCTCGAATGCTGCGGGCATAAAAGGACAGGAGAGAGGGGAGCAGAGGAGACAAATATACATATATAGAGAGAGATCCTGAAACGTAAATTTCGATCAGCCCCTAATGCGGGGCAGCTGAAGACGGATGGAAGGACGGGGCAACGGGGAGGGAGGAGGATAGAGCACGAGAGAGAATACCAGAAGGGGGTCCAGCAACAAAAACACGGGGCAGAAGAAGACGCGCAAATCGGGCGTGCAGACCCTAATGGGCGCGTCGGGAAGGCGGGCCGAGGCGGCCAGGTCGAGCAGGCGGGCTGCTGAAGCGCACGTCCTGCATGAATCACGAGGAGGTTTCGAACGATAGCGCGATGCCCATATAAATCGTGAAAATCCACAGCGCGAGCGTGATTCCTGAGTTTCGAGGGCGCGGCGTCTGAAGAAATTGCAAAGAAATCCCACGCGAGAGCGCGATTTTCTAGAAATTGTGAGGACGACCCGCGCGAGAACGCGACTTGGTAATAGATCGTGAGGACGTATCAAGCGGGGACCATGGTGTTGTAAACCGGGGGCCAGTGGCCCAATTTGGTGACATATCGCTGTTTTTCGTTTTAAATATGCGAGCCCCGGGATGGGCACCTCAATCTTTTTGCAATAAAATATGCCCCACAGTGGGGATCAACCATAATTAAGTGTCAGCAATGAGACATTAACAACAACAACAACAACAACAACAACAACAACAACCACAAACAGCAACAAACAACCACAACAACAACAGCAAAAACAACAACAACAACGACAACGACTACGACAACGACAACGACAACAACAACCGTCACTAGTGACCGTCCAACGACAACAACAACAACAACGACAACGATTACAACAACCACAACAACAACAGTCATTGTAAGACGGTTCGCTCTTATCTGTTCGCGTGCCATTCAATACGTATATCCCAAAGTCTTCGATCGTACCCCTTGGGGACATATATTTGCTTACCTGCAACATGTATTTCGTTCAGCCCCTGAGGCAGGGGAAGAGAGGACGGATGGAAGGAAGGGACATGGGGGATGGAGGAGAATGGAACACGAGAGAGAGAAAGAGTGTGAGTAGCAGGAGGCGCCAGGAACAAAAACACGTGGCAGAACCACCCGGGCAGATCGGGCGGGCAGACCCTACAGGATGGGTCGTGAAGGCGGGCCCAGGCGGCAAGGTCGAGCAGGCAAGCTGCTGAAGCGTGCGTCCCACATGATTCTCGAGGAAGTCTCGAGCGATAGTTCGCTTCACAAATAAATCGTGGGGAAATCCACAGCGAGAGTTCGGTTCTTGAGCGTCGCGGGCGCGGCGTCTGAATAAATGATGACGAAGTCCCACGCGAAAGCGCGACTCGTGTATCAATTATGAAGACGTCCCGCGCGAGAGCGCGATTTGAGAATACATGGCGAGGAAGTATCAGGCGGAAGCCGTTGTTGTTGTAGTTCGGTGCCCAACAACGCAGTTTGGTGACCCATTGTTTTTGTTGTGGAAGAACAGGGTGGGAGCCCCGGGAGAAGCAGCTTAATTAATAAAGCACGATGGTTACCGCACGGGGAGATGAAATGAACAATTGCTATGTATTAGAAAGAAATTCAACAACAAGAAGAAAGACGACGACAACAACAACAACAACAACGACCGCGACAACAACAACAACAACAACAACAACAACAACAACAACAACAGCAACAACAACAACAACAACAACAATCGTTTGAATAGTGATCGCTCTTACTTGCTCCCGTGCCGTTCACACGTATACCCCAAACCCTCGGTACCCTTCGTTGTCGATCGTAACCCCTGGGGGTATATCTTTCTTACCTGCCGCGTGTCATTCGCGCAGCCCCTGAAACAGGGAAGAGAGGACGGATGGAAGGGGGGGGAGAAGGATGGAGCACGGGATTAGCAGGAAAGGGGGTAGGAGCAGAACCAGACAGGCCCGTCGGGTGTGTAGAGCCTGACGGGCGGGTCTGGAAAGCGGGCCCACGCGGCCAGGTCAAGCAGGCGAAGAGTGAACACTGCATGAATCGCGAGGAGTGCTCGAGCAACAATGCGATCCCGAAGTATTGAGACAGGCCAAAGCTAGAGCGTGATTCCTGAATGTTGAGGACGCGGCGTCTTCATAAATTGCGAGGAGATCCCACGCGAGAGCACGATCCCTGCATAATTTGTGAGGAAGTCCCGCGCGAGAGCGCGATTTGGGAATAAAGTGTGAGGAAGTACAAGGCTGGAGCCGTTGTCGTTGTAACTCGGCGGCCATGGGCCCAATTTGCTGACCCTTCGTTTTCCTTTGTACAAAAACCGGGTGCGAGCCCCAGGAGGAGTATTCTATTTGAAAATGTGCCCCGGAAGGGGGGGTCAACAAAATTTCTTGCTTTGGAAATGAGAAAGCAACAACAACAACAACAACAACAACAACAACAACAACAACAACAATTACTAGCACGTGGGGACACACCGTTCTCACCAGTGCCAGGGTTTTCATAGGAGGCGGGCAATACCCCCACTTTGTGGGGGGGCCGGTTCAAGCTCTACCAAATTTCCAAACGACTCTTCGCCACCACCCACACCCAGCTTCCCGCCCTATGACGTTCGGACACTTCACTTCGTGGCATGCGGACGACCGTGGCTACTATTCAGGGCCCCGCGGCCGACGACGACGGCGTGCGCGCGCGAAGAAAAAACGAATGTGTCCCGCATGGTATTATTTGACAGGGATGATGGCCCTGGCAGGTGCGCAACCGTTGTTGCAGAAGTTCGAAAAAGTTGCTCGCAAAAGCGCGTTTGACAGAAATGATTAAAAAGTGTTGGGTTTCCTACGAATCCGCAAGAGCGCGCGGGATGAAATTTTGACATTTTTTTGAACTATATATATATATATATATATATATATACATACATATATATATAACAAAAAATGGTTTTTTGATGTTTGTATGTTAAAATCGCTACGAAAACTAAGGTTTTGGAAGGATTTCGTCTTGCGCGCGCGAATGTCCACTTTACGTTATTTGTTGCAAGGGATTCTTGAAGTTTGGTTATGTTAGAACAAGAAATGTCCACTTTAGCTTATTTTCTGCAAGGGCAAACCGATCGTAACAACACAACCGGATCCGGACCAACCCGTTTTGCCTGAGACTTCCTCACGAAAATGATGAAAATGAGGCTGCGG
Organism: Prorocentrum cordatum; assembly: GCA_963575745.1. Lineage (NCBI taxonomy): Eukaryota > Dinophyceae > Prorocentrales > Prorocentraceae > Prorocentrum > Prorocentrum cordatum. Next base: position 68,320 of record CAUYUJ010020663.1, on the reverse strand, counting down.
CCCAGGCGCGGCGGGGGGGTCGCGCACCAGGGGCCCCAACAATAATTATTCTTTAGAAGTAATAATGTTCAACAATCATTTTAAGACTGTTCGCTCTGATCTGCTCGCATGTCATTCCGTATGCATATCCCAAACCCTGGATACCCGCCCTCTTCGTTTTCGATCGTACCCCCCATTCGGGGGGTATATTCATTCCCTGCCACGTGTGGTTGGTGAAGCCCTTGAAAACGAAACGAAGGGGATTCTTCTATGGGGCCACAAAAGGCGACAGCGGGGCCACTGAGGGCAGCAAAGGGGCCACGAAGGGCAGCGAGAGGGCCACGACGGGCGACAGCGGGGCTACGAAGGGCATGCGTATGGGGCCACGACGGGCGACTGCGAGCGGGGGCCACGAATGGCATATAATGTGGGGCCACAATGGCCAGCGACGGGGCCACTGAGGGCAGCAACAGGGCCACGAAGGGCAGCGAGCGAAGGCGACCGCGGAACCAGTATGGGCAGCGAGGGGCATCGAAGGCAGCGAAGGGCAGCGAGCGGCGACTGCAGTCCCTAACGGGCTGGTCGGGCGGGCAGGCCCAGACGGGCGGGTCGAGCGGGTGGGTCGTTGAAGCGTAAATTCTGCTTGAACCGCCAGGCAATATGCAGCGGGAGCGCCATTCTTGAGTGTCGAGGAGCGGCACCTGCATAAATTGTGAGGAAGTATCAGGCGGGAGCCGCGATTCGGTTGTACGTTGCGAGGAAGTCCCAAACGAGAGCGCGATTCTTCAATACATTGTAAGGAATACCAAGCGGGAACCGCGATCCGGTGGTAAATTGCAAGGAAGTCCCAAGCGAGAGCGCGATTATTCGATGAATTGTGAGGAAGTATCAGGCGGGAGCCGTTGTTGTTGTTGCTGTTGTTGTTGTTGTAAACCAGGGCCCAGCGACAAAGTTTGACCTTCAAGACTTTCCCTGATCAAAAGTTATCCCACTGCGACCCTACCTAGGAGTTGGAGCCTTTAGGAAAGCAGCATTAGTAGTAACCGTAAAGTTAAGCTAAAGCTAAGTTAAAGCTACGATAAAGCTAAGATAAAGCTAAGCTAAGGCTAAGCTACAGCTAAGGCTACAGCTAAAGCTAAGCTGAAGCTAAGCTAAAGCTAAGCTGGAGCTAAGCTAAAGCTAAGCTAAAGCTAAGCTAAAGCTAAGCCAAAGTTAAGCTAAAGCTAAGCTAAAGCTAAACTAGAATTAAGCTGAAGCTAAGCTAACGCTAAGCTGAAGTGAAGCTAAAGCTAAGCTACAGCTAAGCTACAGCTAAGCTGAAGCTAAGCTGAAGCTAAGCTAAAGCTAAGCTAAGCTACTATGATATAAGCTAAGCTACAGCTACAGCTACAGCTACAGCTACAGCTACAGCTACAGCTACAGCTAAGCGAAGCTAAGATGAAGCTAAGATGAAGCTAAGCTAAGCTAAGCTAAGATGAGATAAGCATTGCTAAGCTAAGGGGACGTAGCTGGGGGAACCGCGGGGCGGATCCTGCGGGAACCGCGGGGTGGATGCTGGGAGAACCGCCCGGGGTGTATCCCATTGCCCTTCCCCTTGAGCTACCGAGTAGGAACCCTTCTAGGCAGAGCCTAGGTCGGGAACATTCATGGATACATACATGCATACATACGCACATAGATACATACACAGGTCCATGCATACATGCACATAAGTATCATTGTTTCAGGCGGTCTGGCCATGCTGGATCGCTCCTGCCGCCTGGCGTAGGGCATCTCTAGAGCTTTGGCAGGAGTTATGGAACTGTTCCACGAGCTGCGGAAGAGTTCCAGGTTGACACCGCTGACATGAGCAACGAGAAAGAAAAGGGCCATCTCGTAGTTCCCAGGGATTTGTAAAAGGAACGCGCGGAAAGCGCGCCGCAACATTTGATGCCATGACTGCCTCGATGCCCCCCGCCACTCTCGCAGCGTCCGGGGGTGCATCCATTGCTCGTAGTAGTCTTTCCAATCTTTCAAGGCACGATCGAGCTCTTGTTCACTGAGGATGTCGACGCTGGAATCGCTGCATATTCTCTCGCGGCGTCCGGTTGCCACTCCGATCAGCAGCTCCAATTTGACCTCAGTAGCGCGGCGCTGCTGTGCCGGGAGGTGCCCGACAGCGCCGTCAGAGAGGAGCCCGTACCTCGACAGTTTGCCCCAGAGGAAGTTGCGCGTGACCCACTCCAGCACCTCGCCCGAGAGCTCCTCCAACGCAGCGGCCACGTGAGAACACGCGGCACGATGCCGGGGAGCAGGCTGTTCAGCGCTGCTGGGTGAGAGGACGGCGCGAGAACGAGCGGCAACAGAGTCCCACAGCGAATCGAATGCGACGTGCGCCTCGGCCATCGTCGAAGCATTCTGCCATGGGCCTCGGTATCCGGCCAGCTCCTCGGACGGGCTGACAAGCCCAATTGTGGCCCAGAATTTCCCCATCACATTCTTGTTGAATCGTGACTTTGCCATCTCCTTGTCGGTCCGAGGCGAGCAGCCAGCGTCGACTATAACGACGTCGCCCTCCAGCATTCCAAAGTTGCAGAGGGGCGGGTCACCCATGCAATGCCCATGTGCGCACGCTCGGAGCATGCAGCGCGCTGCTCCAGCAGCGCACTGCTCGGAGCATGCACCGCCCCTTAGCGCCTGGTCCAATGGAACGGCTAGCTCAGTGATCCAGCCGTTCCATTGACAGACAGGCCGTGCAACGCTGTTGAGCTGAACGACGGGAGCTGCCGCAAGAATAGGTGGGCAAATGCCGCGGTCCCCGCGTTCTTGAAAAAGCTCGGGCTCCGGGTCCGCTTCCTTGCAGAGCATGAGAACCTTGCCGGAGAATGGGTGGCCATCGTCGGGGCGCAGGGCTTCCAGCAGGCACGCAACCTTGAATAAGCCGCGGCCAAGGTACAGAGCTCTGAAGTGACAGCCAGACACGTCGACGTCCAGGGTCGCGGGCAGAGGCGACCGTCGCGTGCGAGTCCACTGCGGCTCTTCATTTTGAATCTTGGACGCCTGGATTTGCCGTGCGTCAGCAGGCTGCACAGCGCTGCCCCTGCGGCACCTGGCCTCAACTCGGCGAGGCTCATCAGCATCATCGTCGTCATCGTGGCCGCGACTGCGGCTGCGGCCGCGACTGCGGCTAGGCTCGCGGCGACCACCGCTTTGACACAGATCGATCACTTCCGCCGCTGTCAGGGGCCTGCCTCCGCGCGACGCGGGGCGGGGCATCACCAGCGGCCCGAGCTTCACCAACTCATCCCAGATGCCCAGTTGCTCCAGCTGGAAATACTCGGCAACCTGGAACCACGAGTTGCATCTCTCCAGCCAGTCGTCGTCTTCATCAAGCCACCGCCAGCCATCCACAGGGCGGATGCGCGCGCACTGGATGACGCGGCCCTCGCTCCGCCTGATCGACAGGCCCGAGTTGCCAACTCCGTCGTTCAAGACACTCCACAAACACCCGAGATCGTTGTCGACCATGTGGGTCAACTACAAATGCTGAGAAGCAACACCCTTTCCGCCCCCCCCGCTCTTCTGAGCCGTCAAATGGATGTTCGCGCCAGGCATCCCCATCTCTAGCAAGCCTGTGATCCGGATCAGCCTGGCGACCCAAGCCTCTACCCTGCCCAGGCGGGCATGGCGCGAGTACCACGTGCCCCGCGTCGCGCGATTGACGAAGTGCATGTCCTGCAGACCGCGCTCAGCCGCAAAGAGCACAACGATCGCCCAGAAGCCATCCTCGACAGCCGTGTACATCACGCCGCCTTCAACCCGCTCATCGTCGTTCCGCTTGGACGCGACGTCGCCCACATCGATGGCCACGACAGGCCGGGCGGGCAGCGCAGCACCACCTGGTGCCAAGGCGGGCTCTGCAGCACCGCTGAACGCCTCACTCCGCCAACCTCGGGACATGAGCGCGGGCGGCTGCGCGGCAGGGGCCTCCGGACTTGAGCCGAAATGGTTACGGAAGGCACTGCTTGCGGGGGGCTCCGGTCCGGCCATCGAGGCCAGCTCGGCATCTGTCGCACATTGTTTTGCATTGTCTTGGCTTTGCTTTACTTATGTTTTTGCTTTGCTTTGCGTTGTTTGAGCTTTGCTTTGCTGTCGCTGCTGTTGCTTTGCCTTTGCGTTGCTGCTGTGCTATGGTATGCTCTGCTGTGCTGCGCGTGTGCATGCTATGCTATGCTAAAGCTCAGCGAAGCTGAGATGAAGGCAAGCCAAGCTTAGCTTAAAGTGAGGTAAGATGAAGTAAGCTAAGCTAAGATGTGATAAGCAACGCGAAGCTAAGGGGACGTCACTGGAGGAATCGCGGGGCGGATGCCGGGGGAACCGCCCGGGGCGAGCCCCACTGCCCGGCCCTTTGAGCTCAGCTATGCTATGATAAGCTGCGCTATGCGATGCTATGCTATGCTATGCTACGATTGGCTATGTTACGTGATGCTATGTTATGTTAATGCAGCGCTGCGCTATGCTAAGTTAAACTAAGCTAAGCTAGGCTAAGCTAAGCTAAGCTAACCCTCTACGCAGAACCTAGGTAGGGAATTACAGCCATGCTATGATATGCGATGCTGCGCTATGCTATGCTACGCTATGCTATGGTATGCTGTGGTGCTTTGCTGTGCGAAAGCTCAGCGAAGCTAAGGCGAAGGTCAGCTAAGCTAAGACAAAACTGAGGTAAGATGAAGTTAAGCTAAGGTAAGATGAAATAAGCTAAACTAAGATGACATAAGCAACGCGAAGCTAAGGGAACGTCACTGGAGAAACCGCGGGGCGGATACTGGGGGAACTGCCCGGGGCGGATTCCATTGCCCGGCCCTTTAAGCTACGAAGTAAGAACCCTTCTAGGCAGAGCCTAGGTAGGGAAAAAAACATGGTGCGAGCCCCGGGAAGGGCACTTCAATCGAAAAAACAATGTGCACCGGACGGGGGGGATCATCTATAAGTACTCTTCGGGAATGAGAGTTCAACAGCAACAACCACAACCACAACCACAACAACAGCAACCACAACCACAACCACAATAAATGTAAGACGGTTCGATCTTATTTGCTCGACTGTCATTCACCGCGACGACGACGACGACGACGACGACGACGACAAGCGAAAGCGAGAGCGAGAACGAGGGCGAGAGCGACAACGGGGCCACGAAGGGCAGGAAGAGAGCCACGAAGGGCGACAGCGGGGCCACGAAGGGCATGCGTATGGGGCCACGAAAGGCGCGAACGACCAGGGGCCACGAAGGGCAGATAATGCGGGGCCCCAAAGGGCAACGACGGGGTCATTGAGGGTAGCAACGGGGCCACGAAGGGCAGCGAAGGGGGCCACAAAGGGCAGCAGCGGGGCCACGAATGGCATGCATATGGGGCCACGACGGGCGCGAACGAGCGCGGGCCATTAAGGGCACACGTGTATTGGGCCAAAAAGGGGAAGGACGGTGCCATTGAGGGCAGCAACGGGGCCACGAAGGGCAGCGACGGGGCCACGAAGGACAGCAGCGGGGCCACGAGGCGCATGCATATGCGGCCACGGCAGGCGCGAACGAGCGGGGGTCACGAAGAGCATGGACGCATGGGGCCACGAAGGGCAGCAACGGGGCCACGAAGGGCTGCAACGGGGTCACGAAGGGCAGCGAGGGGCCACGAAGGGCTGCAATGGGGCCACGAAGGGCGGCGAGGGGGCCGCGAAGGGTTGCAACGGGGCCACGAAGGGCAGCGAGAAAGGCAGCGACGGGGCCACGAAGGGCTGCAGCGAGGCCACGAATGGAAGCGAGGGAGCCACGAAGGGCAGCGAGGGAGCCACGAAGGGCTGCAACAGGTCCACGAACGGCAGCGGGGGGGCCACGAAGGGCTGCAACAGGACCACGAAGGGCATCGAGGGTGCCGCGAAGGGTAGCGACGGGTCCACAGAGGGCAGCGAGGGGGCCACGAAGGGCTGCAGCGGGGCCACGAAGGGCAGCGAAATGAGAGTCCTAAGCGTGAGCGTGGCTCCTGGGCGGAGCGCGGCGCTTGAGTGAATTGCGGGGAAATCCAACGCAAGAGCACGATTCTTAAGTAAGTTGCCAGCAAGTCCCAGCGAAAGCGCGACCCCAGCGCGCCGAGATAGCGATTCCTGAATAATTCGAAAGGAAATCCCGAGAGAGCGCGATTCCTTAGTAAAAGGTCGAGAAATCTCAGGTGGGAGCGGGGGTCCTGGTTAAAATGTGAGGGAGTCTCAGGCGGGAGCCGTTGTTGTTGTAATCCGGGGGCCAACAATACAGTTTGAGCCCCGTGACTTTCCCTGATGAAACGGGGTGCGAGCCGTGGGAAAAGGACTTGAATTGAAAAACGTAACGGTCACGGGAGGAGGGAATTATGAATAATCATTTTTCAGCAGTGAAAGAATGTGCGTTCCTAATTTCAAGAATGTGCGCTCCTCATTGATCACGTGCTATTCAGTACGTATATCCCAGACCCTCGGTACCCGCCCACGTCGTCTCCGATCGTACCCGCTCGGGGGTATATCTTCCTTACTTGCCACATGCATTCAGTGCAGCCCCATAAACTAAGGGAAGAGAAGACGGCTGGAAGGGGGAGGGAGAAGAATGGAGCACGAGAGAAATTAGCAGGAGGCAGACGGGCAGATCGGGTGGGCAGACCCATAGCGGGCAGCTCGGCAAGGCGGGTCCATGCGACCAGGTCGAGCAGGCTGGTTGGTGAAGCGTGGGTCTTGCATGATTCGCGAGGAAGTCTCGAGCGATAGCGCGATTCCCATGTAAATCGCTAGAAAAGTCAAAGCGAGATCGCGATTCCTGAGCGCCGAGGGCGCATCGTCTGAATGAATTGCAAGGAAGTCCAAGGCGAGAGCGCGATTCGTATACAAATTGTGAGGAAAACCTGCGCGAGAGCGCGACTTGGGAATAAATTCTGAGGAAGTATCAGGCGGGAGCCGCTGTTGTTGTTCCCTGGGGGGCCAACAATACAGTTTTTGCCCCGTGACTTTCCCTACTTTTACAGGGTGCGAGCCCAGGGGGAAGCACTTCAATTGAAAAAACAATAGTCACCGGAGGGGGGATCAAGAAAAATTGTTCTTCAGTAGTGAGATTTCAACAAGAGCAACGACAGCAGCAACTACAAAGACAACCACAACCACAACAACAACCACAACCACAATCATTTTCAAGTTGTTCGCTCTTATCTGCTCGCGTGCCCTTTTCAACACGTATGCCCCAAATTCTCGATGCCTGCCGTCGTCGACCGCACCCCCCTAGGGATATATTTTTTCTTAGCTGCAACGTGTATTTCGTGCAGCCCTTAAGGCGGGGGAAAGGAGGACGGATGGAAGGAAGGGACAAGGGGCACGCGGGTTGCTGAAGCGCGCGTCCTGCATGAATCGCGAGTAAGTTTCCAGCGATAGCGCGGTTCCCAAATTAATCGCGAGAAAGTCATCAGCGAGAGCATGATTCTTGAGTGTCGAGGGCGCGGCTTTCGAGCAAATTGACAAGAATTCCCACGCGAGAGCGCGATTCCTGCATAAGTTATGAAGAAGTCCCGCCTGAGATTGCGGTTTGGGGATAAATTCTGAGGGAGTATCAGGCGGGAGCCGTTGTTGTTGTAGTTCGGGGCCCTACAACGCTCTTTGGTGACATGTCGTTTTCCCTTGTAAAAACCGGCTGCGAGCCCCAGGAAGAAAAGTACTCTCATCGAACAACAACGGTTATTGGGCAGGGTGGATCAACAATATTTCTTAGAAGTTGTAATCCCACAACCACAACGACAACATCATCAGCAGCAACAATCATAATTGTAAGATTGTTCGCTCTTATCTGCTCGAGTACCATTCAATGTGTATTTCCCTAATTCTCGATACCCGCCCTCTGCGTCTTCGATCGTACCCCTTCTGGGGGTATACACTTCTTCCCTGCAGGCCGGGCCCCGGCAAGCGGCGAGGCGGCCGCGGACCGTCGGCGCTGATTGGCAGCAGCCAGACCCCAAGAAGGGACGGACAGGGGAACGACGACGACGACGACGACGACGAAGACGACGACGACGACGACGACGACGACGACGACGACGACGACGACGGCGACGACGAAGACGACGACAACGACGGCGACGGCGACGACGACGACGAGTGAAAGCGAGAGCGAAAGCGAGAGCGAAAGCGACAGCGGGGCCACGAAGGACAGGAAGGGGGCCACGAAGGGCGACAGCGGGGCCGCGAAGGGCATGCGTATGGGGCCACGACGGACGCGAACGAGCGGGGGTCACGAAGGGCAGATAATGCGGGGCCACAGGGCAACGACGGGGTCATTGAGAGTAGCAACGGGGCCACGTAGGACAGCGAGGGGGCCACAAAGGGCGACAGCGGGGCCACGAGGGGCATGCATATGGGGCCACGACGGGCCCGAACGAGCGGGGGCCACGAAGGGCATGCGTATATTGGGCCGCAGAGGGCAAGGACGGGGCCACTGAGGGCAGCAACGGAGCCACGAAGGGCAGCGAGGAGGCCACGAAGGGCGACAGCGGGGCCGCCAAGAGCACGCACATGGGGTCACGACGGGCGCGAACGAGTGGGGGCCACGAAGAGAATGGATGCATGGGGCCACGCAGGGCAGCGAGGGGGCCACGAAGGATTGCAACGGGGCCACGAAGGACAGCGAGGGGGGCACGAACGGGTGCAACGGGACCACGACGGGCAGCAAGGGGGCCATGAAGGGCAGCGAGGGGGGCACGAAGGGCAGCGAGGGGGCCACGAAGGGTTGCAACAGGTCCACGAAGGACAGCGAGGGGGGCACGAAAGGGTACAACGGGGCCACGACGGGCAGCGAGGGGGCCACGAAGGGCATCGAGGGGGGCACGAAGGGCAGCGAGGGGGCTACGAAGGGATGCAACGGAGCCACGAAGGGCATCGAGGGGGGCACGAAGGGCAGCCAGGGGGCCACGAAGGGCTGCAACGGGTCCACGAAGGGCGGCGAGGGGGCCACGCAACCGGGCCACGAAGGGCAGCGAGATCCCGATCCGTAAGTAAGCTGCGAGGGGGTCCGAAGCGTGAGCGCGACTCATGGGTGCCTGAGGGTTGGGAGCGCGGCGCTTGAGTAAATTGCAGGAAAATACAACGCAAGAGCGCGATTCTTAAGTAAATTACCAGCAAGTCCCCAGCGAGAGCGCGACTCCAGAGCGCCGAGAAAGCGATTCCTAAATAGATTGTAAGGAAGTCCCAAGCGAGATCGCGATTCCTGAATAAATCGCGAGGAAGTCTCAAACGGGAGCGGTGACCCCCCCCCTCCGGTGCACATTGTATTTTTCAATTGAAGTGCCTTTCCCGGGCGCTCGCACCCCTTTTTTATCAAGGAAAGTCTGGAGGTTCAAACTGTGCCCCTGGCCCCCGGTTTACAACAACAACGGCTCCCGCTTGATACGTCCTCGAAATTTTCTATGGTCCCCCGCTCCCGCTTGAGATTTCTTCGCAATTTCCTCAGGCTCCGCGCTCTTGCAATTCAGGAATCGCGCGTTCACTGGGGACTTCTTCAAATTTACTTGGAATCTCTCTCTCGCTGGAAGCTTCCTGGTTAATCACGCAGAAATCACGATCGATCCGCCCGCTCGGCCCTCCCGTCAGGGTCATGCCCTTCGTGCCCCATGCTCGCTCGCGCCCTTTGTGCCTCATTGCTGCCCTTCGTGGCCCCTCCCCTTGTGGCCCAGTCGCTGCCCTTCGTGGCCCCGATGCTGCCCTCAGTGGCCCCTCGCTGCCCTCTGTGGCCCATACATACGGTCTCCCCTCTTTCCCTGTTTTAGGGGCTGCGCCGCGCCAACTACACGTGCCAAGTAATGAAGATGTACCCGCACGCTCTCGCCTGAGACTTCCCCACAATTGATTCAGGACTCACGCTTTGATCCGCCCGCTGGACTCGCCCGTTTGGGCCGCCCGCCTGAATTGCTGTGACGGCAGGCCTGGCGGCTCGCTTGGAAGCTCGCCGGGTGCTTTCACGTCCCGCACGATCGACGCCCGCGGGTCCGCAGGCCCCGCCCGCCCGACCCGCCCGTTGGGGACCGTTGCCCGACCCAATCGTCCGGGTCTGCCTCTTGTTTTCAGGCTCCTCTCTTCAGCCCCCCATTTTCTAATCTCTCTCGTCCGCAGTTCTACTCCCTCCCTTTTGTCCATTGCCTCCCTCCCTTCCCCACTCCTTTCCTCCTCGTTTTTTTGTCTCTCTCTCTCTCTCTCTCTCCCTCTTCCTCTCTCTTTCTGTCGCTCTCTCTCTCTCTTTCTCTTTTTCTCTCTCTCTCTCTCTCTCTTTATCCTTTCTCACTCCTCTTGCTCTTTTAGGGGCTGCGCCCAATACACGTGGCAGGTCAGGAAGGTGTACCCGCCAGAGCGTGCACTATCGAAGACGAAGAGGGCGGGTGTCGGGGGTTTGGGATATACGTGGCGAGGTACGCGCGAGCAGATAAGAGCGAACTGTCTGAAAATGATTATTGTTGTTGTTGCTGTTGTTGTTGTAACACGGGGGCCAGAAGGACCATTGCGGAATCCTCATGACGCCTGAGGGTTCCCAGGGATCTTGAGGAACCGTATGGGATCCTGCGGAATATCTGAGGACCCCCGATGACTCCTGAGGACTCCTGGAGAATCTTTCAGGACTCCCGAAGACTCCGGGGAAACCCTGAGGACTCTCTGAGGTTCTTTGGGCTCCTCAAGCTTATTTTGTCGCCCGTGCGCCCCCGCACGCCCACGCCTCATCCGGCCCAGGGGTGCCTGCTCCGGGGCCCCAGCCCTATCAGCATCCGCGAAGATCGCTCCGAATCCTTAAGTTTTGCTCGTCGCCTGCGTTCCCTGCGCGCCAACACCTCACTAGGACCCAGTGCATACGCCCCTCCAGGCCCCGTGCGGCGAGCTCGCGCCATCCAGCCACTTCCTGAAAGCTACCAACTCTGCCTTCCAAGAAGAACGAGATCTCAACAACAACTGGGGCGAGGTCGTACGTTGCCACGAACAACAACAACAACAACAACAACAACAACAACAACAACAACAACAACAACAACAACAACGACAACGACAACGACAACGACAACGACAACGACAACGACAACGACAACGACAACGACAACAACAACAACAACAACAACAACAACAACAACAACAACAACAACAACAACAACAACAGCAGCAGCAGCAGCGGCAACAGCAACAACAACAACCATCACAAAAACATCAACAACAGCAACAACAAGCACAACAACAGCAGCAACAACAACAAAAATCGTCAGTTTCAGACTGTGCGCTCGTATCTGCTCACGTGCCATTCAACACGTACATTCCAAGCGCTCGATACCCGCCTTTTTCGCCTTCGATCGTACCCCCTTGGGGGTATATCTTTCCTACCTGCAACGTGTATGTTGTGCAGGCCCTAAGGCAGGGGGAGGGAGGAGGATGGAACACGCGAGAGCAGCAGGAGAGGGGCTAGGAGCAGAAAACACATGGCAGAACCACACAGGCAGATCGGGCGGGGAGCCCCTAACAAGCGGGTCGGGAAGGCAGGCCCTGGCGGCCAGATCGAGCAGGCGGGTTGCTGAAGCGTGCGTCTTGCATGAATCGCGAGGAAGTCTCGAACGATAGCGCGATTCCCAAATAAATCGTGAGGAGTCCACAGCGAAAGCGTGAATCCTGAGTGTCGAGGGCGCGGCTTTTGAGTAGATTGAAAAGACGTCCCACGCGAGAGCGCGATCTCTGCATACGTTGTGGGGGATTCCCGCGCGAGAGCGCGATTTGGGAATAAGTTCTGGGGAAGTATCGGGCGGGAGCCATCGTTGCTGTAGCTCGGGGGCCCGCCGCCCGGTTTGAGGCCAACATCTTCCTTTATAGAAATCAGGGTGCGAGCCCCGCAAGGGGCACTTCAATAGGAAAAATACCCATCGGTCGTTGAAAGTAGGTATTTTGGGATTCCCAGATTCCAATCTACTTTCAGCGCCTTCCTACTTCAAGAGTCGAGTGGTTTTCCCTTTTCCTTCCTCTGCAGGAGGCGGGCGGAAACCCAATCTATTTCCAACGCCTTCCTACTTCATGTTTCTACCTACTTCTTCCGACCGATGGGTACATGTGACCGGAGGGGGGATCAGCAATATCTCCCCATATCCAAAGAGGTGGAGTTCTTGTTCCCCATATCCAAAGATGGGGTTCTTGTTATTGGCGGACCGCGCCGGAAGGACACAGAACAGGACAGAACACCACACCCATCATTCAGACACACACGTAAGTTATTCCCCATAACCTAAGATGGGGCTCTTGATTCCCCACTCACTCATCACTCAGACTCACTCATCAAGACTCACTCATCACTCAGACTCAGTCCTCACTCAGACACACCACTCATCACTCAGACTCACCACTCATATTCACTCATCACTCAGACTCACTCATGCTCTCTCATCACTCAGACTCAGTCATCACTCAGACTCAGGCGATTCGCTCGTCTCAGCAATCTAAGGGGGGCGGCGGGGGGGTATTTCACGGGGTCCCGTTCGCGGAATTTTGTGGGGATGTCTCAGGCGGTTTGGCCATTTTCTGATCCAACATGTTTCGTTTTCGGAGCAGATTTGGAGGATGTCTCAGGCGATTCGCTCGTCTCAGCACTCTAAGGGGGGCGGCGGGGGGGTATTTCACGGGGTCCCGTTCGCGGAATTTTGTGGGGATGTCTCAGGCGGTTTGGTCATTTCTGGGCCCAACATCCTTCGCTTTCGGAGCAGATTTGGAGGATGTCTCGAGCGAGGCGCTCATTTCAGCACCCCTAAGGGGAGCCGCCAGGGGTGGTTGCACGGGCTCGTTCGCGGCCATTTTGTGGGGATGTCTCAGGCGGTTTGCCTGTTTCTGGGCCCAACATCCTTCGCTTTCGGAGCAGATTTGGAGGATGTCTCGAGCGAGGCGCTCATTTCAGCACCCCTAAGGGGAGCCGCCAGGGGTGGTTGCACGGGCTCGTTCGCGGCCATTTTGTGGGGATGTCTCAGGCGGTTTGCTTGTTTCTGGGCCCAACATCCTTCGCTTTCGGAGCAGATTTGGAGGATGTCTCGAGCGAGGCGCTCATTTTCACCCCCCAGGTGGGCCAGATTTTGAGGATGTCTCGATCGGTTTGCTTGTTTTGGTGGCCAGGCTCGTGGGCGCAGATTCTTCTCAGGATGCCACAGGAGGCTCCAACAGGCTCCAGGAGGCCCCAGGAGACCACATGAGGTCCCAGGAGGCATCAGGAGGCAACAGAAAGACTCAAGAGGCCACAGGATGTCCCAAGAGGCTCCAGGAGGCCCCAGGAAGCTCCAGAAGGCCTCAGGAAACCACAGGAGGCCCCAGGAGGCAACAGGAAGCGCCAGGAGGCCTCGGAAGGCAACAGGAGGCCCCGAGAGGCCCCAGGAGCAGGAGGCCTCAGAAGGCAACAGGAGTGGCTCCAATCCCATGTGTTTTACGTATGCTCCTATCGATTGGGCCTCACCTGGAGCACGATTCTTTGATGTTCTACGTATGTTTCTATAGATGGTCCTTCTCCTGTGTACACAATCCTAAATGTTTTACTCATGTTCCTATGTATTGGGCCTCTCCTGGGGCACGAGTCCTTGGTGTTTTACGCGTGTTCCTATAGATTGCCCTTCTCCTGTGGCTCTAATCCGCAATGTTTTATGTACGTCTGTTGCTATAGATTGCGCCTCTCCTGGGGCACGAAACCTTCCTAGGAGGTCCCAGGAGGTCCCAAGAGGCTCCTGGAGACCCCAGGAAGCCCCAGTAGGTTTCAGGAGGCCCCAGGAGGCCCCAGGCTCATGCACAGAGACGCGCTCGTACTACTGAGGCTCATTCACACTCCAATTCATTCGCAGTTAGATTGATGTCCAGACCGTCACAACTGAAGCCCGTTAATATTCGAAAGCTCTTGCGCCTAGACATTCACGGCGGACAGGTCCATGCGAGTAGATGCACATATGGGGAGCTCCACGCAGTGAATAATTATTGGCAGACCGCGCTGGAGGAACACAGGAACACCCTCACCTCCTCTGGCCCACTCCTCACTCAGATTCACTCATCACTCGGACTCAGTCATGACTCAGACTCATCACGCATCAGACTCACTCATCACTCAGACTCACTCTTCACTCAGACTCACTCATCACTCAGACTCACTCGTACTTGTACTCATACATTCACTACACTCACTCAGGTCCACTCATCGGATGACTCACACACACACACACTGATGTTGAGGATGTCTCAGGCGATTCGCTCGTCTCAGCACTCTAAGGGGAGCGGCGGGGAGGTATCTCACGGGGTCCCGTTCGCGGAGTTGTGTGGGGATGTCTCGAGCGGTTTGCTTGTTTTCTCTCCCAACATCCTTCGCTTTCGGAGCAGATTTGGAGGATGTCTCGAGCGAGGCGCTCATTTTCACGTTCCTAAGGGGAGCGGCGGGGGGGTATTGCACTCGGCCCCTTTCGCGGGATTTTGTGGGGATGTCTCGAGCGGTTTGCTTGTTTTCTGTCCCAACATCCTTCGCTTTCGGAGCAGATTTGGAGGATGTCTCGAGCGAGGCGCTCATTTTCACGTTCCTAAGGGGAGCGGCGGGGGGGTATTGCACTCGGCCCCTTTCGCGGGATTTTGTGGGGATGTCTCGAGCGGTTTGCTTGTTTTCTGTCCCAACATCCATCGCTTTCGGAGCAGATTTGGAGGATGTCTCGAGCGAGGCGCTCATTTTCACCCCCCAGGTGGGCCAGATTTTGAGGATGTCTCGATCGGTTTGCTTGTTTTGGTGGCCAGGCTCGTGGGCGCAGATTCTTCTCAGGATGCCACAGGAGGCTCCAACAGGCTCCAGGAGGCCCCAGGAGACCACATGAGGTCCCAGGAGGCATCAGGAGGCACAGAAAGACTCAAGAGGCCACAGGATGTCCCAAGAGGCTCCAGGAGGCCCCAGGAAGCTCCAGAAGGCCTCAGAAACCACAGGAGGCCCCAGGAGGCAACAGGAAGCGCCAGGAGGCCTCGGAAGGCAACAGGAGGCCCCGAGAGGCCCCAGGAGCAGGAGGCCTCAGAAGGCAACAGGAGTGGCTCCAATCCCATGTGTTTTACGTATGCTCCTATCGATTGGGCCTCACCTGGAGCACGATTCTTTGATGTTATACGTATGTTTATATAGATTGTCCTTCTCCTGTATACACAATCCTACATGTTTTATGTATGTTCCTATATTTTCGGCCTCTCCTGGGGTACGAATCCTTGGTGTTTTACGCGTGTTCCTATAGATTGCCCTTCTCCTGTGGCTCTAATCCGCAATGTTTTATATACGTCTGTTGCTATATATTGCGCCTCTCCTGGGGCACGAAACCGCCCTAGGAGGTCCCAGGAGGCCCCAAGAGGCTCCTGGAGACCCCAGGAAGCCCCAGTAGGTTTCAGGAGGCCCCAGGAGGCCCCAGGCTCATGCACAAAGACGCGCTCGTACTACTGAGGCTCATTCACACTCCAGTTCATTCGCAGTTAGATTTATGTCCAGACCGTCACAACTGAAGCCCGTGTATATTCGAAAGCTCCTGTGCCTAGACATTCACGGTGGACAGGTCCATGCGAATAGATGCACATATGGGGAGCTCCACGCAGTGAATAATTATTTAATCGCTTCGCTCATTCCGCCGGCCCATATTGTCGCACCGTTGTGGGCTAGCCGAGTTTTGGGGCCTCTTGGGGGCCGTTTTTGGGCCTCTTGGGGCCTCTTTTGGGCCTCTTGGGCGCCTCTTGGGGCGTCTTGGGGGCCTCTTGGGGGCCTCTTGGGGCCTTTTTGGGGCCTCCTGGGCGCCTTCTGGGGCGGAGGGCTCGATTTTTCAGTTCTCGGTTCTCCTCTTGAGCCCCTCTTGGGCCCGTCTTGGGGCCTCTTGGTCCGTCTTGGGCGGCACTTGGGCCGTCTTGGGGGCCCTCCTGGGCCGTTCCGGGGCCGTCTTGGGAGCCTCGTGGGCCGTCTTGGAGCGGTCTTGGGGGCCTCTTGGGCCGTCTTGGAGCGTCCGGAAGCCGAAAAAGCCAGAACGCAAAAAACATCGAAAAAAATAATGAAAATCAACGATTTGGCCTCTTGGGGCCCTCTTCGGAGGCCTCTTGGAAGGCCCTTGGGGCGTCTTGGAGGCCTCTTGGGCTGTCTTGGGGCCCTGTTGGGCGTCTTCGGGCGATCTTTGGCCGTCTCGGGGCCCTCTTGGACCGTCTTGGAGGCTTCTTGGGGACCTCTTGGCCCGTCCTGGGGCCCTGTAACAGGGCTCCGGCATCTCTGGCCCGACCTTGCCGGGACCTTGCCGGGGACTTGCCGGGACCTTGCCGGGGACGGGGACTTGCCGGGGACTTGCCGGGACCTTGCCGGGGTACTTTTCGTCCGGGGACCCCCAGGGGCCGCCCCGCGCGCGCGAACTAGAAATACTGTTAACCAGGTACCGGAGATCTTAGCACGCCCTGGCCCGTTGGGCCGGCGAATTCTTCCGTAATGGGATTTCAACAACAACTCCTACTATTACTACTACCACCACTACTACCACCACTACTACCACTACCACTACCACTACCACTACTACTACTACTACTACTACTACTACTACTACTACTACTACTACTACTACTACTACTACAGTACCAACAGTACTAAGAACAACAAAAACTGCAGCAGCAACAGCAGCAGCAACATCAGCAGCAACAGCAACAGCAACGACGACGACCACAACAACAAAAACAACAACAACAAATGATAACCACAACAACAGCATTAACAGCAACAGCAAGAACAACAACGACAACAACCACAACAACAACAACGACA
The DNA here is from genome assembly GCA_963575745.1 of Prorocentrum cordatum. Lineage (NCBI taxonomy): Eukaryota > Dinophyceae > Prorocentrales > Prorocentraceae > Prorocentrum > Prorocentrum cordatum. The sequence goes on along the minus strand of CAUYUJ010020663.1, from coordinate 51,525 downwards.
CCATTAACGACAGCATCAACAGCAACAGCAGCGGCAACAACAAAAACAAAAGCAACTACAATCACAACGACAACGACAACCCACAACAGCAAGCATGTTACCCGAATGCTCTATGCCTCAATATGTATCACGCATTCATTATGATCGCTCCCCCATACGGGGAATTTGTTCTTGCACGCGGGGTACGATATTCCTTCTCCTTGATCTCCCGTCCGAGGACGCGTTGACAACTCCTCTTCGGAGGCACTTCAGCGCTTCCAGCCTGGATGGCACATCGCCTTCGCAATCCCCCTTGCCCAGGGAGCTGAGGCCCCTAGGCTTTCGATCCTTTCCGGGGGACCACTTTTCTGTTGGCGGCTTTCTGATGGCGCCGGGGCCCCAGCTCGTCGTCGTCGTCGTCGTCGTCGTCGTCGTCGTCGTCGTCGTCTCCGTCCCCGTCCCCGTCCACGTCCCCGTCCCCGTCCTCATCCTCCTCCGCCACTCTGTACTCTCCTCCAGAAAATTCCCTCGCCCTAGGTTGGAATTCCAGGAGGCCCCCGACGGCCTCCAGAGCACGACGACGACGACGACGACGACGACGACGACGACGACGACGACGACGACGAGGACGGCGACAACGACGGCGGCGGCGACGGCGGCGGCGACGCCACGCCCCAGGACACGAGCGAGAGCGAGGTCGCGCGGAGCAGGCACGAGAGCGCGAAAAGGCACTCAGGGTGTCCAGCAATATTGATTGTTTAATATTGAAAGTTCAACAGGGACTAGGGGAGCTTCAGGGCCCCCGGGGGTCTTGACTAAAAGCGGAGGAAGCATCGAGCGGGAGGGTCGTTGTTTATAGGGGGCCCTGAGGCTGGAGCGCCAGACCTTATGGGGAAAGCGAGGAAGTATCGAGCGGGAGCGCCGATTTTGTTGGAAAAGCGGCTTTGGAGGGCGAGCAAGAGCCCCGGCCCCGAGTGAGAGAGGAGGAACTATCGAGCTGGAGCGTCGTTGTCGTTGGGGGCCCGTTTTGGCGCACCCCCGAAACGCCCGAGCGCGAGCTTAATTTTTCATAGAAATGCAGCCGACGCCGAGGCGAGAGCTCGAAAGCGCATTCTGGATGTCCAACACTAGTACGCGCTTAATAATTAAGGCTCAACAACGACAGCAACAACAACAACAATTACTAGCACGTGGGGACACTCCGTTCTCACCAGTGCCAGGGTTTTCATAGGAGGCGGGCAATACCCCCACTTTGTGGGGGGGCCGGTTCAAGCTCTACCAAATTTCCAAACGACTCTTCGCCACCACCCACACCCAGCTTCCCGCCCTATGACGTTCGGACACTTCACTTCGTGGCATGCGGACGACCGTGGCTACTATTCAGGGCCCCGCGGCCGACGACGACGGCGTGCGCGCGCGAAGAAAAAACGAATGTGTCCCGCATGGTATTATTTGACAGGGATGATGGCCCTGGCAGGTGCGCAACCGTTGTTGCAGAAGTTCGAAAAAGTTGCTCGCAAAAGCCCGTTTGACAGAAATGTTTAAAAAGTGTTGGGTTTCCTACGAATCCGCAAGAGCGCGCGGGATGAGATTTTGACATTTTTTGTTGAAAAACCATTGGTTTTTTGATGTTTTTATGTTAAAATCGCTGCGAACACTAAGGTTTTGGAAGGATTTCGTCTTGCGCGCGCGAATGTCCACTTTACCTTATTTTTTGCAAGGGATTCTTGAAATTTGATTATATTAGAACAAGAAATGTCATTTTCTATTGTTTTTTTGCAAGGGAAAGCGGATTACAACAAAACAACCGGATCCTGTACACACCCTCTTTTCTGAGGCTTCCTCACGAAAATGATGAAAATGTAGCTGCGGCCTAGGCGGCGCAGGGGGGGCGCGCACCAGGGGGCCCAACAATAATTATTCTTTAGAATAAATAATGTTCAACAGCAACAGCAACAGCAACGGCAACAGGAGCAACAACAGCAAATGCCACAAGAAGAACGGTAAGACTGCTCGCTCCTAGCTGCTCTCGTACCATTCAACACGCGTATCCCAAATCCTCGGCACCCGCTCTCTTCGTCTTCGAACGTATCCCCTTGACGGTATCATGTCTTCTTTGCCTGCCACGCGCGTTGAGCGCAGCCCTGAATACAGGGAAAGAGAGGACGGATGGAAGGGGCGGGGAGGACGATGGAACGCGAAAGAGACTAGCAGGAGGGGGGCTAGGAGCAGAACACACGCGGCTGAACCAGACGGGCAGATCGGGCGGGCAGACCGCAAAGGGCAGGTCGGGATGGCGGGCCCAGGCGGCCAGGTCGAGCAGGCGGGTTGCCAAGGCGTGAGTCCTGCAATAATCGCGAGGGAGTCTTCAGCGACGCCGCGATTCGCAAGTAAATTGTCAGGAAAACCAAAGCGAGCGCGTGATTCCGAAAGGTTGGAGGCGCGGCGCCTGAATAAGTTGCGAGGAAGTTCCACGCGAGAGCGCGACTCCGAATTAAATGTCGACGAAGTCCCAAGCAAAAGCGCATTGTTTCAATAAGTTCTGAAGAAGTAGCAGGTGGGAGCCAACCTGGGGCCACACAGACATTACGGTGACATTAGGTTTTCCCTGATAGAAAAGAGGGCACGTGCCCCGGGAGAAACACCTCACTTGAAATCATAGTACGGTCACCTGAGGGGTGATATCGACAAGAAAGGTTTCCACGACAACAACAACATCAGCAACAGCAGCCACAACAATAAAGTGAAGACGGTTTGTTTTTATTCGATCGCGTGTCACGCAACGCGCATATCCCAAACCCTCGATGCCCGCCCTCTTTGTCTTCGACCGCACCCCCTCGGGGGCATATCTTCCGTACTTGCCACGCACATTTAGCGCAGCCCCTAAAACAGGGGAAGGGGGGCGGACGGGGGAAGAGACGGATAGACCACGAGAAAGGGCCTCTCGGAGTAAATCGCGACGAAGCATCGAGCGGGAGCCCTTGTCATCGCGGCTGCGCCCCCACTACTTTGACTGATTTGCCAGGAAGTCTCCAGCGAAAGCGCTGTCCCTGAGTTCGGGAACCTCTCTGGCCAGGGCCTCCCAGAGTAAATCGCAAGGATATATCGAGCGGGAGCCTTGTCGTCGCGGCTGGGCATCCGCGAAAATGATTCAATCACAAAGAAGTCTCATGCGAGAGCGCTGGTCCTGGGGCCTCTGCGGGCTGGGGCCTCTGTGGCTCTGTGGGCGCGCTTGGGGGCTCTGTGGGCTGCGGCCTCTGTGGGCTGCGACGGAGGGCCTCAGTGGGCAGCGCTTGGGGCCTTTGCGAACTGGGGCCTCTGTGGACGCGCTTGGGGCCTCTGTGGGCTGTGTCGGAGGGCCTCAATGGGCAGCGCGCGGGGGGGCCTCTGTGGGCGCGCTTGGGGCCTCTGCCGGCTGGGGCCTCAGTAGGCAGCGCGCCGGGGCCTCTGCGGGCGCGCTTGGGGTCTCTGTGGGCTGGGGCCTCTCTGTGGGCTGCGTCGGGGGGTTTCAGTGAACAGCGCTTGGGGCCTCTGTGGGCGCGCTTGGGTTGGGGTCTCTGTGGGCTGCGTCGGGAGTCTCAGTGGGCAGCGCGCGGGGGCGTCTGTGGGCGCGCTTAGGGCTTCTGTGGGCTGGGGCCTCTGCGGGCGCCCTTGGGCCGTTTGTGGGCTGCGCCCGAGGGCCTCAGTGGGCAGCGCGCGGGGGGCGTCTGTGGGCGCGCTTGGGGCCTCTGTGGGCTGGGGTCTCTGTGGGCTGCGTCGGGGGCCTCAGTGGGCAGCGCGCGGGGGCCTCTGTGGGCGCCCTCGGGGCCTCTGTGGGCTGGGGCCTCTGTGGGCGCGCTTGGGGCCTCCGTGGGCAGCGTCGGGGGGCCTCAGTGGGCAACGCGCGGGGCCCTCTGTGGGCGCGCTCGGGGCCTCTGCGGGCTTGGGCCTCTGTGGGCGCCCTTGGGGCCTCTGTGGGCTGCGTTGTGCGGCCTCAGTGGGCAGCGCGCGGGGGCCTCCGTGAGCTCGCTTGACGACATTGTGGGCCGGGGCCTCGGTGGGCGCGCGTGGGGCCTCTGTGTGCGCGTGGGCTGGGGCCTCAGTGGGCAGCGCGCTGGAGCTTCCGTGGGCACGCTTAGGGCCTGAGGGCCTTTGTGGGCTGGGGCCTCAGTGGGCAGTGCGCTGGGGCCTCTGCGGGCGCGCTTGGGGCCTCTGTGGGCGCGCTTGGGGCCTCTGCGGGCTGGGGCCTCTGTGGGCGCGTTTGGGGCCTCTCTGGGCTGTGCTGGAGGGCCTCAGTGGGCAGCGCGCGGGGGCCTCGGCGCGCTTGGAGCCTCTGTAGGGTGGCCTCTGTGGACAGCGCGCGGGGGCCTCTGTAGGAAGTCGGGGCCTCAGTGGGCAGCGCGCTGGGGCCGTCTGTGAGCACGCTCGGGGTATCTGTGGGCTGCGCTGGGGAGCCTCAGTGGGCAGCGCGCGGGGGGGCAAATGCGGGCGCGCTTGGGGCCTCTGTGGGCGGGGGCCTCTGTGGGCGCGCTTGGGGCCACTGTAGGCTGCGCCAGAGGGCATCAGTGGGCAGCGCGCGGGGGCCTCTGTGGGCGCCCTGGGGGCCTCTCTGGGCTGGGGTTTCTGTGGGCGCGCGTGGGGCTTCTGTGGAGAGGGGGGCCTCTGGGCAGCGCGCTGTTGGGGCGGTGGTTTTGGCCGTTGCGGGCTGCGTCGACAGCCTCAGTGGACAGCGCGCGGGGGCCTCTATGAGCGCGCTTGGGGCCTCTGTGGGCTGGGGCCTCTGTGGGCGCGCTTGGGGCCTCTGAGGGCTGGGGCCTCTGTGGGCTGTGTCGGGGGGCAGCGCGCTGGGCCCTCAGTGGGCGCGCTTGGGGCCTCTGTGGGCCGCGCGGGGGAGCATCTGTGGGCGCGCTTGGCGCCTATGTGGGTTGTGCCGGAGGGCTTTCGGGCAGCATGCTACGGTCCCTGTGGGCTTACTCTAGGCCTCAGTGAGTTGTGTGTCGGGGGCCTCAGTGGACAGCGCGCCGGGACCTTTGTGGGCCATGTCCGAAGGTATCAGTGGGCAGCGTGCTGGGGCCCCTGTGGGCGCGCTTGGAGTTTTTGTGGGCTGTGTCCGAAGGCCTCAATGAGCAGCGTGCTGGGGCTTTTGTGGTTTTGGGGCCACTCTGGCCAGGTCGTGTAGGAGTACTACAGGGGGTGTCGAGCGGGAGCCCCTGTCGTCGCAGGTGGGCCTCCGGCGCCGCTACTGAATTGCAGTCTCGGGCCACGGGCTCTCGAAGTACAGCTTGAGGAAGTAAAGAACGGGAGCCCGTGTCGTCGAATCTTGGCCCACACCAGATTGACTGAATGACGAGGGCGTCTCGAGCGAGAGCGCCACTCTTGATTTCGGGGGCCTCTGTGGCAAGGGCCTCTACGAATACATCTTGAGGAAGTATCGAACGAGAGCCATTGTCGTCGCCTTCGGGCCTCCACCAATTTGACTGAATCAGGAAAAAGTCTCGAGCGAGAGCGCCGTTCCTGAGTTCGGGGGCCTTCCTGGCCAGGGGCTCTCGGAGTAAATCGTGAGGAAGTATCGAGCAGGAGCCCTTGTCGTCGTGGCTGGGCCCCCGCCAACTTGATTGAATTGCGAGGTAGTCTCGAGCAAGAGCGCCTTTCCTGAGTTCGAGGGCCTCTCTGGCCAGGGTGTCTCGAGGTAAACTGTGAGGAAGTATCGAGCGGGAGCCGTTGTTGTCGTAGCTGGGCCTCCAACGGCACACTTTTAGGGTCAAGCCAACGCTCGAGCGGGAGCCTCGCTTTCAGAGAAAATGTAGCCGGCGTCGAGGCGAGAGCGCCCGGAACCGCTTCCGGAGATCAACAATAATTATTTTCTAGAAATGAGTATTCACCAACCACAACAACAACAACAACGACAACAACTCCAACAACAACAACAACAACAATCATTTTACCCGAACGCTCAGTGTTCTCACCAGTGCCAGGGTTTTCATGCGACGCGAGACAATACCCCCACTTCGTGGGGGGGCAGTTCAAGCTCTACCAAATATCCAAACGACTCTTCGCGACCACCCAAACCCAGCTTCCCGCCCTATGACGTTGGGACACTTCACTTCGTGGCGTGCGGACGACCGTGGCTACTACACTGGCGTGGGGTACACACCCACAGAACTTGGTCACTTATTCGGGGCGCGCGTGTGCCCAGCATCCTGCAATTGTGACATACAATACATGACACAGACAGACAGAGAGAGAGACAGAGAGCAGACAGAGAGAGAGACAGAGAGAGCGGAGTTGGTCACATTTTTGGGGCAAGTTCCTGAGATCGTCGTGTTTTTTGTTGGTCTTGCGCGCGCGAATGTCCACTTTACTTTTTTTTGCAAGGGAGTATTGAAATTTGATTATGTTAGAACAAGAAAAAGTAGCTCGCGCGAGCTCATGTAACATAAATGTTGAAAAACCATTGGTTTTGTGGGAGTCGGACAGCGCGCGCGGGATGAAATTTGGACATTTTTTTTTGAAAAACCATTGGGTTTTTGATGTTTTTATGTTGAAATCGTTACGAAACCTAAGGTTCTGGAAGGATTTCGTCTTGCGCGCGCGAATGTCCACTTTACCTTATTTTTTGCAAGGGATTATTGAAATTTGATTATGTTAGAACAAGAAAAAGTAGCTCGCGCGAGCTCATGTAACATAAATGTTGAAAAACCATTGGTTTTGTGGGATTCGGACAGCGCGCGCGGAAGGACATTTTGACAATTTTTTCTTAAAAAACCATTGGGTTTTTGATGTTTTTATGTTAAAATCGTTACGAAACCTAAGGTTTTGGAAGGATTTCGTCTTGCGCGCACGAATGTCCACTTTACCTTATTTTTTGCAAGGGATTCTTGCAATTTGATCAAGTAAGAACAAGAATTTTCATTTTATAGTGTTTTTTGCAAGGGAAAACGGACTACAACAAAACAACCGGATCCGGTGACAATCCACTTTTCTGAAGCTTTCGCTAGAAAATGAAGGAAATGAGGCTGCGGCCTAGGTTTTGGAGGGGGGTCGCGCACCAGGGGTCTCAACAATAATATTTCTTTAGAAGTAATAATATTCAACAACAACAACAACAACAACAACAATCACAACAACAACGACAACGACAACGACAACGACAACGACAACGACAACAACGACAACGACAATGACGACGACGACAACAACCACAACCACAACCACAACCACAACAACAACAAGAACAACAACGCCACAAAACCAAACAAAACATGCAGCCAGTGCAGGGGTGAGAGCACGGCCATGTGCATATCAGTGCATGTTTTCTTTACAACGATCGCGGCCATCTGGACGTCCGGACCAAACACATAGCTGGCATTCGCGACAGCACGGTTGTTGAATAAATGTTGAGGAAGTTTCAAGCGAAGCATCTGCCCAACCAAACGTCCCACCCCTCCCCGTCCCATTTGTGGGGCTCTTCGCTGATCCTCCTTCATCACTGGTAGAACCATCTAGCGAAACGCTACCGGGGAATGATAATGCGCCAGATGTCTGCGACGGTGGCGGCCGACGTTGGCGGCGCCCGCGGCGGCTGGCGACGGCGACGCTGGCGGCGGCGGCGGCGGCTGGTGCCGGCGGGTGGCGGCGATGGACGGTGGCAACGGCGATGGCGGCGGGCTGGCAGCGCCCGCGGCAGGCCCTTGGCCGAGCTGGTGGTCGGCGAGGCGGCCGCCGGCCGCGTGACGAACGTGCTCCACAATCCGGACGGCCAACAAAGGCAGCCTCGGTGTCCGATGATGGCGGATTTGGAAAGTTCATCCCTACACCCCCCTCATACGCCAGACCAGATCACCGACGATATCATCTTTCCAGTCCCGGCGATATTACTCGATTCTGGCCTCTGGGGCCCAGTGTCGGGCCCCGGGACCATGAGAAACGCATCTGGGACGAAAAGCGATCTCCGGCGGAAGGGTGGGAACGCCTCGGGAAGCGCATTGAAACAATATCGATTGATGCTTGGGAAGGCGCGCGAACGTTTACAGTGCTATACAAAGCAGTGCTTCCACAAGCGCTGATCATGCACAAGATCAGAACTCAGATTGGCACAGAATGTTTCCTTGTGTAGTGTGGTCGTCCACTCGTTGCGCGGACGTCCACAGCGAGTGAATACCTCATCAAGGATTTGCGGCGTTGTTCGCCCGCGGCGTTCTCTGGGCATCCGGAGGCTTCTCGTCGCCACGCCGGGATTCCCCTCGCGATTCTAAGCAGAAGGCACCCTCCCGAGTCGACTGGGAGGCGGTTTTTAATTGGCATGAGCTTTCGGAGGTCTGAGCGGATTCCTTTGGGTCTGCGCTGGACCCCTCTGGCGGCGCCTCTGGCCCCGCCCCCCCCACCCCCCGTTCTTGGATCCCTCCCCGCACCCATTCCCTGGCGAGACCTCCGAGGGAGCGCGTTTCACGGGCGCTTGCCTTGGGAACATTCGGCGGCGCGTTTGAACTGGGGGGCGCCCCTCCCCCCCCCGAACATTCGACGCCGTCGAACAGAACCAGGAGGACTCCCCTCCCCCCCCCCCTCCCGGACCCCCCCCCCGTTCTTGGATCCCCCTCCCCGCACCCATTCCCTGGCGAGACCCCCGAAAGTTTATGCTCGTGCAGCTCGCTTTTCTGGCCTTCCACCGTCGCGTGTGGGTCGACATCGGTGCCGAGCGGGACGCCTCCTTCGTGAGCGCGGGCGCCTCGTTCCGCGTGGGCGACGAGGCCGCTTCCAGCTCCCCCCTCCTCCCTCCTTCCTCATCTTCCTTCCTCTTTCCCCTCCCCCGACCCTCCCCCTTCTTCCTGCGTCCTGGCCTCTCATCTCAATCCCTACTCCCTCTTTTCTCCTACTCCCCAACCTCCTTGCCCTCACCCTTACCCCGGCGCTCCTCCGCCCCTCACACCCCCTCGCTCTTACCCCTCCTCCTCGATCCAATTCGATATCGATTCCTGCCAGCTCTGTCCGATCCGATCCAGATGCTCCGTCGATCTGGAGCGGCCCGAGGTCTTCGTGGCGCTGCTGTGCATCACGGCGTGGCCAGTCCGATGCGATCTCGTCTCCGTGCCGACGCGGTCCGATCCGACGCGCTTTCCGAGCCGACCCGGCCTCCAGATTCGGTGTTGGTTGGCCCCGTGAGCTTCGAAGCGAGGGGTGAATCGAAGTGAATCGAGGGTGAATCGGGCGAAGAGGAGGAGGAGGAGGACGACGAAGAGGAGGAGGAGGAGGAGAAGGAGGAGGAGGGGGAGGAGGAGGAGGAGGAGGAGGAGAAGGAGGAGGAGGAGGTTGGCCCCTTGCTGCGAGCGGGGTGAATCGCTGGACGCGCTGGGGGGAAGGGCGGAGAGCAGGCAGCACTGGCAGCAGCGGGAGCACGAGCAGTCCTCCTCTCTCCTCCTCCTCCTCCCTCCTCCTCCTCCTCCTCCTCCTCTCCTCCTCCTCCTCCCTCCTCCTCCTCCTCCTCCTCCTCCTCCTCCTCCTCCTCCTCCTCCTCCTCCTCCTCCTCCTCCTCCTCCTCCTCCTCCTCCTCCTCCCCTCCTCCTCCTCCTCCTCCTCCTCCTCCTCCTCCTCCTCCTCCTCCTCCTCCTCCTCCTCCTCCTCCTCCTCCTCCTCCTCCTCCTCCTCCTCCCTCCTCCTCCTCCTCCCTCCTCCCTCCTCCCTCCTCCTCCTCCCTCCTCCCTCCTCCCTCCTCCCTCCTCCCTCCTCCCTCCTCCCTCCTCTCCTCCCTCCTCCTCCCTCCCTCCTCCTCCTCCTCCCTCCTCCCTCCTCCTCCTCCTCCTCCTCCTCCTCATCCTCATCCTCCTCCTCCTCCCCTCCTCCTCCTCCCTCCTCCTCCTCCTCCTCCTCCCTCCTCCTCCTCCTCCTCCTCCTCCTCCTCCTCCTCCTCCTCCTCCTCCTCCTCCTCCTCCTCCTCCTCCTCCTCCCTGACGGGAGCCCCGAAGAAAACATATTCAAGAGGTCGAGGGCATGAACATCACCCTCGTGAACCTCGAGAAGCAGCGGGTGGTCGTGGACCCGCCGCCTCGCGCGGCCGCTTGAGGCCAGCACCGCGAGAGCCATTTGGCTCCCACGGCCGGCGCTCGACCTGGCCCGTTGCGCGGAGCGAGGCGGAAAGTCGCGCTTTGATTCGGGCACGCACACAGATCTCCGACGATACGGTCTGTGCGTCTAGAAGTTTGGACGACTGCGTCGGTTCCCAGAAGTTTGCCAGCTTCGGGGTGATTTTCAGCGGCTGCGCCTCGTCGAGAGCGTTACAAGGGCGCGCGAATGGTCCCGAACGGCGGCCAGAGGTCCGAGGCATGTCCCGAAAACCACCGGAAGCCATAATTGTTCCAGTCTTGGTGTTTCAGTCACGAATAACGTTTCGGTAGAGGGCTTAAAGATAAGTGTAAACAGGACCACAGAAGAGCCTCACAGGGGGGACTGGAAGCCCGAGACCGCCCAGCGAGACCGCCCAGTCCCGCAGCCGTTTCGCTTGAGACTTCCTCACACATGATTCAGAAACCGTGCTCTCGCTTCAATTTGGCGACATGTGCACACTACTCCTTATCAATAGCTTGACGAAAGACCCAATTATATGCATGTGTGAGTCCCGCGTTGTGGGTCCCGTTTTCGGTGGATCTCCCTATGGAGCCACGAAACGCGTGAGGGGTGTGCGGGAATGGGTGTGGGAGACGCACGCGGCCGCGGCCCCTGAGATCTTCGGTGGAGCCCCCTTCAGGGCCACGAAACGGTGTGTTGGGCGGGGGGCCGCATGCGGCTGCGGCCAATCGGGCCCTCGGTGAACCCCCCCCCATGAAGCCACGAAACGCTGCAGCGGGTGGGGGAACGCTTGCGGCCGCGGCAGCAGGGGCCTTCGGTGGGGCCTCCCATGCGGCCGCGAAACGTTGCACTGGGATTGGGAACGTTGGACTGGGATTGTGCGGCCGTGGTCACTGGAAGGTTCGGTGGAGCTCCCTATGGGGCCACGAACCGTTGTATTAATTAGGTGGGGGAGACGCATGCGGCCGCGGCCACTGCGGCCGTCGATAAAGCCCCCTGCGGGGCCACGAAACGCTGTACAGAGCGGGGGAGACGCATGCAGACTGCGGCCACTGGAGCCTTCGGTGGAGCTCCCTCGAATAAAGGCGCATGCAGACTGCGGCCACTGGAGCCTTCGGTGGAGCGGCGTAGGGGGCCACGAAGCGAGGCGGACTGCGCCACTGGGGCCTTCGGTGGAGCTCCCTATTGGGCCACGAACCGTGCGAGGGGTGTGCCGCAATGGGTTGGGGAGGCGCATGCGGACTGCGCCACTGGGGCCTTCGGTGGAGCTCCCTATTGGGACACGAGCCGTACAAGAAGTATACCACAATGGATGGGGGAGGCGCATGCGGACTGCGCCACTGGGGCCTTAGGTGGAGCTCCCTATGAGGCCACGAACCGTGCAAGGGGTATTATGTAATGGGTGGGGGATCTCATACGGATTGCGCCATTGGGGCTTTCGGTGGAACTCCCCATGGGGCCACGAATCGTGAGAGGGGCCCGTAGTTGGTGGGGGAGGCGCATGCGGACTGCGCCACTGGGGCCTTAGGTGGACCTCCCTATCGGGACACGCAACGTGTGAGTGGTGTGCCGATCTGGTCATGCGGAGGGCAAGGGACAGCAAGGGGAAGAGGAGGCAGGGATGGGAGGCAGGGGGGGAGGAGAGGAGAGGAGGAGGAGACGCGGAGTGCTGTCTCTGCAACGAAGACCCAACACCACAGGATGTCTGGGAAGAATTTGTCCTGACGAAGGGCCATACCATATGCAGTTGTGAACACAGCGCTTCGATGGAGCTCCTTCGGGACCACGAAACGCATGAGGGGTCTGCCGTCATGGTAGTGGTGGGGAGAGCATGCGAACCATGCCATTGAAGTTTTAGGTGATACTCCATACGGGGCCACGAAGCGTGTGAGGGATGCCCGGGGTCCGCATGCGAACGTCGCCAATGAAGCCTCTTGTACACGCGGCAGCGGCCATTGGAGCCTTCAGCGGAGCCTCCTATAGGGCACCCAGGCGCTGTACTGGCTTGGGGGAGAACATGCGGCCGCGGCCATTGGGGCCTCCGGTGGAGCTCCCCATGGTCCACGAAACGCTGTACTGGATGGGGGGACGCATGCGGACGCGGCAACTGGGGCCGCAAGTGGAGCTCCGTGTGGGGCCATAAAGCGACGTCGCGTGTGGATCGCACTGCGGCCTTCGGACAAGGAGGACGAGGAGGAGGAGGGGGGGGAGGAGGAGGAGGAGGAGGAGGAGGAGGAGGAGGAGGAGGAGGAGGAGGAGGAGGAGGAGGAGGAGGAGGAGGAGGAGGAGGACGACGACGACGACGACGACGACGAGGAGGGCAGGGAGGACGAGGGGAGCGAGACGGAGGAGGGGGGGGGAACGAGGAAGAGGGGAGACGAATCTGGACCCTCCAAATGGGGCCTGCGGTGGAGCTCCTCATGAGCCCGCGAAACGTGTGAAGGGTGTGCCGAAATGGTGCGGGGAAACGTGTGAGGGGTGCGCCGGCATGGCGCAGGAGACGCGTGTGGACCCCCCCATTGGGGCTTTCGGTGGAGCTCCTTTTGGGGGCCCCGAAATGTGTCAGGGGTGTGCCGAAATGGGGCGAGAAGACGCATGTGGACCCTGCCAGCGGGGACTTAGCGCCCGATGGGGCCACGAAACGCGCGAAGGGTGTGGTGCCGAAGTGAGGCGGGGAGACGCACGTGGACCCTGCCATGGGGGACTTCGGTGGAGGTCCATATGGCGCCACGAAACATGTGAGGGGTGTGCCGACTCGGGGGTGGACAGAACCCCCAACAGTGACACGTCGATTAGTGAATTGTCCGTCTTCGGTTCTCGAGAGGGCGCCGCGGCCGTTATTTTCCAGGCTTGCGCCCGCCAGGTTTGGGCCTCAGGTCGTTTTCACTAAACCACGTTTTACTAAAGGGAGGTCTGTCCATCCCCGACCGACATGGGGCGGGGAGACTCATGTGGACTCCCATTGAGGCTTTCGGTGGAGTTCCGCATGGGGCCGCGAGACGTGTGAGGAGTGCGCCGTGTGCCGAAATGGGGCGGGGGGGCAGATGTAGACCCTCCCATTGGGGCCTTCGGTAGATCTCCCGGAAAAGCGTGAGGGGTGTGCCGAAATGGGGCGGGGAGGCGCATGTGGACCTTTCCAGCGGGGACTTCGGTGGAGCGCCTGATGGGGCCACGAATTGTAAGCGGTGCGGCGACATAGGCTCCTGTTGGGACCTTCGGTGGAACCTCCGATGGGGCCACGAAACGTGTGAGAGGTGCGCCGAAAGGGGACGGGGAGACGCATGTGGATCCTCCTGGTGGGGTGGAAGTCCCTATGGGAGCACGAAACGTGTGAGGGGGTATGCCGAAATGGGGCGGGGAGGCGCATGTGGACCCTGCCAGTGGGGCCTTCAGAGGAGCTCCCCATGGGGCCACGAAGCGTGCACGGGGTGCACCGAACTGGTAGAGTGATGCGGGGAGCAGAAGTAAGGAGGGATGGGGAGAGGGGAGCAGGAGAGGAGGAGGAGGAGGAGGAGGAGCAGGAGAGGAGGAGGAGGAGGAGGAGGAGGAGGAGGAGGAGGAGGAGGCGAGGAGGAGACGCGGGGCGCTGTCTCTTCGAAAACGAGAATCCAGCACCACAGGATGGTTAGGAATGAACTGCGAGCACATGGCCGTGCTCCCACCTCTGTCCTGACACGTCTTCACTAGCCGACATCATACTCCTCGACACGCCTCTTCACCTTTGCTGCAATTCGGGTCCTTTGTTTGGGTACAGTGGTCCGTCCAGGTGTGTTTCCTCGATTTCGCCCCGAGTCTAACAATTACCCAGGCGAAGGACCCAACTATCTGCAGTGGTGAATACCGCGTTGTCGTCACCGTTTCCGGTGGAGCCCGGTATAGGGCCACAAAACGCCTGAGGGGTGTGCCGTAATGGTGGTGGTGAGGGGCGCATGCGACTTGTGCCATTGTGGTTTTAGGTGGAGCTCCCTAAGGGAGCACGATACGTGTCGTGTGGGGGGTGTGCTGACA